>CAMZMU010000071.1:26856808-27220471 GCA_947311845.1 Poa pratensis | reverse complement strand
AGGTGGTTTGGCCACCTCGTGGCTCTCCTTCGTCTCTCCTTCGGACTCCGTGTACGTGTTGGAAAAATAGGGACTTGGCCTTTTGTTTCATGCAATTCCGAGAATATTTCCAGAAGTAACTTTCTGAAACCAAAAACAGCAGAAAACAGGGAACTGACACTGTGGCATCTTGTTAATAGGTTAGTCCCAGAAAATGCATAAAAGTGATATGAAGTGTATACAAAACATGTAGCAAATGGTATAATATAAGCATGGAACAGCAGAAATTATGGATACGTTGGAGACGTATCAAGGAGCATAGCGTGAAGAAGGGGATGAACTCAGAGGAACTAAGTTGTAGACACTTGTATCCATTCGAAATCCTGTTGTACCTCTGAACTTGTATCTCATATTTTATGAACTACAAGTAAGGTCGTAACACAAAAGTTCAATCAAATGGTTACAAGGAGGGCAACCCAAAAATGAAGACTTGCCTCAATTGTCAAGATAGATATCACTATGTTGCCGAGTGTCCTTATGAGAACCATGAAGAACATGGTGGAAGACTTTTCTCAAGGAGGCTCCAAGGCCTTCTAGCAAGAAGCCTTACTTCAAGAAGCCCATCTCAACAAAGCCACTTCAAAGATTGTGTTAGTGACAAGAGAAGATATACATCCGGGGATGAGAGTGAAGAACAACCACAAGTGGAGTGGCCGCCTTAGACATTACTTCATCGACATCTACTTCTCTCTTTGAATCCCCAATGAGAATGTCCCCATCCAATCCGCTACATGTCTCATGGCCAAAGGCCCGAGGTATCATCTTTCCCTCCATCTAAGACTATGAATGAAATACATGATCTTATGAGTCTTAGAGTAAAGGAAGAAAATGTTGCTTTGGATTTCTTGTTGACTAACTTGCAAGGTGAATGCAAGATTCGATTTGAGATTCTTATGAGTCAATATGGCATGGCACAAGATCTCCTTGAGGAAAAGGGGAGACTTCAAAGAGAAAATGCTAATGAGATTGCTTCTCTCACCGTTGCTCTTGAGGAAGAGCATGAGCTTCGAGCTTCTCTTGAAGAGAGGCTTGAGAATTTTGATGAGTCACAAAATGAAATCCTTTCTGAAATCATTAAAGAACGTGACCATGCTATTGCTAAATACAAAGTTTTCAGAAAGAAAATGTCAAATTTGGTGTTGGTCATATAGACTAACCGAGGAGCTAGAGAAGCTCACCAAGGCTCAAGGCCTTGGAGAGTGATCACTCTACCTCACCAAGTCTTTTGAACAACTTCAAATTCAACTTACTAAATTGATGTACCTAGTTTCTCTACTCCTTCTGTGATCATGCAAATGTCATTGAGGAAAATGGTAGGTTGAAGAATGAACTTGCCAAGGCCTCTAGCCCTCAAGGTGAGAAACCTCTTTATGATCTTTTGCAAACGCAAAAGCCACACATATGGAAAGAGGGTCTTGATTATGTTGCCAAGAGAAGAATAAGAAGAAGAAGAACAAGAACAAGAAGAAGGCAAAGCCCGCACAAGCAAAGAAGATTACCATTGCGAGTGGTGATGCCACAAGGGGCAACACTCCTCGTAGTGACTTTGCGGGACATGCTAACCCAACTAT
The DNA here is from genome assembly GCA_947311845.1 of Poa pratensis. Classification (NCBI taxonomy): domain Eukaryota; kingdom Viridiplantae; phylum Streptophyta; class Magnoliopsida; order Poales; family Poaceae; genus Poa; species Poa pratensis. The sequence goes on along the minus strand of CAMZMU010000071.1, from coordinate 27,218,861 downwards.
ATTCTTTATGTTGATTATTATGGGGATGTTTATACAAAATATGTTGGTCCCTGTGATGGTTTCATTGCTTATTCTATTTGGGTTCCTAAGACCCTTGCTGCTAACAAAAGAGGACCCATTGCGAAATGGGTACCTAAAACCAAGCAATGATTTCTTATAGGACTATGCTTCCGGTGGGTCAAAATGGGTGATTGATAGTGGATGCACAAGTCATATGACCGGAAGCAAGGAGATTATCAAGGAGTTGAGAAAGTATAAATCATGGAACCGTCACATATGGAGACAAGTCAAAAGCTAAGGTATCGGGACTCGGCAAGGTGGTAGTCGCACCGGATATCACCCTTGTGAATGTCATGCTTGTTGAGTCCCTTGGTTATGATTTAATGTCCATTCGTGCTCTTAATAAGATGAACTTTGATGTACATTTACTATTGATATGGTGATACTCTTGTGTAGCAAGACTCTAAAGGTTGCTTTCGTTGGGTATGTCGAACACGAGTTGTTCGTGGTGGACTTTTCGAGGTCTACCACCACTCAAGCGATGTGCTTATTCGGAAGGGCCGGCGTGGGGTGGTTGTGGCATCGCCGTTTGTCCCATGTCAATATGAGAATTTTGCAAAGTTTTCACAAGGGTGGTCACATTCTTGGACTAAAAGACAATGTTTCCTTTGCCAAAGATCGTGTTTGTAGGGCTTGTGTTGAAGGAAAGATGCATAATTCTTCCCACCCAATCAAGGCTTTTATCTCATCAAAGAGGATATTGGAACTCCCTCATGTGGATCTCTTTGGTGTCGTTCCCGAAGCTAGCCTTGGGGGAAAAAGTATTGTTTGGTGATTGTTGATGACTACTCAAGATGCACATGGGTTTATTTCTTCAAGTTCAAGAGTGAAACCCAACAAACAGTCATCGACTTCACCAATGAAGTTCAACGTCAACACAACCTTCCCATATTGGCCATTAGAAGTGACAATGGCTCCGAGTTCAAGAACTACACCTTGGATGAGTTTCTTAGTGAAGAGGGAATTCGTCATCAATATTCCGCTGCATATACCCCTCAACAAAATGGTGTAGCTGAAAGGAAGAACCGAACTCTAATGGATATGGCTAGGTCCATGTTGGCAGAGTTTAAATCTCCACTCACTTTTTGGGCCGAAGCCATCTCCACGGCGTGTCACTCATCTAACCGGCTCTAATTCCGCACAAGGTTGAACAAGACTCCTTATGAAATCCTCACCCGCAACAAACCCAATGTTGGCAATTTCCGGGTGTTTGGTTATAATGAAGAACCACAAGACTACATAAAGAAGATGGGCGTTGGATTCTTTCGCCCTATTGAGTTTCATCAAGATGGAAGTCAAGGAGAATCAAGCTCAACTCATGTGGAACCTCCTTCATCACAAGACCTTCATGCGCCATCCCCGGGAACAAATGAGGAACCTAACCAAGAACAAGAACAAGACCCTCAACAAGTTGATGAGAACATTGTCAACAAACCCAATGAACCCTTCCACTCAAGTGCAACGCTCTAATCAAGACCAAGATCAACCCTCTACTTCCACCAATGAAGAAGTGCATAATGAAGATCAAGGTCAACAAGACGGTCAAGACGGGGACTCAAATGATCAAGATGATCAAGTGATACCTCCTCGCTCCAATGAGGATATCGAAGCCCGTCGCAAATCAAGAGTTTGAGAAACTTAGAAATAAAGAGTCATAAGCTAGAAGCAATTCTTGGTGACTTGAACAACAAGGTTACCACAAGGCATCAATTGGCAAGCTTTAGTGAGCATCAAGTACATATCTCCATGGTGGAACCAAATAAATTCTTTGAAGCTCTTGAAGATCCGGATTGGTTGGAAGCAACGCATGAAGAACTCAACAACTTCGAGCGCATCATGGTGTGGAAGTTAGTTGAGAAGCCCAAAGAGTGCCGCAATGTTATAGGGACAAAGTGGATATTCAAGAACAAGCAAGATGAACATGGAATGGTTGTGAGGAACAAGGCAAGATTGGTGGCACAAGGATACTCCCAAGTTGAAGGCATTGATTTTGGAGAGACTTTTTGCTCTCGTGGCTCGCATAGAGTCCGTCTGTATCCTTCTTGCATATGCATCACATCATAACTTTAAATTGCAACAAATGGATGTGAAAAGTGCCTTTCTTAATGGTCGTTTAAAGGAGTTGATATATGTTAAGCAACCAACGGGGTTTGAGAACCCAAACTTCCATAACCATGTCTACAAGCTTGATAAAGCGCTCTATGGTCTCAAACAAGCACCTCGTGCATGGTATGAGCACCTAAGAGAGCTATTGGTAGACCGTGGATTTGAAGTGGGGCAAATCGATCCCACCCTTTTCACAAAAAGGGTTGAAGGGGAGCTTTTCATATTCCAACTATATGTGGATGATATTATCTTTGGCTCATCTAACCAAGCTTTTAATGATGAATTTTCAATGCTTATGACCGATAGGTTTGAGATGTCTATGATGGGGGAGTTGAAGTTCTTTCTTGGTTTTGAGATCAAGCAATTGAATGAAGGGATTTTCATCTCTCAAACCAAATATACCCAAGACATGCTCAAAAAATTCAAGATGCAAGATGCTAAGGAGAAACGCTTTCCTATGGACACCAAATGTCATCTACAACTTAACCCAAAGGGTATAGATGTCGATCAAAAGGAATACCGCTCCATGATTGGTTCTTTGCTTTATCTTTGTGCATCTAGACCCGATATTGTGTTAAGTATAGGGGTGTGTGCAAGGTATCAAGCCACTCCTAAAGAAAGCCACTTGCTGGCTGTCAAGAGAATCCTTCGATATTTGGTTTATACCCCAAGGTTTGGTTTGTGGTATCTAAAGGGCTCAACTTTTTCACTTTGTGGGTTCACGGACTCAGATTGGGCCTGTTGTCTTGATGATAGGAAATCAACTTCCGGGGCATGCCAATTCCTTGGTAGGTCCTTGGTGAGTTGGTCTTCTAAGAAGCAAAATTGCATATCTCTTTCCACCGCCGAAGCCGAGTATGTGGCAGCCGCTAGTGCTTGCACTCAATTGTTATGGATGAGGCAAACTTTAAAGGAATACGGTGTCAATAGTGACAAAGTGCCTCTTTTGTGTGATAATGAAAGTACGATCAAGATTGCCCACAACCCGGTGCAACATTCAAGAACGAAGCATATTGCGATTCATCATCATTTTATTCGAGATCATGTTGCCCGACGAGATATTGAGCTAGGCTATGTTCCCACAAGAGTCAACCTTGGCGATATATTCACGAAGCCTCTTGATGAAGCAAGATTCATTTTCTTGAGGAATGAGCTAAATATCATGGACTCAAGGAGCTTGACTTGACTATCTTGCATACACACATATATCTTGACTATCTATTTGGTTTAGGTGTAGGCATGGACATAGGGGGAGTGCAGTCCTAATTCATTGGACCATCCCTCCCCCCATTATGCCGACATTAAGAACTCATTTGCTACTCTATATTCATTCTATGAATTGTGAGCCTAAAATGACTAGTAGTGGTAGTGAACCCAAGATATATCTTCGCGGTGTCACGCCACATACACTCATACATGGTGGCCTCGGCCACCGCCCTCCTCCTTTTGAGGAGTTGTTTTTACTTGGATTTATTTGGGTTTTTTAGACCTAGTCTGAATTTTGTGGAGAGTACCAAGTTTGGCCTTTCAAATTTGATTCTTGCAAACTTGGACATCCACTCCTCCCCCAGTTACCTTGTCCATCCTAAGCCCAAAACCGCATCCCAAAAACTCTTCCTTCTAAGTTGTAAAACCTTGTGACCAACTTGTCGGCGTTCTGTGACAACATTGCCCGGTACTACCGGTGCCCTGGAGGTACTACCGCTACCTGGAGTCTTCCAGGCACGACAGTCCCACGAACGGCACCGTAGTCTCCAGGTGCCCGGTACTACCATTGATTCCCAGTAGTATTTGCTGGGAGCCAATAGTACCAGGTAGCGGTACTACCGCTGGTCTGCCGGTTCTACCGCTCTGTCCCAGGAGCGGTACCTCCGCAGACTACCGGCAGTACCAGCGCGGGCGGTACTACCGCTGGGTCAGCGGTACTACCGCTGAGGCCTTTTTCACCAGGGGTTAAGTTGGGCGTGGAGGGGAAGATTCTCATTCTACCTCCTCCACCCCGACCCCCTAACTCGAAAAGGACCTCACCACCGCCGCCACCACAGTTCGCCGCCGGGGAACCCTCCTCCGGCCTGGATAGCCCCTCTCTGGCTGTGGGGACGCTCAAGCACCCTCTCCTCCCTCCTCTCCTTCACCATGAGCTTCGGTAATCTCTCTCCTATCTCTCAACCTAGTTGATTCATTGAGATGCAATAGAGTTAGGTTTTTCCGCAGTCCTAGTGATAGAAGTTGTAGGGAATAGATGGTACTTAGTCTAGAATCCTTCTTCCAAAGTTTCTTTGGCGGATTCCATAGATCGAGCGAGTACCGGGAAGTCAACCGCTAGATCTGAAGGTAGTGGTACTACCGTTCCGTTGGTACTACCGGTAGACCAGCGGTACTACCGCTAGAACTGGAAGTTTTCAGAACTGTGCAGTTTGGATTCTTTTCGTTTGGTCTCAATTGTTTTGAAATACTTGTCTCCATGCAATCCTCCTATGCTGTCACAGGTACTAGCAAGAAGGCTAGTGGGAGTCACACCAAGCGAGTTGCTAAGCGTGCTCGCTCGGGCAAAGATCAAGTTGAAGAAGATGAACCGGAAGTGATCCTTGAGAAGACCACTCGTCGTCAGCTGTCCAATCAAGCTAAGATCCGTGCTGCCCAAAGCAAGTCTCTCAACCTCATGTTAGCAAGGACTTTGTGAAAGAACGGAGGTTAAATCCTTATGCCACCCCCCGTCTCTGCACTTTTGCCAATCGAGCCTTTCACAACTTGTTCCAAGAGAAGATCTTTTATGAGGTGCTCCCAAAGCACAAGACCAAAGTTGTGACGCGGTTTTGCATTGACACGGACTATATGGAGAACCATGATGAGTACTTTGGGGAAGCTATTGAGATGTCCAAAGAGCTTGGAATTTATGACTATATTGGTTTGCAAGAAGACTTCAATTAGCATGTTGTGATGCAATTCTTTGCCACGGTACATTTCCTCAATGATGAGCCAAGGAGAATCAAGTGGATGAGCAAAGATCAAGTCTTGGAGGCAACTTGGCGTCAGTTTGCCTCTCTCATTGGGATGGTTGAGCTCGGTTTTGACATGGATGATGCCGCCAAGAAGCAATACTTTCGCATCTCCTATAACCACAAACCTATGAAGCCTAATGTGCTCTATGATCTCTACATTCAAGGCCGGGCCTTGGTTTGTGAACAAAAGAACTTGCGTAAGGAATGGGACATCATGCATAGGATCTTCCGCAACACCATTGCTCCTCGTATTGGAAACTATGATCAAATCCATGGGAGGCTCATTGACATCATGTATGAGACCTCTCTCATGATAGGCCAAGGAAAGAAACTTGATGTGATGAACATCATTTGGAATGAGATGTATGAAGTGGTCATGAAGAGAAGGGTATCTATCTTTGGTGCTCTCATTACAAAGTTGATAGTCCATGTGTGGGTTCAAAAAGGCCTTAACTTGGATCTTTTGGACAACAATGAAGAACTCACTAAGCACAATGTCAAGCAATTGTTCATTAAGGATCACCTTCCCCCACTTATCCCCAATCAAGAAGAAGATAGTGACTCTGATGATGAAGATGATCCCTTATTTGAGCTTCCCCCCAAGGCCAGAGCTCAAGACAACTCGTTCAAGAAGTGGCTCTCTCAAGCTATGAAGATCATCTTTTGCCACCAAGAAGATGCCGACATAAGGGCCTATAATGAACTTGTGAGGAACAAGAGAGAGCGCCAACTCACTCGTCAACACTTTGCTCATTTGGGTGTGCCCGTTGTTGTCGGTTCCGAGGATAGGATCACTCCTAAAGAAAAGTGGCTCAAGCACCGCTACAATTGGGTGGATCCGGACCTTCAAGATGATGCCTCCACCTCCTACCAACCCAACCCCAATGTTGATGATGATGAGGACGAGTCTGGGGATTGTGATTGTAACAACCCAAATTTTCCTAAACTTAAAATTGTGGTGTTAATCTAGAATTTTCCAAGATGGCAAAAACTTTTGTTTTATTTCAGCCAACTCTTGTTTGGTTGTCTTATTTGTTTTCTTAAGTTGTTGGTCTAGCTTGAAAACTTTTAGTAACACTTTTATAAAAATTCCTCTAGTTTAAATTTTAGGGATTTTGATCTTCATGGTTGTTAAAACATAGCTAATCTAGAGCCCTAGATTAAGCAACCCTTGTGTCATCCTTGACATGCAACTTGACACTCTTGTTCTCTGAACCTTCTACATCTAGTATGTGCATTGCTTGCCCTCTTTTGAGTTTGTTTTAACATAAATCCATCTGTGTGTTTAGGCCTACTCAAACCAGTGACCATTTGGTCATTTTTCACAACTTGCATTGTTTTGAAAATTCTTTTTTTCATCTTTAAGGCTTGCAAATCTTTGCTTCACCTCATTTGGGTCACCCCTCTCATGTTTGTGAGCAGCACTTGTGTGGGGCATGATTAGTTTTGTTAGTAAAAGAAGCATCCCTGTTAGTGTTAGACTAAAAACCCTAAACCTAGCCTAAACCAACCCTCTCCCCAACGTCTCTCCCTCTGTCATGGGAGCAGAGCAGCACCACCCCACCCCTGGACCCACTTGCCAACCCCACACTCACCCTCTCCTCCACTCACCTCTCTCCCTTCTCCACCGTGGCCCTATGGAGCTTCACCCCCCTCCTCCCACTGGCCAGGCCACGTCTCCGACCAGCACCACACTGCCCACACCTGCACCGCCCACCCAAGCCAATGGGAGTTGCCATGACCACTTCCCCAGCCGCCCGTGCCCGAGGAGAACCCTAGATCGGGAAAACGGCCTAAAACCCGACCCCAACCTCCCCTTCCTTTCTTTCTTCTCCCAGAGCATGCCCACACCTCACCACACTCCACCTCTGAAGCCTCTCCCAAGCCCGAGCTCTCTGCTGCTCGAGAACGCCGGAGAAACCTGAAGGTTGTCACCGGCGAGACCGGCCGTAGCCGTCATTTCACTCCCCCTTTCTCCGCCATTTTCGGCCCACCAAGATCCCTTCATCAAGACCTAACCCTCCCCCTTTTTCTTTTGCCCAGAGGCTACCCGTGGACGCCGTGCTCGACCTCGACCCGAGAAGAACATCGCCGGCGTCGCCATGGATTCCGGCCACCCTAGCTGACGCCGTCCATGCCCGAGCCTCTCCCTCGACCCCCTCCTTCATCCCCAGCCCGCCAGCGTCGCATGCACGGCCCCTAGGTGAGCCCCTCGCCGTCGCCGATCTTCTCTGCCCGTGGCTGCCGTCGAGCGCGTCGCGCGGGAGAAGATGGCTGTGAGCCGTCGATTTCCAGATCGACGGCCCAGTTCAAACCGCCCCGCGGGCTATTCCCGCGCGCTGGACTACGCAGCGTGGCGCAGATGGGCTGGCCAATCTCGCACGCGCGGCGGATCTGCGCTGGGCTCGGCCAGATCTGGCCCGAGCACGTCCCTTTTTTTTTTTTTAGCTAATGCTTTTAATCTTTTGCAGTTTCTATTAATTTGTGATGTTTAGATTAAATCTTTTGTGGTAGATCTATACATGCATGTTAGTTAGGAGTATTTTTAGTGGGTGCTGTGATGTTTTATTAAACATGCAGAACTTGTTTGGTATAAAAATGGATTATAATTTGTGTGGCATTTTAAATCTAGTAGAAAGTGTGATTTCCACTCTTTTTGTGATATCTTGAGCTAGGAGTAATATTTTTGAGTGAATCCAATTTGTACAGAAAGGTAAAATCCATACCTTTCCATAGAATTTAACCTTGCATCTAGGAGGTTCCTAGAACTGGAGTTTTCATTCTTTTGGTTTTGAGACCAGTAGCTATTGTGGGATTTTTAATTCCTGTTTGGTGTGATGTTTTGATGCAAATACAATTCCTATAGCTTAGTATGACTCATAGCAGTACTGTGTTAAAAGGGTTTATTTTTATAAGCATTATTTTAGGACTTGTGCCTTTTTCCCCAAAAACAGCAACTTTGCCACTATTAAAAAGGTCATATTTTAATTGATTGTTTTTAATTGTTTGTGTAATGATATTGCTTGCTGTTTTGTTTAAGTACTTTAGATTGTTGTCAACCCGCTACTTAGAACTTAACAATAGTATGTTTAATTTTCCAGTACGATAGAACCGCAAGAGGAGGAGCAGTACGTGGGAGCTGAACCCACCTACGAGGAAGAACAAGACCAGGGACAATTTGCTGAGCAAGGCAAGCCACCTCACCACTCTACTGAAATCCTATTAATTTTACAAGCATGTTTTGTTTTCAAAATAAAATAATGCATGTTTTATTTCCTTTGTGGCATCTTGCCACCCAAAAACTATTTTACAAAATATTGTTTGGCCAAAAGATATCTACTAGTATATAATAGGTTTATAAAAATATGTCTTACTTGAGAAGCCTTCTACTGAAGGCGCTATCAAGAAAATTATATTTTCTATTAGCATATCCTTATACTCTTACCTCAAAACTATAGGATGGGAGCCTAGATTTGATGAAATGTTCTTGAAAGAAAACCCGAGTCGCTGGGAGCGATCGGCGAGAAAGTGTTTTATAAAACTCATGTTGCTGGGAGCAAATGGAGATGTTTATGAAACCCCGAAGTGCTGGGAGCATTCGGTGAGTTTGCGAAAACCCGAGCTGCTGGGAGCAGTCGGAGATGGAGGTTTGTTTACGAAGTCCCTGCTGCCGCCCAAACAATTAACCCGTACAACCACATTACCTCAAAATGGGCACGAGGCTTAGCAGAACCTTGTTGGTGTTAGTATTCGAATACTCCTCAATTGGCTAGAAGGGGTTAGAGTCCCCAGAACCGAATGCTGCAAGGGAATGAGCATACAAAGTGTGGACTTCGTGTGCCACCGGGAAGCAACGGTGGGTCTCCTGTCATGGCAGTGTGAGGCTAGGGGAAACCGGATCGATACGGCTAGCTCACTCGGTGCCGGGGAGAACAAACCCACTCGAAGAGGATATTCTTATACTAGCACTGACATAGTGGAAGTTAGGATCGGCCGTCTGATGTGTGCATGCTGTCTCTGTTCAGTCCGTGGTTGATCCACGGCAGACCATCTGAATCTTGTGGTGAAAATGTACCACCTCTGCAGAGTGTAAATCTATTCGAATAGCTGAGTCCTCAGTCATGGACGGTTGCAAGGGCCACACTGGGCGACGGGTGAAAGAAGAAAAGATGGTTTTCTGTTTGGACTCAAAGAAGGATAAAAAAGGTACCTGGGAGGTACGGATTTTGGGGAGAAGATGGTTGGTCTCGGGGAGTCAACCAGTCGGAACCCGGAAAGGAAAAAGGGGCATCCCTATCCTAGTGTCTTTGAAAAGTTCTAAGAAAATGTTTTAAAAACGTGGAGATAGCTCATGCTATTTCTACAAGAGAGAATTCTATCTCTAAACGTCTTTTTCAACAAATATTTTCGCAGCATTGTTTGCGAAAACTAAGCCCTATAGTCGTAAACAGCAGCTATCCCAGCTTTCGAAAATGTTTTTATTGCATTTACCATGAAAACTTAAGCCTTGATGTGGTTTTGCGAGTATGTAAATGTACTCATATGGCTGTGTCCCTGGATATTCAAACGTCCAGATTTCTTTTTGAGAGTACGCAATTGCGTACCTTTATTTCATAGAAGAGAGAGTTTGCATTACAAGAACTTGACAGAGACTGACGAGTTTGTCAAACACCTCACACACCACACACCACACCACCCACAACCTAGTGAACTACTCTCGCAAATGAGCTACTCCCTCCAAGCCCAGCACTCCTCCAAAGGTTCCAATCGGCGATGATTTGCTCGACGAGACCTACCACAGAGAATTGACCCCTCGCATTTTGAAACACCCGAGCGTTGCGCTGCTTCCAGAGCCTCCAGCAACCTAGGATCACAAACGCATCAAAACCTCTGCGGTCCTTCTTGATAAACCTCCTTGTTTCCCTCAGCCACCAAGTTTGCAGGCTTTCAGTTAATTGCGGCAGACCCACTGCAACTTGCAGCCTGCCAGCACACTCGAACCAGACCTGGCGTGCATAGGGGCACCCGGCAAGGATATGCTGCACTGAATCCTCCGCCTGCAGGCATGTGTAGCAAGCAGCGACTGCATCCTCCAGTCCATGCCTCCAACGTCGTTCAGACGTCCAAAGTCGGCCTTTTAATGCCAACCAAGCAAAGATTTTACACTTTGCTGGCGCCCAGCTGCGCCAGATACAGCTCGCGCCTTCCATCTTCTCAAACCCTTGACACAACGCCTTATATGTGTCCCTTGCCGTGTAAGTCCCACTTGGAGAGCAGCTCCATCTGAACTGGTCAGGGTTCGCCTCATTCCTCTGGAAGTTGCAGATTCTGACGAAAAGATGAACACATTGCACTATCCCCTCACTCGTCAGAGCTCCACGGATATCCTTGATCCAAGCATGCTCCAGCAAAGCAGCCTGCACAGTTCTTCGACTAGCACAACCATCACTGACTGCCGCCACCGCCAGGGGAGCGAGCTCCTCCACTGATCGACCGGATAACCACCTGTCTCGCCAGAACAAAGTAGAAGCACCATCGCCCACTTCAATTTCGACCAGATCATTGAAAACCTTAATGGCTTCCCTATCTGGCAGCATGAATAAACCTTGCCACGGCCTCGATGGATCAGTGCGACGAAGCCACTCCCATCTAACCCTGAGAGAGAGTCCTTGCCGATGAAGATCTTTAACCCCAAGGCCTCCATATTTGATGGGTTTGCAAATCTGTTGCCACGCCACCAAACACTGCCCTCCATTCACCTCCTCCTTCCCAGCCCAGAAAAACGCTCGGAGCCATGTGTTTGCCTCCTCAAGCAGCCAAACTGGCGCATCCGCAACCAGCAAATGATGCACTGGTCTTGCCATTATTACTGACTTGATCAGGGTTAGTCTCCCAGAACGTTGAAGCAGACCTCGCTGCCAAGCAGGCAATAGATTGAGAAACTGATCAAGCATCGGCTGCCATTCAGCCTTTGTTAGCTGCCGAATTGCGAGCTGTAATCCCAGATATTTGCAAGGGAAACTTCCCAACTCACATCCCAGAATGTGCTTCACTGTCATATTATCATGTGCCTGACCACGAATGACAGTAGCTGTGGATTTATTATAGTTCACATTCAGGCCAGAAACGGCACCAAACATCCTGAGAATCTCCTTTGTTACCACCAAGTCATGCGGCTCTGGTTTAATGAATAACGCAACATCGTCCGCATAGATCGAAATCCTCTGCAAGCTAGAGCATCCACGAAGCTCAGACAGCAGACCAGCCTCCTGGGCTTTCCTGAAGAACAGAGTTAGTACCTCCATGACAAGCACAAACAGCTGCGGCGAAGTGGGGTCGCCCTGCCTTAGTCCTTTTACATATCTGATGCACTTCCCCGGTACACCATTGACAAGAATTTTCATGCTAGCTGTAGATAACAACACAGCCACCCATTTCAACCACAGAACTCCAAAACCAAGCGCTCTCATAACTTCAAAAAGGAAAGGCCAAGAAAGGGAATCAAAAGCTCTAGAGATGTCTAGCTTGAGAAAAACCCCTTTCTTTCTTTTTGCATTGATTGTTCTAGCCACCTGCCGAACCAAAACAAAGTTGTCGTGCAAGCTCCTTCCCACAATAAAGGCCGACTGGTTTGCACTCACCAATTCTCCCATCCGCTTCCTTAGCCTAGTTGCCAGCAGCTTCGAGAAGAGCTTTGCAAAACTATGCACAAGACTAATAGGCCTATAGTCGCCCACCTCCTTGGCATCCGGTTTCTTAGGGATTAGAGTGATCAGGGAGCTGTTTAGTTTACCAAAACCCCTGCCATCTCCCACCGCAAGCTTAAGAATTGCTGCCATAATGTCAGCCTTGATGATTGGCCATGCTTTGTGATAAAAAGCCCCTATAAACCCATCTGGACCAGGCGCCCTGTCAGCCGGCAACTCCTTGATAACCTGCCACACCTCCTCCTCGGTGAACAAAGCTTCCAGATCATGCAAATCAAGTTGTTGCATTCCAAGGGCCTGCAAATCCACCGTGTACTCCCTGTTGTTTATCTGTCCAACAAGCGCAGAATAAGCACTATCAAACGCCTCCTGCTTATCATGTTGTTCAGTGAGCAGCTGCCCTCCTTCCTGGATTACTGAGATGAAATTCTTCACTCTTCTTCCATTTGCCACCATGTGGAACAGCTTAGTGTTTGCATCACCCTCCTTTAGCCACCTTAGCCTAGATCGCTGACGAGCTATCGTACGTTCCAGAGAAGAAAGCCCCAGTACCGTAAGCTTCAGCGTATTCCTCAACCACCGTTCCTCCTGTGTGAGCTGCCTGCTCTCCTCTGCAACATCAAACCGCAGGATTAGGATATTCGCCATGGCAATCTGCAGCTTCACATTTCCCACAGACCTCTGTCCCCAAGACTGAAGCGCTACAGCTGTAACTCTAAACAAATGATTGAGCCTTTTGAAAGGATCAGCAATCCAAGGATCACAAACCCATGCCTCCTTCACTACATCAAGAAACCCAGGCAACTTAATCCAGAATAGCTCAAACTTGAATCGCTGCTTGGGCCTAAAACCTGCATTGAGTGTCAAATGCAGGGGAGCATGATCCGAAATGTTTGATGCCATAGCTTGAAGTAGCGCATCCGGATGAGCCAACTCCCAGTCAATGGATACAAGCACTCTGTCAATACGAGTGAGAGTAGGATTTTCCCGCCCATTACTCCAGGTAAAACGTCTCCCGTGCATATACAGATCTTTGAGCTCATGAGCACTGACAAACTCCTTGAACCTCCTCATCAGGCCCCTGTCAATATTCAGATTATTCTTTTCTGACGCATTGAGTATCAAGTTGAAGTCTCCTATCACCATCCACGGCCCCGGGCATAACGTCCTACGCTCCGATAGCTCCTGCAGAAATTGCAGTTTCCGATCATTCCCCTGTGGCCCATACACCACCGTGATCCACCAACTTCCAGCACTCAACGTATGCACCTCTGCATTCAGCGAAAAAGAGTCAGTTGAGATACGCGACAGCGACATGATCGACGTGTCCCATCCCAATAGAATGCCTCCCCTAGTTCCATCTGCTGGCAGGTAAGCGAAACCGTCCAGCTTCGGACCCAGACACTGCAGCACCACCAGACTATCCACCACCTCCAGCTTGGTCTCCTGCAAACAAACCAGATTCACCTTCAGCATGCAAACGAACTCCCTAACTACATCTCTCCTTGCCGGGTCATTGAGCCCCCTGGCATTTAGGCTCAAAATCTCAGGTGTATAATCCATATAAACACTCGGAACACCAACACCAGCAGTGACAGTGTATCACTGCACTACAATCCCTCCCAGACCCGGTGCCGAACAGCTTGCCGGCATCGTCTTGCCAAAGATTGCCGCCATAGCACGGAGATGCTGCTCTCTCACTGGCGAGTCAAACAACCCACGAAACTCTTGCATAGCTGAGTCATCCACATCCAAACTCGGCTGCGAAATCCCCAACGCCTTCAGGAGCGTGGAATCCGCCGCCGAGGTCTTCTTCTTGCGCGGCGCCGAGGCTGGAACCGGGGGATTTGGCGCCCCCGCGGCGCGCGTGACGCGCCGAGGCGTGGCCGCCACCGGCGCTGGCACGGGCGCACATGACTCGATCTCACGCAGAAGTGGGGGCGCCAGCTTCTTCAAAATCCCGGCGCAGAAGCGTCGCATCTTCGACATGGCGGCTTCCTCCTCCGCCGCGATCTCGGTCCTGCGCCCTGCGTCCAAACACACGCCTTGCATAAGCTCGTTTGGCCCATGAAACGAGACGAGCGGCTCGATTGAGACGCTTCCCGCACTCAGCTCCTCACTGGCCCCATGGGCCTCATGGGCCTCAGACTCCACCCTCGATGGGCCTCCAGCCGGCCCAGTCACAGCATCCTCCAACGTACCGCCAACCGGACCAGAATCACCAGAAAGGGAAATTTGAAAAAACCCCGCGCTGGCCACCTCTTCCTTCTCCAGCTGCACTTCATCCTCCAATGGGGCCCCCGCCGCAGCGTCACAGGACGCGGTCAAGGAGACCGCACTGAGGGCTGGCGAGTCCTTGTCCTCAAGCCTGCACGAAGGCAAAAGCCGAGCGCCCGGCCGAGATTGGCAGGTTGTGCCGATCACCAGCTTTTCCCATGGGCCCGCCGCTCCCTTCGCGCCAAGATTTGAAACTGATGCAGCATGAGCAGCTTTTCTTGCCTTGTCCACATCTCCGCACTCCTGTGCCTTACTCCCAGCTGGCACTACCGGATTGGGGTCGGCCGGCGCTACATGAGTAGCAACTTCCTCGTCCGCACCTGCACACTCCTGTGCAACTATCCCAGCTGACAGTTCCGGATTGGCTCCAGCCAGCGTTGGTGCCGTTGTGTCTAGCACCACCGATGCCGCCCCACCACCATTATTGGCCACCGCCGTCACCTGGGGCCCGCGTGGGCTCGCCACGATCGGCCGTACCGCGACAGGTCAGTCAAGCCGGGCAAGCCCCAGTCAGATGACTCACACGCCGCCGTCGCGGCCGCTCTACCGCCACCGTCGCCGACGCCAAACTGCCGGCCACCACCATCCGAGTCAGCGAATGGACCGCGCCGGTCCGGCACATCCGGCACCCAGGACCTGGTGTGGGATGTCCAGAAACCCTCACCGTCGTGTCCAAAGCTGCCATCCTCTGGCACCCCATCTCCGTCACTCCCCGGCGATCCGCCAGCCGGACCCGAGCTACCAGGAGCTTCAAGGAAGCAAAACCCTCCACCCTCTCCAGATGTATAAGCACACGGTACTGCAAAAGCCCAAGCTCCTTGATGCGGCATTCCGGCGGCGGAAATGGCACGCCCGCCGGTGGCTCCGGCACCCATAGCTTCCTCAGCGGCGGGATCGCCTCTGGATCCGTAGCCCAAGCATCAGCACGGAAAGTGCCCAGATCCTCTCTGCTCGCAGTCTCCGGCGCCACAGCTACAATGGAACACGACGTTCCCAAGAGACTCTGCACCGTATCCACCTCCCAAGCATGCGGAGGCACACCCTCCAGCGCGAGCTGCACCTTGGACCTCATCACCACCTGCCTTGCCTGCGCCTGCCTCGTCCAACGCCGGAAGAAGAGCTTGAAGAAATCATGCTCCACGAACGGCCTCGCCGCCATGTTCCTCAAATGCTCCGGGGAATTAAAGACCACCAGGAAGTCCTCCGGCCGAAAGCTATGCACCGTGAACGTTCCCCTTGGCACGCCAGTCTCCAGCACAATCGCATCTTCCACCTGCTCCCGCGACACCGCCGGCCTTGGTCCACCGACGTACACGACCAGCGCCAAGCTCAGCCTGCGCTCCATGTCCTCCATCCTGGATGTGCGCCTGATGATGCAAGGAGGCGGCTCCACAACCTCAGGGGAGCAAACCTCCACCTGCCTTGCCACGCTCTCCGCCACCGGCCTGCTCGCCTGAGCCGGCGCCCCGCGAGCCGCCGGCGCAGCAACTGCGGCACTCGTACGCACAGCAGGCGTGCGCTGGTCCGGCGCGCCAGGCTGTCTAGCAGCAGGCACACCCTGACCCCGCCCACCAGGCTGAGCACCCGAGGCCCTTCCGCCGGCAGCCCGCATACGTTGCGCCACCGCCGCCAACGCTTTCTTGCGCAGTTCATCCTCCGACTCCGGGCTCCTTGGGCGCTTGCAACCACCCGAGCCATGCCCCTCCTCCGCGCATCGGATGCAGACCTGAAGATTGTTGCATCCACGCTTAAAGTGGCCACCTTGCAGGCACTTGAAGCACTTGCCGGCCATCCCGTCTCGACCACGACTCGGCGCCGACCAGCCAGCACCGGACTGGCGCTGGAGCTGCTTCCTCCTTCTCCACAGCGTCTTCCTTGAGGGCTTGGGCTGCTGCCAGACCAGCCTCTCCTGCACAGGCCGGCGAGGCGGCGCCAGATCTGCTTGGACCGAGGGCGGCGGCCGCGACCTGACCGAGCTTCCATCACTGCGTCCCGCCGACCCTCCCTCCATGCTGGACTCAGACGAGTCCGAGGACATCATCCCCGACACCACCGGCCTCGCCGAGGACGACGAACCAGGACTGCCCGGCGACGCCAGACCACGCGACCCCGCAGCCCCCCGTCCTGCCTCCGTGTCGGCCACCGCGGGACCGCTCCTCACAAGCTCACGAACCGTGGACGCCGCCCCCGAGCGGGGAGCGGCGGCTGGGTGGACGCCGGGGCCGGAGTGGCCGGCGGCGGTGGGGTTCGGTGGGAGCTCTCTCGCGCTCATCTCTCCGGCCTCAGAGCTCCAGGAAAGCAACTATCACCACCGGGATTATAGGCTACTCTCCAAACGTCCAGATTTCAACGAAGAGATGAACGACGAGGAGGGGGAGTACGCCGACGACTACGCCAACCGAGTGTCACCAGTCAACTGCGCTGTGGGAAGGCGTCTGGTTGTGACGAGGACCGATGCTAGCCGAAAGCATCCGCTGTGTCATAGTTAATTTCGTCTTGTGTGACGATGAATGCAGACTTGGTCATGTGACCAATATTCATTTGTGTAAAACTTGTATGTACGTTTGAATGATGTAACTTTGTATACCATGTTGGTTATGTGATCGCGATGCACTGATCATTGGGATCGTGATCTGTTTACATAACGTGGGCACCTCGGACTGGTAGTCTGAGGGGTCCTCACAGTGATGATGATGATGCCGAGAAGAACCTTGAGGAGCCCGCCCATGCTTCTAGCTCTGAGGAGTGACTTCCACTTGCGGCGTTAGCATCGCCTCTCCCATTTTGGTGTCATGATGCCAAAGGGGGAGAGATTTCTATTAGGTTTCCGGGGAGTTGCATGGTTGGGAGCACAAGCTTGCTTCTTGATTTGGTGTATATCGCTTATGCTCCTCTTTATCTTTTATTTGCTTTCGATGAACTCATGGGGTAAGACATGTGAGAACTTTAAATTTGTGTAAAGACTATGTTATGGTTGTGCAATACTAAGTGATGTAATAACTCTATGCTTGTCTTACCTTTGTGCAAATTATGCTCTTTTTTATCTATAAACTTGCTCGGTCTACAAAATTTAGGGGGAGTGTTGATCCTAACGAATATGCATTTTGCATTCAAAAGCAAAATTTTACTAATGCATGCCGTTAGGGGGAGCCCGTCTATATTTTGTGAACCTTATTGGTGTGTTGCCATCATACTCCAAAAAGGGGGAGATTGAAAGAGCATACTTGCTCTAAATCTATTTTGGAGTCTAATGACAACACATCAATAGGTCTAATGTGTTGCTTGACAAATGCAGATACTTTAGATCAACACAAGGCTCGACTAGGGTGTCGAGTTTGGAGCGACAGGCCCTAGAAAACAGTACCAGTGAGCTATTCAGCGTCTGGCGGTAGTACCGCTCCACCTGGAACAGACCTACCCAGCACAGCTGGTACTTCTCCTGGCAGTAGTACCGCGTGGTACCGCTGTCTTCAGACAGCGGTACTACCGCTGGTGGTACCGCCAGGGGTACCGCTAGGCCCGATTTGCTCTCTGTACTCCCCTCTGGTACCCTGCGGTTTCTGCCTCATTCTACCGCTAGCTCCCTACAAAGGGTCCAAGCGGTACTACCGGCAGGACCGCGGTAGTACCGCCAGTCCTGGCAGCTGCGGTACCTCAGCGAGGTACCGTTGCAGCTGGGCAGTGCGATACACTGGGTACCGCCTGGAGTACAGGGGCGGTAGTACCGCTGTCCCTGCGGTAGTACCGTTGTGCAGATTTTTCTGCACATAACGGTTTGATTTTTCGGCGCCCTATATAAAGACCTCATCTTCTTCAAGAAGAGTTGCCGATCCAGATTCTCTCACCTCCATTGCTGCCAAGCTCCCAACACCTAGATCTCTCAATCCAACCACTCAAACTCGCTCATACTTGGTGGATTGAAGGAGAAGACCGAGATCTACATCATCACCGAAGCGTTCTTCATTTCCCCCTCATTCACTTGAGGGATTTGAGCCTAGGGTTTCCACTAGGAAAACCTAGGCATCTTGTTGTACTTACTTACTTGCTACTTTTGTGTAGCAGATTCGTGGTGCTTGGGAGCCCCCAATCCTTTTGTGGGTTGAGGCTCAAGTTGTTGTAAGGGCTCTGAATTCCGCCTTGAAGGATTCCGATAGTGGAAGGTGAACCGAGCTTTTGGGCGAGGTTCATCGGAGAATAGGGTGAGGCCATTTGTGGCGCTTGAGTTTGAAGCTCACACCCCTCCAACGAGACATACTCCCCTAAGAAGGAGGAACTCGGGAATACATCCTTGTCTTCGCGTGCTTCCCGTTCGGTTACTCCTTACTCTTTAGTTATTACTTGTATCTTATCTTGTTTAGGGTTAACTTGTCATATAGGTAAATTCACCGTAGTTGTATATCTAGAGAATTTACCTTTGTGTCAAGCCTTAATCGAAAAAGAATTAAAATTTGGAGTAGCACCTATTCACCCCCCCCCCCCCCCCCCTCTCTAGGTGGCCATACGATCCTTTCACCTGTAAGACATGAAAATTATCTTTCCGCCATACAAATCATATCTTTGGTCTTTTGTTCCACCCCACAACCAATTCTCAAACATATTTGTGACATTATTAGGAGGAGGAATATTGTAAGTACAAAACACCACACGCCACACAAGTTTTGCAAAAGGGCAGAAAATAAAAAGGTGTTCAATATTCTCATCATTCCCACAAAAAGAACAATGTGAATTACCCTTCCAATTCTTCTTGGCCAGATTATCTTTCGTTAACAAGACCTTTCTATGAAGGAACCACATAAATATTTTAATTTTTTGTGGTATCTTTTATTTCCAAAGATAATTTTGTAAATATCTAGTATGTCCATTCATTAGGCCCTCATACATAGATTTTACAGTAAATTGCCCATTTTAGGTCAAATTCCACTTAAACAAATCAGAAACATCAGTCAACGTTACCTCTATTAATCTAAGCCATAAATGAGACCACATCTCCCATTTATTCCCGACAAGGGCCCTTCTAAATCCTAAATTTAGGGGCGGTGCATTGTGAAGTACGTCATGTTTTGCTGCTTGCGTAGGCTACATTAGTTCCCGGCCAGTGAAGGAAGCTTACACTCTATTGAATCATAGTATTGCCCACGTTGCCATGTCGATTTGCCGATAGAATGATCGAACGCTGTCCTAATGAATGAATGCTCATTATTAGTTTATTACATAGTACAAGCATCATACGACGGCTTGATATTCCCCACTCATGCCCCCCTGCGTTGGTGCGATCAAGAGCGCCAATTCACCACGCTGGCCACGATAGCAAGTTAAGTCTAGCCCATCAGTAGCAATAGCACAAGCACTCCATTTGGCCTCGAGATATAGCTAGGTGGTTACATCATTTAGCCACAACACTCTTGAAAGATAGGATTAATGATCGACGATCTGCGTTCCTCGCGTGCGTAATTCTAATTCACGTCCTCATGAAAATTAGGTACCAGTGGTTGATGCCTCATGAGTAGGGGTGGGAACTGGTAGCAGATAATCCGTATTATCAGATATTCGTCTTCGGGAAATTGGAAATGGAAGTGGTAAATATCCGAATCCGAACAAAATAAAAATGGAAGTGGTAAATATCCGGATTCGTGTTTACAAATACAAAACAAATGTGGTATTGAATTTTGAAGCAAATATGGAAATGGATATATCCGTATCCGAATAAAATTATGCTAGCCAACTTTTGTAATTCTAACCTTACATGTCAATTAACCAACCTAAAAGAGTACGAAAGTGGTCAAAAATATTTTGTTGTGATTGAACTTTATACTATTGTGTATTATATAGCTATATTTATCACTATACCGTTTTATAGTTAACTCGTTATAAGACACGATTCTATTATTTTGTTATATTCGTTTCTGTTCCGAATAGAGAAAATATCCGATCCGCATCCGTATTCGAGTAACATCCCCTCCACATTCGTATCCGACAACATCCGTATCTTTATCATATTCGTTTTGAAAATATGAAAACCGATGTGGGAAGGGTACTATCCGATCCGCATCCGATCCGTTTCCACCCCTGCCCGATCCGTTTCCACCCCTACTCATGAGAATGCAGAAAATGGCATTCTGATTTGATGTTTGTAGTGCAGAGAATGGTAGCCGGAAAACTGGTGCTGGAAAGGTCGTGCACTCGTGCTAGATGATGATATCTTGTGTTTTCAGTTCTACTGTTTTGGTTAGTGATTCTATAGCAAAACTATAATCATTCGACTACAGAGTTGGCATCGGAAAAAAGGTGCTGGCTGTAGCCTGTAGGAAGTAGGAACACCGTGTTGGGTGCATCGAGAGTTTGAAACACGCGCTAGCACTTTTGCAAACTAGCAACGCGGTGACCCGGTTAAAAATTCTCGATTTAAAAAAAGGCCGGGTGTACATCTGTTTTGCTGATTCTTTTCTTCGTTGAAATGACACCTTTTCTGATAGAAGGCTAGTGAACACAGCACAATTGGTTGCAGTTCGGGGCAATTCAATGAGCATTCAGATATACCATTGGAAAGTACTTCCTCTGTATCAAAATATAAGATGTTTTAGATATTTCTACATACGGATTGAAATGAGTGAATCTACACACTAATACGAGTCTAGATACATCCGTATCAGAAAAATGGTAAATATCTAGAACATCTTATATTTTGATACCTAGGGAGTAGTACTCTACTGGTATGCAGAATAGCGGATGGAATTAAGGACGACGAGTTTCTTGCCCAACAGGGAACATGAAGTCCCGTACGACAAACAGGACATGGTGTACCGTCGCTGATCAGAATGAAGAGGGGAATTGTCGCTGGCGCGGAGAGGTTGACCTAGAGCGCGCCGGATCTCCCCGGACCGAAGGGCGGCAGTGAAGGAGCTGGCTTGCTCATTCTCACAGAGGGTTGGCGATGGCGTTGGTGGTTTTCCCTGATCTGGATCAAAGGTATGGGCTGAAATATCTCTGAGCAACAATACTTACCCATCGGTCAGAGATCATGCATAAGTGACATCAAACAAGTCTGCTATATTTCCGAATGTATAGTGGCCATGGCATGAAGCAAAGAATATGCATATTTGAGTATTCCATATCCGACAAACTTCTTTTCAATGAAATAATTGGATTCAAATGCATGATTCGAAAAAAAGAATTGGATTCAAACACAGAAACAACAGAGAAAACGTACTGTTGCAGCAACATTCTGTTCGAAACAAAACCAACTATGCTAAGCTTCTTCAGAAACCAAGTCTCATAGCTAACACATAAGTCAAATCAGCTATATATCAAGAACAAATATAATTCTTACTTGCAGACTTCCACTATAAGATGTAGAGCATGGTTGTCTAGGTCCCTGAGGCATACATAAACCAATAAGGTAATGATCAATTGATCAGCAAATACAATGAGAATAACGGTTAAAAATAAGCATAGTTCTTTAGAGTGTAGAATGCCAAGCCTATGGGTGGTGGTTACTGAACCACTGTCACCTCTTTCACGATCTACACATCAGATTTTTTTAAAATTGAACACAACATAATATTGAACCAAAATTTCTGACATAGTATATTTACCAACCCTCCATAGCCCAGTAAGTTAGATAAAAAATAATATTGCATATTTTCATGATCATGAATATTAAGTGCAGTATTTGTTCTCATTAGCATACAAAATAGCAGAAAAGGCAAGTTTGCGCTTTTAGATGTTACCACTCTCCCAGAACACACAAAGGGTATCAGGCTATTCTGGAAACAGATTAACCACATCTGTCCATTAGGAAGAAATAATTGTTGTTTTTTAAGAAAAATAAGATATAATCATTTTCGTGGATCATAATTTTGAGGTGTGAATGTTGCGGACTTGGCTATTTACATCTCTTGCAATACTAAACTAACATGCTTCCTACGCAGGGCAAGTGCAACAACAGCAGCAATTTCTGAAGGTCTGAAAACCCAGCTCCTGCAGCGGAAATTATAAAACTTCAGAAATTAATCGTTGTCAAACTAAATAAAACTGGGTACCATAAATCTGAAACGTGCCACCAGCTGCTGATCTAGCCTAGCAACATCAACATCTATCTGAAACATGCCACCAGCTGCTGATCTAGCCTAGCAACATTTCCCCTAGAAACTATGTCTCACTCAAAGCTAGGTCAGCAAAAAAATATATGCATCGATCAGGACACACTACTCCACGGGTACTGACATCCTTGCAAGCATGTTAAAATAAGCTTACGACTGCTCTATGCTATTCAGTTTTGTTGTATGTGAAATCGTGAATAGAAGTACCAATTGATTGACATGATTCATGGATCTTACAACAAGACATGGACAATTCTCCATTATTTTAACTTACAATTTGACTACTGTGCTGATTCTCCTCACACTTGTCACGCTCATGTGGAAGGCTTGACCCAGATGGCCAATCAATTTAGTTACTATACAAGTTATCTGACTCAAAAAGGGCCAAGTCATAGAAAATGTAGAAAAGGGCCACAACGCATTATGCAGTACACAAATATATGATTAACCAATATATGATCGGCTTGACCTAACGGTTCTTATGTTCGACTATGTTTAAACCAGAAATCAGGCAAACTGGTCGATCAGTACGTAGGGGTTGTCCCTATGTTTGCAAGCAACTCGTAGTTCCCCTGTTAAGTTCTGATTCTGCAATTGTGAAACTAATGTATGTTAGCGCGTTGGAATATAGGAGGTCTACGAATCACCCAAGAAGTACTCCCATCACTACACCAGTAATTATTAGTAAACAGCCTACAATATAAAAACACTACTACATGAAGAAAATCTGTAAGTACAAACAGACAAGTCACGCAGCAAAGGGATATAAATAGGATACTGTCATAACAATTTTTTTTGCAATTACTGTTAAAAAATGCCATAGCATACACATACAAGATCCAAGCCCTAGCATTTGTGTTCTCTGGAACGATAACTACTCGTCATTGTGTAGAGAAGATCTGAGAATAAATGGCAGGGGGCTAGCATCTAAGCTGAACTGGTCAAGGATAATACACATCACAGGTTGGTCAGTTCAGCTGGACAACTATTCTTAGTAATGTAGCTAAAGTTATCATGGCCTTAGCGCATGGCGAAATAACCAAATTAGCTTGCATATTATGATTCAAATTTCACAACAGAAGAACAACATAAACCATAAAGAGCTGCCCCAAATATTGTTTGGGCACACCAATGCAAGTCAATCAGAATACACAAACTGCACAATCTGCAAGCACCAACAATCTTCTCCAGTAAAGAAGTTCTTGAAACATATAGAGAGATTTGTATGACAGTAAACAGAACATCACTAATTCTCACCTGCATAATTTCATCTGTTTAGCACGAAAACATGCAATATTAGACCATCGTTATCAGATCACAGCTAGCTAGTGAAACAACATCAAACATAGATACACTGGTCCGTAATTGCAAACAACTACCGAACGGTAGTCGTGCATACAACCAACAGTACTACCGGTCTTAAGCTAATCATTCTAGCAGAACCCAGAGGCTGGAGGAATCTTCAAACACTGAATACAAATCTCAAAAGGTTCCTTGCAAGTACATACCAGAGCATCAGAGTAGTGAGCAAAAGGGTCGCGAAGAGAAAAATCAGAACCTCTCTTCAAGCTCCTAATGCAAGTTCCTTGACGATCAGAACAGACAGTGACCAGAACCGAGGAGGCTTCGCTGGGCTGTTTGGACCACAGGCTCTCCACTTTGGAATGCACCACTTCCATCGAAGTGAAACCAGCGTCCAACAGAATCTTCACCTCCTCCAGCACCAATGCACTCTCAAAGAAAAATTTGAGGAAGGCGAGCTCACTATGACCTCCTTGGAAACTATGGAAATCGAGTCGCTTGATGCGCGAGTGGATGCAATCTATGGTACCAGACTCATGCCAGAATTGCAGGTTGAGCTTGCCTTCGGATTGATTAATTTTCGTAGACTGAAATTCATCAAGTAAATGCATATGCAATTCATCAGCTATTGATAGCAATTAGCAATATGATGCTACTGCATGATGGTGAAAATGAATGCGAAAATAAGTGTCAGGGGCTTCACCCAGATGTGGAGGTCCTCAACATTCGGGAAGCATCTGAGGAAACTGGGAACCATCTTGACATCATTGCGGACTCCGAAACGGACATGCATAGAGAGGAATGTCACGCTTGGTACCATGGTGTTGGGGCTCACTCTTGTCCTAGCCTGCATTTGCAATCACAATGCACCTAATTAAGAGAAGGAAGATCTCAAACTAACATTGACCGTGTAGGATTGAAAAATTGAATGATCGCACCTTGATGATGGTATTTCCAAACTCTAGGACGTGATGTCTTGGATTCAAAAATCCCAAATACCGCAGCTTTGGGGCATGGCCGATCTTGATCTTGGAGCAACTGCCACCATGGGTCCAAACTTCCGAATGGATGAGCTGGTCAAGGCACGGGGCGTCTACCACGAAGATTTCTTCAACGGTGGACGCGATGAGAGCCACCTGTCGAAGGCTTTGGCTGACAAGGCGAAGGCGAAACTTTAACAGATTGGCTTGGATAAATAGCTTCTCCAACACAGGGCTCCTATCGAGGATGAAGTCCAAATCCCTGCTCCCTATGATGACGTTGCAGAGCTCGAGCTCACGGAGGTTAGGGAAACAGGTTCTACGCGGGAGGCCGACCGTGCAGGGGAACTTCCAGAGGGCGAGGTAGAGGTGGGTGAGGGTGGGCATGCCTAAGAGGCTAAGAAGGTGACGGGGAGAGCGAAGTCGAGCAGTCAGCGGCGGTTGACGTGGACGAGTTCCTGGATGCCCTTGTCAGCGAGGAGTTGAAGCCAGCGCTTGAGAAGGCCATGGAACTCCACCGTGTAGCTGCTGGTGAGGTGGACGCATCGGATTGGCCCCGGATGCGCGACGAGGACACTGGACACGGCGGAGGTGGCGGGGAAGAGGTCGGCGTCGACGAGGACGAGCGAGGCCGAGCGCCAGACCCCACGCCAGCGGCGGGAGAGCGCGGCTGTGCGCGCGGCGTCCTTGACCGGGAGGCGGGAGACGATGCCGCCGAGGAGCGCGTCGGGGAGGCGGCTGACGCGGTCGATGGCGTCGTTGGGAGGGAGGGCGAAGAAGCGAGCAGCGGGGGAGGCGGGCGGGTCGGGAAAGCTGTAGTCTGGCGGGGAAAACAAGCGGACGGCGAGCGATGCCAACTCTTTCGGGTGCCTGCTCAGGAAATCGGTCGCCACCGCCATGGCTGGGCCGAGCGGCCCTAGGGTGTCAATTGACGACGCCGCCGCCCGCCGGAAGACGCCCTCTACATCGTCTGGGTCAAGGCCTAGTCGCCTGAACTCGGCCGCCACGGCAGAGTTCGTAGGAATGGGCGAAACCCGGGTGTCCATGGCCGCCGCCGGGAGCGCCGCGGTGGGGGGCGAGGGTTTTGAGCTGCGCGTGCTACCTGTGGAGTGGAGTAGAGCAGCTACGGCTCAGGGTGCAGGTGGGATTGTTGGTGGGAGGCCCGCACCCACCCCACATCTGCCGCATATGTTTAGTGGGACACCCACATAAGCCCACATATTATTATGTGGGATATGCGGGTTTAGCGGGACGCCCACAAAATATTTCAGATTTATACCATTATATTACCGTATATTGATTTCAAAGCATCGTACAAGTACGTATATTGTTCCATACAATGTGAAAACAAACTGCATTGTATCCAAACTTTATCATCACACAAGAATACAAGATCAACACATGAAAGTAAAATTCTGCTGTTGACAAAAATTAATACTACTGCACTCCAATACTACTTCATAAATCGCTTCAGGCATACTGTAGTACCGCTTCACTGGATAGTGCGGAACAATACATAGAACATAGTCTAAATCGCTTCATAACTAGAACAGCATGTACATCGAGTTGCAGCTACTGGATCAAGCAACGAGCAAGTTCTGAAATTTAATCCATAATATACAGTTTGACTACAGCGCTCCCAAGAAAGGGGAAAATTGTGGTGCTTGAAGACATTATCATACGGCACTACAGAGTTCAGACGCATATAGATTTTCCAGGGAAGAATTGGATCCATACCATTAAAAGATCCAATCTTTAGAAATCTTTAGAAAAATACCACTGCAAGTTTACGAGTTAGAAAAATACCATCCAAAGCCTGCTCCGTTATTGCCTTCTGCCACAACTGTGAACTTGTCCTTAATTCTGAACGAGTTGATTGTGTGCTCAGCTCGCGTGCAGCTATGGCAGACAGAGCGGAGCGAAACAGACGATGGTGACCATGGAAACTAGCGCGGAACTGAGGGAAAAAGAGGTAAAGGACGCTCTGCTTACAGAGAAGTGCTTGGTGGAGTCGCCTATGCTCGGAGAAGACCCATGGCGCAGGAATTTGAAGATCCTTGCCGGCAGCCGAAGAGGACGTCGAGGAACTAGGCGTTGGTTCCAGGGGTCCTCGCCCCAATTCCTTTGGCGAACTTGACGCGGATGAAGCCCCTGTTCCATTCCCAGTCCCAGACGACCCTGGCGACGACCACGGCGACGACATGTCGAGCTCCAGCAGCTCCCGATCATGCCGGACGTGGGTACTGGGTGGAGAAGATGTGTGGTAGCCCGTAGCCGCACTTGTCCAGCAGGAGGTCGACCACAGCAGGCGGTCGCAGCACATCTCCACACCGCCGTCCGTCTCCCCGCGCGCAGCTTGGCGTCCGCGCCCGTGCCGCCTCCCAACGCAGACTTGGCGACGGCGAGATCCTTGGCCGCGCGCCCGAGCGCTTACCCCGCGAGCTGGAAGATCCATGGAGGAGCGTCTTCACTTTCACCACCGCCAGGCAAGACTGCTTGGGTTCGAGCTAGGAACGGATCTGAGTGTGGGGGGACGAGCGGGTGGAGGGAATACATCCGTCCCCCGGATCATGAGGCGGCGGCGACGGTCTGGCCATGGGAAGGTGGCCGGCGGTGGGTCGGGCGGCTCGTGCCTGGAAGCGTTCGATGTGGGGAACGACTCGCTCCGAATGGCATAGGTCGTGGGGGATGTACGTGGGCTCGACATGGCCAGGTGGGGAGTCCCACGAACCCCACATAGTTTTCCTTCTTTCACTTCTGTTCCTGTTCTAATAAAAGAACAAAAAAAAATCCCCTTCTCTTCCGCCGTTCTTGCTCCACTCCACAGTCCACACACAGCACACGCCGCTCAAAACCCTCGTCTCCACCCGGGAGCTTTCGACGGCGGCCATGGAGTTGCCCATTCCTATAAACTGCACGATTGCGGCCGGGTTCCAGCGCCTAGGCATCGACCTGTGCGAGGCAGAAGGACTCTTCCGGCGGGCGACGGCGGTGGCCTTTGACACCCTAGGCCCGCTTGCGCCAATAATCGTGGTGGCGAATGACTTCCTGAGACTACTGAACGCGTGCGAAAAGCTCGCCCGCTTGTTCTTCCCCACCCCGCCCGTCGACCGCGTCAGCCGCCTCCCGACGAGCTCCTCGACAACATCGTCTCCCGCCTCCCGGTCAAGGAAGCCGCGCGCACAGCCGCTCTCTCCCGACGCTGGCGTGGGGTCTGGAGTTCCGTACCGCTCGTCCTCGCCGACGCCGACCTCCTACCCGCCACCTCCGCCGTGTCGAGCGTCCTCGCCGCGCATCCGGGGCCCTTCCGCTGCGTCCACCTCACCAGCGGCCACATGGCGGACTTCCATGGCCTGCTCACGAGCTGGCTCCAGATCCTCGCCGCTAAGGACATCCAGGAACTCCTGCTCACCAACGGCCGGGGGCCACACGACCTCGTTTTGCCCTCCACCTTTTTGGGCATGGCCACCCTAACCCGTCTCTACCTCGGCCTCTGGAAGTTCCCCGACACGGCCGGCGTCCCGCAAAACTCCTTTTTCCCTAACCTCCGTGAGCTCGGGCTCTGCAGCATCTCCATGGAGAACAAGGATTTGGACTTCATCCTCGACAGGAGCCCCGTGTTGGAGACGCTTTGTGTCCAAGGGAATCTGTTCCAGCTTCGTCTCCGGCTTGTCAGCCAAAGCCTCCGGTGGTTGCAGATCATCGGGTCATTTGAAGAAATCTTCGTGGTGGACGCCCCAAACCTTGAGCGGCTCATCCATTCCGAAGGTAACAAAGGTTCACCTAAGGATAAAAACATCTCAAAAAAGGGCAACAAAGGTTGTGTGAGCTGCACCAAGGTCAAGATTGGCCATTCCCCAAGCTGCACTTGTTGGGATACTTGGAGTTGGACGCAGAAAAGCACATGCTAGAGGTCGACAACACAATCATCAAGGTGCCCGATCATTCCATTTGTTCAATGTAAATAATTAAACGATCAATGTGAATCTGTGATCTTCATTCTCTTAATTGGGTGCATTGTGGTTGCAATTGCAGGCTGGGACAAGGGTGAGCCCAAGAACTATGGTACCAAGTGTGAGAGTCCTGGCTACGGAGGTGCTATTCAATGTTCGCAATGATGCCAAGTTGGTTCCCAGCGTCCTCGGATGTTTTCCAAATGTTGAGACGCTCCACATCAAGGTGAAGCCCCTGATGCTTCTTTTAGCACTCATTTGCATCATTATGTGCTAGTATCATATTGCTAGTTGCTGTCGATGGCTGATGAACTTAATGTGCATTGATTTGATCCAATTTTCAGTCTGGAAAAACGTATCAATCGACTGGCAAGCTCAACCTGAAATTCTGGCATGAGTCTGGCACCATAGAATGCATTCGGTCGGGCATCAAGCGGCTTGTTTTCCATGATTTCCAAGGGGGTCGAAGTGAGCTTGCCTTCCTCAAATTTTTCTTTGAGAGCGCATTGGTGCTGAAGGAGGTGGTGATTCTGTTGGCTCCTGGTTTCACTTCGACAGAGGAGGTGCGTTCCAAAGTGGCGAGTCTGAGGTCCACGAAACGGGCCAGTGAAGCCTCCTCAGTGCTGGTCACTGGCTATTCTGATCCTAAAAAAAAATGAGACCAGCCCGGACTAGCCCTTGGCGGTTTTGTATTAAGCTGCGCCCGCGAGTGAGTACCGGGACTCGAACTCGAGCGGGGGGGGGGGGGGGGGGGCATCACAGGTATCATCATCCTGGTAGCCATCCGGGCTAGGCCTCGGTTCGCGCTATTCTGATCCTCAAGAGGATTACATTCAGAACTTCAAGAGAGGGTCAGACTTTTCTATTCGTGACCCTTTTGAAGTCGTAATAGGTGCCAATGTATTTGATCATGCGGAGTAAACTGCTCTAGTTGTTAATGATTTGTTGCTCTAGTATGTGCATGCAAGACTGTTTGAATTTGTTTTCAGTGTTTGAAGAGTAGCGTCATCTCTTCGTTCTAGCATGATTACCTCAAGTGTCAAAGTTAGTAGTTCCATGTTGATGCACTCGACTACCATTCTGTTGCAGTCATTGTTTTTTCGTTAGCAATTAGGGACGACTATATGTCTGTATCTGCGTTTCATATGATTAGATTAGCTAGCTGTTATATGATTATGGCGGTGTTACATTGCATGGTGTATTTGCTGAACATGTGAGGCTTCATGATGATGAGAATTATTGATGTCGGAGCTAATTGATGTTAAAAACCGAACGCTCTCGCGACTCTGTCCCAGACCATGGCGACCAAGGCTGAGCTAGCGCCGCCAGCAGCTTGATCTCCCTCCTCCAGCATCCTCTCTGTCCACTGCAAACAGATCCAACCTCCCCACGACGCTCTCTTCCTGTCCATCCGCTCGGCATGTAAGGGCTCAGACTGCCGGCGCCGCGGCACTACCGCTCCGGGAGCTTCCGCCTGCATCCCCATGCTCGCGACGGCGGGCTCCCTGGCTACGCCGCCCTCCTCCGCCGCGCTGGCTGCAGCCGCCCTCGCCTCCCGCAGGTCGGACCCAGCCATTCGGGGCCGGATTATGGTGATGCGCCCCAAGGCTGCGACGGCGGCCGTCTTGGCCTCGCAGCTCACCGCCACGGCTCCCCTCGACTGCGTCATGGCGCCGCTCTCCTCCTCCCCGTTGCCTCCGCTGGCTCTGGACAAGAACCGCGCCCAAGCTCTCCCGCCGTGGCACCGGACGTGCTCGTCCCCGCTCCCAGCTCCAGCTCCTTGTCGCTCACCCCATCACCGTCGTCGGCTTCTACAGACCAAATGCAGTGCTGCCCCTTGGCTACCTCGTCGGTGGAGGTCGTCCCGAGTCACCCGGGTTGGGGCTGGCGCCGTGTGGGTCTGCGGGCACGATGTCATCCTGCTCCGCAGCGCCGACTGCCCCGGCTGCTGCTTCCGGCCATGTCGCTGACCCTACCGCGTCTTTTGCTGCTGCTGGGTGTGGAGGCGATGCAAGACAGTGTGGAGGTGGAGGTGATGCAAGGCGTCACTCCTGTGCCGAGGCCATGGCTTCTTTTCCGGCCTCCCGGTTGGGTGCGGGAAGCAAGGAGGATGTGTCCAGGAGATGGCAAGACGTGCCTTCGAGGCGCCGCCCGCACAACTCGGCCATGTCCACACCTCCTGTCGTCCGTTGTTCCCGTTCGGCTACTCCGGCGTGGCTGAGGGATCGTTGCTTTCGCTGCCTCTCTAGAGGTCATCGTGCCCACTCCTGCAGGAACCCAATTCGGTGCATGAGCTGCCTCTGTTTCGGCCATGTCGCTCGCTTATGTCGTGCTATGCCCAGTATCAATGAGTCCTCGCCGCTTCGATGTGCTGCTTCATCGCCTCTCCAACCGGCTGTTCCCTCGCCTGCCCCCGCCGACGATGCTACCTTGACTGGCGTGCCTTTGCAGCACATTCCCATGGAGGATGTCATGCTGCTTCGCTCTCAGCTTTGTGACTGCCTTGCTCAGGTTCGGAGTGTTTTAGCCAGAGCGGAGGATGCTCTTGGCAAACTGCAGACTGTGCCTTTGCTGCCTCAGCACGTTGGTTCCTTGAACCGTGTGGACGTGTGTGCGGCTTATGAACATGAGTCGTCTCTGGTTGTTGAGATGATGTCAGAGACTGGCGCTGAAGCCATTGTTGTCGAGGCCCATGAGGAGTCGTCTGTGGACGGGGAGGATTGCTTCTTGCTGAAATATTGTTGAAATATTAGCATATAACAATTCCAGAAAAATCCCTAAAGGCCCATGCTATCATGCGGTCAACTGAAACATTTGCCTTAATGGAAAATGAATATGAGTTGAAACATCTGTATTAAGTAAAATTAAGTACGGGAGTTTTCAGAATTCATTGTGAGCTGAAACGTCCGTCTTAAGTACTATTAAGTACGGGAGTTTTTAGAATTCATTGCGCTTAATGGAGAATGACTTTGAGCTGAAACGTTTTGTCTTAAGTGCTCTTAAGTACGGCCGTTACCAGTCTCTTAATTCTCCCCTTAATTGCGTGTGTTTCCGTTGGTCTTCGGCCTGCGTGTGTATATAAGAGAGGTCGCTCCTCTCTCAGAAATACACAACAGACACCACATCGCATTTGCTCCTCGCATCGTCGTTCCTCCCGCTGTTGCTGCCATTGCTGATCACATCCCGTCCACCGCGTACACGGCTGACGGGAGAGCAGGCTTCCGAAACTCCGCCTCTCTAGATCATGTACGGGAGAGGGACGATTAGGTTTTTGGGGAGCGTCTCCTACGCGATTGCTCGCTCTACTTCATCTGCTTCAACTACATCTGCATCAACTACATCCGCGCCGCCTTCCTCTTCGTCATGGCCACCGACGCCGACATCGAGAAGGCTGCTGCCGACAAGAGGATCGTCGACGAGGCCAGCGGCCAACTGGCCTACTCGAGGGTACACGTTTATCCATCTCCTGATTACTTGCATGTTTGTCGTACTAGCTATTTGTGTAGATGTATCTACTATTTGTCTAGTACATGATTTTATCATAGAATTTCAGTATGTCATTAGCACTGCTTACATCATGTTCATGATTTATTATTGGATTAATTTAATTAGAAAATTGCCTAAATTCTCAGCAATCCAAAAACCTAATATGTGTAGGCAATTTTCGATCCAAGGTTTTGCTGCTGCACTGAAACCAGCCCCGTTTACGGGGACATATTTTAAGCGTTGGCAAACCAAAACCACCTTATGGCTCACTGCGATGAACGTGTTCAGGGTCGCCGGTGTTACTCCCACTGGAACGATTGCTCCTGAACAGGAGAAGGCGTTCAGGGAAGCCACCGTCGTCTTTGTTGGAGCCGTTCTGAGCGTGATCGGAGATAAGTTGGTTGATGCATATTTACATGTGCGGGTTGCCAAGAACTTGTGGGAGGCGCTCGAATCTAAATTCGGCGCAACCGATGCTGGAAGCGAGATGTACACTATAGAGCAGTTCCATGATTACAAGATGGTTGAAAACCGTTCTGTATTGGAACAAGCTCATGAGATACAGTGCATCGCTAAGGAGTTTGAGCTTCTCAAGTGTGTGCTACCGGGCAAATTTTTCGCGGGATGCATAATCGCTAAGCTGCCTAATTCCTGGAGGAACTTTGCTACTACTCTGAAACACCAGAGGCGTGAATTCTCAGTTGAGGATGTCATCGGCCATCTGAGTGTCGAGCAGAATTCGAGAGCAAAGGACTCACACGGAAAAGGAACCGAGGGAACTTCTGTTGCTAATTTTGTACAGAAGAATTCCAACTTGCACAAGCCCAAGAGAAAACATGGTGTCCAACAGAATACCGACTTCAAGAAGAAGGGCAAGAAGCCCTTCAACAAGGATAAGAAGAAAGGAGCCTGCTTCACATGTGGTTCAGAGGAACATTGGGCTCCCAAGTGCCCAAAGAAGTTCAAGAAACCAGGACAGGACTCCAAGTCTGTCAACATGATTGTGAGCAACAATGAGAATGGTGCATCCGGGTACAGTAATTTGTTTACTATATTTTCAGTTTGTCAGTCTAACGATTGCTGGATTGACACGGTGCAAATATTCATGTGTGTGCTGACATTTCCTTGTTTTCTTCTTATCAGGTCACAGGTAACGGATCCGTATTGATGGGGAATGGCGCAAGTGCTTCTGGTGCAGCATGTCCGCGCCATCAAGAAGAATCTCGTTAGTGGCTCCCTTCTATGTAGAGAAGGGTTTAAGTTGGTATTTGAGTCTAATAAAGTAGTTGTTACGAAATATGGACTGTTTGTTGGAAAAGGCTATGAATGCGGAGGCTTGTTCCGCTTTTCCCTCGCTGATTTTTGTAATAAAGTCGTGAACAATATTCATTCGAATGTTAATGAAGCAGAAGTTTGGCATTCACGTCTTTGTCACATTAGTTTCGGTTGTATGACGCGGCTAGTAAAATCGAATTTAATCCCAAGTTTCACTTTAGCCAAAGGTTCTAATGCCATTGTGTGTGCAAGCAAAGCAACCTCGCAAGCCCCATAAGGCTGCGGAGGAAGACACTTGGCACCGTTAGAACTTATACATTCTGATCTTTGTGAGATGAATGGTGTGTTGACTGAAGGTGGAAAAGATATTTCATGACTGATAGATGATTCCACTAGATATTGCTATGTATATTTGTTAAGCACAAAGATGAGGCTCTACACTACTTTAAAATCTATAAGGCAGAAGTTGAGAATCAACTTGAAAAGAAAATTAAGCGTTCCGGTCAGATCGTGGTGGAGAGTACTTCTCTAATGAGTTTGATTTTTCTGTGCGGAACATGGTATTATTCATGAGAGGACGCCTCCCTATTCGCCCCAGTCAAATGGGGTTGCCGAACGGAAAAACCGTACTCTAACTGATTTGGTTAACGCCATGTTAGATACATCGGGTTTATCCAAGGCATGGTGGGGGGAGGCTATATTGACATCATGTCATGTCCTGAATAAAGTTCCGACAAAAGACAATGAGATTACTCCCTATGAGCAATGGGAGAAGAGAAGGACGACACTTCATACTTACGTACTTGGGGCTGTTTGGCGAAAGTCAATGTGCCGATCCCCAAAAAGCGTAAGCTTGGACCAAAGACCGTGGATTGTGTTAATTTGGGCTACGCTAAGAATAGCGTCGGCTATAGATTTCTAGTAGTGAAATCTGAGGTACCTGACGTGAAGGTCGGTACAATTATGGAGTCTAAAGATGCTACATTCTTTGAGGATATTTTTCCTATGAGAGATATGCCAAGCACTTCTAGACAGGAATCTGATGAGACTCCTGAACCTGCCATTCCTATGGAATATTATGAACAAACACATGATGAAAATCCTGAGAAGGATGACGAGGAAACCCTTGGTAGGGGCAAGAGACAGAGGACTGCAAAGTCCTTTGGTGATGATTTCCTTGTGTACCTTGTGGATGATACTCCCACTTCTATTTCAGAGGCTTATGCGTCTCCGGATGCTGATTACTGGAAAGAAGCGGTCCGTAGCGAGATGGACTCCATCATGGCTAACGGAACATGGGAAATTACTGAACGTCCCTATGGTTGTAAACCGTTGGGATGTAAGTGGGTGTTCAAGAAGAAGCTTAGGCCCGATGGTACAATTGACAAGTACAAGGCTAGGCTTGTGGCCAAGGGTTATTCCCAGAAAGAAGAGGAAGATTTCTTCGATACTTATTCACCTGTAGCCAGACTGACCACCATACGAGTATTACTCTCTTTGGCGGCCTCGCATGGTCTTCTCGTCCACCAAATGGATGTTAAGACGGCTTTCCTGAACGGAGAGCTAGACGAGGAAATCTACATGCAACAGCCAGATGGCTTTGTATTAGATGGTCAGGAAGGAAAAGTGTGTAAGTTACTGAAATCTTTATATGGCCTGAAACAAGCACCTAAGCAATGGCATGAGAAGTTCAATACAACTTTAACCTCTGCTGGTTTTGTTGTTAATGAAGCTGACAAATGCGTATACTATCGCCATGGTGGGGGCGAAGGAGTTATACTGTGCTTGTATGTTGATGACATACTGATATTTGGGACCAACCTCAAAGTGATTGAGGAGGTTAAGTCATTTTATCTCAGAACTTTGAGATGAAAGACCTTGGTGTGGCTGATGTTATTTTGAATATCAAGCTACTGAGAGATAATGAAGGTGGGATTACACTGTTGCAATCCCACTATGTTGAGAAGATTTTGAGTCGCTTTGGATATTCAGACTGCAAAATTTCTCCAACACCATATGATCCTAGTGTGCAGATTCGAAAGTTCACAGGCACAGCTAAGGATCAGCTGAGATACTCTCAAGTAATTGGTTCACTCATGTACCTAGCGAGCGCTACAAGGCCTGACATCATGTTCGCTGTGTGCAAACTGAGCCGGTTTGTTTCCAATCCGGGTGATGTACATTGGCGTGCTGTTGAAAGAATTATGCGCTATCTGAAAGGTACAGAGAACTATGGACTTCACTATACCGGAAGCCCATCAGTGCTTGAAGGTTATTGTGATGCGAATTGGATCTCTGATGCTGATGAGATGAAAGCCACAACGGGTTATGTGTTTACCCTTGGAGGTGGTGCTGTTTCCTGGAAGTCTTGCAAGCAAACGATCCTGACGAGATCGACAATGGAAGCAGAATTAACAGCATTGGACACATCTGGTGTCGAAGCAGGATGGCTTCGAGATCTGTTGATGGACTTGCCTGTGGTTGAAAAGCCAGTCCGGCTATCCTTATGAACTGTGACAATCAGACAGTGATTACCAAGGTCAAAAGTTCAAAGGACAACATGCAGTCCAACAAACATATAAGAATGAGATTAAAAGCTGTCAGACATTTGAGAAACTCCGGAGTGATAGCGCTGGATTATATCCAGTCGGCTAAGAATCTGGCAGATCCCTTTACTAAAGGGCTATCACGTGTTGTGATAGAAAATGCATCGAGGGAGATGGGATGAAACCCACATGAGTTGCCATGGTAGTAACCCAACCTATGTGATCGGAGATCCCGTGAAGTAGGACCTGGGAAAACAAGCTAGTGGTTAACTGAGGAGAGTACTTTTACTAACCCACTCCGTTGGAGATGCATACTCTCGGTAACTGTATGGCAGGTTGACATTTGTCTTAATGTGTTCCAAGGCTTTGCATAAGCAAGATGCTATCCTACAGAGCGATCTTTGAGGAACACACCTATATGAGCCTGACTGCTGGTCACAGTCTATGAGATTGGGTTGATCTCTAGAAGTTCATGAATAGGTCAGGAGTGTGACTAATATGCTCCACCCGAGGGGTCAGCCTTCGGCAGCCTAGTACTGGTAAGACGTTTGGCGAAACTACTTTACGCCAAATTGACAATTCAAGGCATAGTCCATTGTCAGTTGTGAAGGAGTGTAGCTATTCGTTCTAGGTGGAGCTCAACCTTAACAGGTCTCCACTGAAAATACTGGTATATCAAAACAGTGTTTGGAACAGAGAACAACATCATGGGTCTTTGGGATCTGGTGGGGGATTGCTGAAATATTGTTGAAATATTAGCATATAACAATTCCAGAAAAATCCCTAAAGGCCCATGCTGTCATGCGGTCAACTGAAACATTTGCCTTAATGGAAAATGAATATGAGTTGAAACGTCTGTATTAAGTACAATTAAGTACGGGAGTTTTCAGAATTCATTGCGAGCTGAAACGTCCGTCTTAAGTACTATTAAGTACGGGAGTTTTCAGAATTCATTGCGCTTAATGGAGAATGAATTTGAGCTGAAACGTTTTGTCTTAAGTGCTCTTAAGTACGGCCGTTACCAGTCTCTTAATTCTCCCCTTAATTGCGTGTGTTTCCGTTGGTCTTCGCCTGCGTGTGTATATAAGAGAGGTCGCTCCTCTCTCGGAAATACACAACAGACACCACATCGCATTTGCTCCTCGCATCGTCGTTCCTCCCGCTGTTGCTGCCATCGCTGATCCCATCCCGTCCACCGCGTACACGG
The DNA here is from genome assembly GCA_947311845.1 of Poa pratensis. Classification (NCBI taxonomy): domain Eukaryota; kingdom Viridiplantae; phylum Streptophyta; class Magnoliopsida; order Poales; family Poaceae; genus Poa; species Poa pratensis. Next base: position 27,181,861 of record CAMZMU010000071.1, on the reverse strand, counting down.
CTGACGGGAGAGCAGGCCTCCGAAACTCGCCTCTCTAGATCCTGTACGGGAGAGGGGCGATTAGGTTTTTGGGGAGCGTCTCCTACGCGACTGCTCGCTCTACTTCATCTGCTTCAACTACATCTGCATCAACTACGTCCGCGCCGCCTTCCTCTTCGTCATGGCCACCGACGCCGACATCGAGAAGGCTGCTGCCGACAAGAGGATCGCCGACGAGGCTAACGCCTCCGCTGCTGCGGCCAACTGGCCTACTGGAGGGTACACGTTTATCCCTCTCCTGATTACTTGCATGTTTGCCGTACTAGCTATTTGTGTAGATGTATCTACTATTTGTCTAGTACATGATTTTATCATAGAATTTCAGTATGTCATTAGCACTGCTTACGTCATGTTCATGATTTATTATTGGATTAATTTAATCGGAAAATTGCCTAAATTCTCAGCACTTCTTTGGTTGTTTCTCTCCTCGTGCAAGCTCGCCCCCTTAGCCAATGATGCCAGTTGTTCCTCAGTATGAGGAGATCATGCAGATTATGCCCGAGCTTCACGAGCTATGTGGGGAGAACTCAACCACTCCTCCTCTGTCGATGGTGCAGCTGCAGGTGGATTCGCTTGGCACCTCGACGGTGACTTCCACATCACCTCTGCTAGTTCCCAGCAAGACGATTGACTTCATTGACTGTGGTGTCAAGGTTATTGAAGCGGATGCTTTGGCTCCGGATTCTGAGACGCACTTTGCCAAAGATCTTTGCAACCTGCTCGCCAGGTTGGAGGCGGCTAGCCCTGGATCTTCCCAAGAGATTGCTAGCCTCCTGACGGAGAAGGCTACGATGGGCAAAATCAAGAAAGTGAAGGAATATCTCAGAACCAAAAGCAAGAAGAGTGGCGCCGCAAGAAAGGCGCCTGCGGTTGATTGATGGATTGTCCTGGATCTATGTTCTTGTGTTTTTAGTGGGTTTCCCTTGCGACGTGGTTATCTTTATGTCGGAGTTTGCGGCTGTAGCAGATTGAGAGAATTAGGTAGTCTGCCTAGGCAATTTGGGAGTTGTGTGTTTTGAGAGTTGTCCCCATGTGTTTTCTTGTAACGGTTTTCGCCCGGTTTTCCGTTAATTAACTGGGCAATTCTCTTCTTCTTAATTAATAGATTGAGGCAAAACGTTTGCCTCCGTTTCAAAAAAAAAATTACTGTATTCCTAATTTCTCTGTTATATGACATGTAAAATTATTTCCAGCTAGCAGGAGATTGTGATACTTGTGGATTGTGCCTTTGTGTGTTCTGGTTGATTTGGGTTTATATGCCAAGTCAATTATTGTTGCAGCTCTTTATGGTCTATCTGGTTCTTCAGTTGTGAAATTTGAACCCTGATATGCAAGCTAATTTGATTGTTTCGCACTTTCGCTGTGCGATAAGTTAGCTTGAGCAGTGCTAGGAATGGTTGTCCAAATGACCAAACTAGCCCAGACAACTATCATAGAACCAAACAACTCGACCTAGAAGTCATCCAGACAAACACAAAGGTCACAACAGCCGATTGAAACCGCAGCAACATGAAGAGAGAAACCATTCTGCAAAGGAAATGGCAAAAATGGGCCGCTCCCGCTTTGGGAACGACAACAAGTCGACAACGGCATGAATTGCCGGCTTCCTCGAAATAGGCTTTCGCCCCACAACAGTGGTGCAGAGGCCACGAACCACCAGCTGCCGCTAGTGCCCCATATGCGCACATCCACACATTGCCGCAACCCTCGTCTGTCACAATGTACACCAGAAACCGTCGGCTGATACCGTTGGCACGCTACATCCTTATCACTGTACACTTTCAAGTTCCTGATAGTCTAAGATCAAACAATAAAAACTGTTCCCTGATAGTCTGATGTGATATTATGTTCTTTGTATCCCTGTAAGGAAGTAAAGAGCTTCTTTTACTCCTTTCTACAAGTATGTTTTATACAAACTCCAACTTTGGCCGCTCACAATTCCAGCGACTTTAACATCAAAACTTTCCATTACAGAGATGATAGCAAAAAAAAGTTGACTCAAAATAGTAGCCTATATCACCTCTCAGATGGTGGAGGACAGGCCTGAGAGTAAAACAATTGTCTTCACATTGATCAAATACACATATCCGGCATGACTGCCCTCTCAACAGTGGCAGTTGCTCAGCAGTCAATGCTGCTGCAGGCCCCGGTGCTGACGGTCTCGGCGCCGCTGATAAAGGGGTCGATCTTGACCCAGAGGAGGGAGAAGACCGAGGCCAGCAGGACGGACCAGAGTATAACGATGGTGGGAGTCCGGTTCTGGCGGCCCATGAGCCCCTTGAGGAATGGGTACAAGTGCATAATCACCCACATGGAGAAGAACACCTTGCCGAAGAGCGGCCCCCATGACTCGTAGCCGCTGTTGAGCGCGTCCGAGAACCCAGCCACCACGCCCACGAGGTTGAGCACCAGGATGGTCGTCGGCGGGATCAGCACCGTTGTCCACTTGAACACATACAGCTCACCGAAATCGCCATCCTCCGCAGCCTTGCTCGTGACCGTGAAGTTGGTGTCCAGCCCGATAACCATCTTGAGGATACCCTGGAACACGGCGAAGAGGTGAGCAGAAACACCACCAATGACCCAGAACTGCTCGTTGCGCCACCAGTCCTCGATCCCAATGCCGCTCCATCGCAGCTCCAGGACGCTTGTCAGGATGATGGAGGTGAAGAGGCCAAGAAACCATATTGTTGCAGCATTGGAGAGCTATATGGACAGAAAGTGAACAATGTTATCGTCGTTAAACAATGATAGTCATCAGAGTCCAATGACAATGATATATAAGTCGTCAGAAATCTTACAATCGGGATGATGAATTTGCCAGTGAGCAAGCAAATGGCAGGCAGGCAGCAGTATGCAACGAGAGGAACAGATGTGAAGGGGTAGACGATGGTGTTGATGTACGACAGCCTCTGGAGCCATTTCAGACGGCCACCGCCATAGCCATACCACAGCGGGCAGTGCCGGCTGAAGAAGATCTCGACAGAACCGAGTGCCCACCGAAGAACCTGGTGCAGACGATCGGAAAGGTTGATTGGGGCTGACCCTTTGAATGCGGGTCTTATGGGCATGCAGTAGATCGATCGCCACCCACGGCAGTGCATCTTAAACCCAGTCAGAATATCCTCTGTAACTGAACCATAGATCCAACCAAGCTGTCACAAAAGCAAAAACAAGCAGTCAGGCCTAGTGAACAGAGCAAAAAAAATTAAGGTATCGCCAAGTACTTTGGTATAAATACACCAAGGAGCAAGAACTGCACCTCTTTTCCCCATTCAGTTTTCTCTTCATATCCACAACTAATGACATGAATGGCTTCTTTAATCAGTGTAGATGGGTCTGCAGACTCAGGAACACCCCCATTCTCCATAAGAGTTGATTCAATGAATACTGAAGACTGCCCAAACGACTTCTCGAAGCTCATCTGAGAGATCAGCATGGACCGCTCATACTCATCATAATCTGCAAAAGCAACCAATGTTACAAACACACAACTCTTAAGATTTAGAACATTTTATCCCACACAGTACATGCACTTACTGTCGATTTCCCGTAGATTGAAAATGGCAGACTCAAGGTCTTCTCGGCGCGAGTCTCTGTGCATTTCCTTCTCAGTTTTTTCAACCTTTTTCTTAGGACAACAGCAGCAGCACCATGAACAAGCCGAGGATTTTGGAAGGGCAGGCAGAGATGGTGGCCCATAACCATAGAGTGCTTGCCTATAGAAACAACAACCAGTTCCCACGTAAACCGGTCCTTGAAGGCCATCAAGCCCTTTCATGTTAACCTGTGCATGATAAGTATGGACATATTAGTTGGGTAAAGATATGTAGATGCAATGCACATCAGTGGCACAATGCTTACATCGAAGAACACAACGTTCCTATTGGCATAACGATCACTGCGATCAATCCCATCGAATCTCTGTGGGAACTGGACATAGCAGACATCTCTACCAACAGATGGGTCCATCATGAAGCACATTGCTTCACGCACAGCTTTGCTGTTGTTAACATAGTGATCACAGTCAAGGTTAAGAATGTAGGGCGCATTTGTCAGAACAGCAGACACTCGAACCTGCCAAATTATACCATTGTTTAGTAACTTTACATTTGAGCTAATTTAAATAAGATAATCTCTCTGAAGGGGTATTTACCAGAGCATTCATAGCCCCCGCTTTCTTGTGGTGTTGATACCCTGGTCTTTTCTCTCTTGAAACATACACTAGCCGAGGAAGCTCATTTCCATCATAGTCGCGAGCACCAGTCTCACCAAGGAAAACCTGTGACCAGAAGTCACGAATATGTTAAGGTAAGTTTCATCAAGACTCTATCGCCAACATGGCAACTATTTGCTGGCATTCTAGGAAGGATCAACAAGGATCATAATAGAGAAGCACCATTTCTACATCTGCAAACCCCACGACTCTTAATCATGTAACTGGAACCCGATCTCACGTAAGTTTAACTTCAATGGGGACATTTCAGACACTGGTAACTAATCATATGCTGAACAGTAAATGAATGATTTTAGACACAATGCCCTGAAAAATTAACTAGCAAATAGATCATGATATGTTACCTCAAATTTGTACAGGTTAGAAGCCGTGAACATTTTCGTATATAGTGGTTATAAAAAGTTAGCACTTAGCAGTTGCTTTTAAGTAAAGGAAGCGATGTATGGAACTTTCAAGTCCAAATGGCAGCATAAACTTCAGTATTATAGCATGTATAAAGTTCAATATTCTAATGCCTATCAGGTATGAACTTACAATTAGTGTCAAAGATCACCTTATATGATCTTATAAAACGATTGCCCATATGACACTATGACCCCAAATTTCCCAGGTTGATCTTTCACTAGTGAAAAAGCAAATTACCTCAGGTATGAACTTACAATTAGTGTCAAAGATCACCTTATATGATCTTATAAAACGATTGCCCATATGACACTATGACCCCAAATTTCCCAGGTTGATCTTTCACTATTGAAAAAGCAAATTACCTGAATCATGCCAGGGTGGTCACGGGGGTTGTTTCCAGGCCATTGCGTCCCATCCTGCATGACCCAACCTTCCTCAGGTGTTTTCTGAGCCTTGGCAACCAAAGCATTTATCCTCACCTTGTACTCTTCATAATCTCTCTGCACGAAACACGATGCTTCTTTATATAACCAACAGCAAAATGTAAGCTACCAACATAAGGGCATTGCATACTGTGCAATCAAAATCTACCTTCATAGCCCTACGCTCCTTGACGAAAGACGGGTGTATTTTGTCTTTCAAATAGTCAATCTTCTGCGAAAAGTAGAACTCAGGGGTTCGTGGTTCAATGGAGTACATCTTGCAAAATGGAACCCATCTCCTTGCAAATTCCGCAGTTTCAGCAAGTGATTCAAACGTGAGCATAGAAGCTCCATCGTCAGAGACGTAGCATGAAACCTTCTCAACAGGATAGTCGACCGCAAGAATGGATAACACAGTGTTTGCAGTGATTAGCGGAGGCTCTTTCAATGGATCCACTGTACTGACAAAGAAATCCACAGGTGCTAACCCAGAATCTTCTCCATCTCCATATCTGTAACATGCATGGATTATGAAATTCACTAGATACCAAGGCTTACTAAAATATACGATATTAGTGCTGCTACTACCAAGCATACCGTGCAATCAGCCTATCAACGTAAGTCTCTCGATTGACAGGACACCACTTGGGAAATTGATCCAAGATCCAGGAGAAACCAAACCAGATCTCACATATGACTGAAGTCAACCAGAGACCAAAGGCGCTGTCGACAGGGTTGGTGATACGGTAGTGAAAGAAGAACCCGAGAACTACCAGCCGCATAATGATGATTGCCCTGTAAGGTGTGAGCTTGTTCTTCGAAATAGGGATGATTCGGGAAAGTGGCTCATATGCATCTGTCAAACTGCAAAATTGTTTGGTGTGTTATAATAAATTGACAACATATAAAAATTAAAACACGTGAATTATATGCGCCAACCAACTCACCCAAAAGCCTAAGCTGATGGGGAGAGGTGGTGCAATATATATCAACAAATACTACACCATGTCATTCTACAATGTAGTAGTGGTGAGGTTCAAAAAGGTCCTAGACTAAGCCAGGACAGAGTTCAACGGCAAAAAGTTAAGCATGTTGAATCCAGAAATTAGGAAGATCTACATGTTAAGATGTATAAACAAGAGTGTGGTTATAGGCCAAGATAAGGAACATATTGTATGACTTATGCCTAAGCGAAGCATGTTAATGAGATAGTATGAAGTGTGAATACAATATCCCATTTCCAGATTAATATTCCTCAGTACACGGGACATTCGCAAAAAAAAAACAATTGCATAAGACATCAAGGTCAATTTTAAATGCAACTGGCATCTAACTCATCTAATTGTGTGAATGAACGAATTATATAATGGTTATGATTATACGAAAAATGATCAACCAGATATTTACAACTATTTTTTATTTGTTAAGATACACTGATACATATATATTTTTCGATAAAGAGAGTTTTTATTAACTCAAACTAACATCAAGCTGATACAAGCAAAAGAAACACAGGTACATATATGCAGGAGAAGCTCTTGAGTAATCATTTAAAGGATGCATCAATGGATGTGTACAATCTTACTCCTTTTCTTCCATGATCTGTTCTTCGACAGGAGGAACTTGGGCTTTGGCCGCAGCCTTTTTCGCTGAGGCTTTCTTCTCATTCTTCTTCTCCTTCCAACTATCAACCCTATTCTTCCAGATGGGCTTCCCAGATTCATCATTCAATTCTTCAAATCCGGAATGAATGGAATTTTTTCAGTACTCAAGCGTCACCAAGTGAGGAAAACAAAACCCAAGCAAACGAGAGAAGTATGCCTACCACTCCCAACTCCAGACATGCTGCTAATGGTCCTGGCATGGCTTACTTCATCCTGTTGCAGCAAAATCCCATCCAACATTGTCAGGAATTCCCCTTCCTTGAGAGGCCTATCTCTAGCTGAGCTACCAAGATTTGGGCAATTATAGGAATTAGCGATTTCACCTGGCGACCAGTGAGTGGGCTGGCGATTGTGACCCGCCCACGCAGACCCTCGGCCGCGAGGTGGTCCTCGGCGGCAAGATGGTCCTCGGTCTCCTCCTCCACGGCGCTCCCCTTGCCATGCGCTGGAACAGAGAGCAACCCTGTCAGAAAAATGCTCCTCACCCCAAAACCAAAACTTTGTTCAGTAAAGCGCACCTGTGTCGGAGGCGGTGTACTCCCCACCGCAGCGCGCGCAGGCGGTGCGGCCCTCGGCGACGTCCTCGTCGAGGCACGCCCTGCAGAGCGCGTAGCTGCAGGCGCGGCAGGCGGCGTGCGCGTCGTCCCCGCAGGCCGCGCAGGGATGATGGGTCCCCGACTCCATCATGGCACCTCCGCCTCCGCGCGCGCACTATCCTCGCCGGCGCGCGGCTCAGGGGCACCGCGCTGGCAGCACTGGGCGAACAGGCAGGGCGGGAGAGATGGAGGGAGGGAGAGGCTAAGCGTGCCGGAGGTTGGATGCGTGGTGATATAGCCATAGCCGCGCGCGGTGGTGTGGCGCTGGCAGGCGGTGGGTGGGGTTGGGGCCGGCGTCGGCATCGCATCGGCGGGTGGATGGAAAGAATGGAAGCAAAGGGTTGGGCGCCAGAGCGGAGAGACGCAGAGCAGAGGCGTGGCGCCGTGGCGGCGTGCGGCAGGTGTTTTTTTCGCGGGAGGGGGATTTTGCGGGGTTTGGAAGCGAAGGTGACGGGCGATTTGGGGGCGTAACCTGCAAGGCGGGAGGGTCGGAGGTCGGGACATGGCTGGTTGGTGGCGCTGGTGCGGGTCCGCCGGTGCGGTGAGAACGAGAAGAGATCGCTCGCGCTGCGGCGTCGCTTTTGAGTGACATCCGGTTTTTCTAACTCGCGAGCAACACGACGGCGAAGGGCGAGAAAGGCTCCGGACGGTTGTGCTCCGGTGAGGACGAAACTATTTAGGGTACAAATGCAGACGTGCAGTCCTTGTCCGGGTACTAGAATTTCAAGTGGCACGTTTTCGTCCATTTCGTTCATCCTTTTCACCATTTTCCAAGTTTTTTTTCCCACCGAACAACGTTAAGAATATGATTAAATACTTGAGAAAGACTATGGATATAAACTATGGATATGGTTATGTTTTATAGAGCTGAGGATGGGCTCGGTGTAAGGGGTTACACCGATGCAACTTTCCAAACCGAGTTAGATGAATCTCGATCACAATATGGATTTGTGTTCGTGCTGAAAAGATGAAAAGTTCCAACCAAAACAATGTGACCGACTCTACTACTGAAGCTGAGTATGTCGCACCTTCGGAAGCTGCAAAGGAAGCTGTCTAGATTAAGAACTTCTGGATGGATCTTGGTGTGGTTCATAGTTCTTCCAATACCTTGGAGGTGTATCGTGACAACAACATCATAGTCACGCGGGCCAAGGAACCAAGGCATCAGCGCAATACATATCCAGAGACGGTATCACCTCATTCGATAGTTCATCGATGAGGGTGACATCAAGCTATACAACATACACAGGGATGCAAATGTTTCAAATCCTTTGATGAAACCTCTTCCACAGCCAAAGCACAAGACGCTCATCAGAGCAATGTGTACGAGATACATGGGCATGTGATGCAGCCAGCTAGCTCTAATGTAAGTGGGATGTCATTGGTCTCGTGCCCTAGAGTCGGACTCCGTAAGGACAACTCAATGGTGTATCTATAACCTTAAGTTAATTCATTCAATTTTGTATCTTTTCGGGTCACTGGATATTCAGTTGTGGAACCATATATGTAATAAGATAATTGTTCAAATGACCCTAGTCGATTGAGTTATATATACACTTAAATCCGACTAGTTTGTTAAGTCGACCGATGGCTTGGTTCAGCTTGTCATGGGCATGGTGATGCTAAGTCGACACACGAATTTGGCCAAAAGTGGTTGGCGAGTCGAACTGGCCCACTATGAGCTGCAACGAGCAAGTCGTTATTTGCGTGTCTCATCAATTTGCATGACACATTCTTTTGACCTGAGTTTCTCGTACGATCTGATTTTTTTGTATCGGTCGACGTAGGATTTGTGTTGGTATCGGTCGACGTACGAGCTATGTGTAAAACAATCTTTACTATTAAAGCAGAGTCCGTGGTATGATATCGCACGTCTTGTTATTTACCACCAAATGCCACCACCCATCGAATGGATAAACTTACGTGCATATCTCAACAGAATTCTTATTAACAAACCATTGTTTTAGTGGATGGCTAACAAGGAAAATGCAACATCACAACTAACATGATATCCACATACTATCCACGCCCTTCATTTCATCAAGATTCGTGCAACAAATTCATCAACGAATCTTCAAATGTCAACGCATGATCAATAATTGATGGATTTATGTAACATGAATTTTAGATTCATGTACTAACATGAATTTTCTGTGCATGCATTGAAAAAAAATTAAAACCACGCGTTAACATATTTTTTAGTTTTTTTTAACACATAAAATAGTAGAAATAATATGGTTCGTTGGATGCATAATCAACAGTTATGATAGTATGTGGAGATCCTATTAGTTGTGGAAAAATCGCGTTGTGGCTAACAACCATTGTTTATCTCAACAGACACCCATACGTGCAACCATAATGGGAAGAGGACGAGGGGGTCGAGGGGACTGATCGATCGGCGGGCCGGTGGTGAGATACGGCGCTGCAAGTAGAGGAGGAGAGGCAGGAGGCGGTGTCACGCACTCACGCTGCAAGGTGCGGCTCCGCCACCAGCCCACCGCCGTCTCCACCCCCGCGCCGCCGTGGCCACGGCCACCGCCCGCGCCCAGGCCATTTCTGGCGTCACCACCACCACGTCCACAGCCAGCGAGCTCACCTCCGTCTCCCTACTCCGGAGCCTCGAGGTAGCGGGGCTGCTCGCCTCCATGTATCCCTGCATCTTCGCCGCCGCTGGGCAGACGCCGCAGCTCCTCGACCTCACTAACCTCCTCTCATCGTGGCGTCCCCGTCCTTAGGAATTCCGACCTCCTCTGCGATGGGCTGCAACCTCCACCGATGCCCCTTAGCCCCGTGATCGCCAAGGTCTGCTTCTAGCCGGCGGCCGTCATCAGCGCATTCACGGAGGTCTGTGACTCGGCGCCATCCCCCGTCGCCCCTGTGCGCTATGAATGTTTCTTGCAGTGTGCAGCGAGCTACAAGCCTACAAGGTATTCCCCGCAAGCTTGGCATTGATGGTTGATGGATTCCTCAGCTAGGTATTTTTTTTCTGACGATCTCAGCAGGGTATTCTTCCCAAGTAGTTCTCTAGATTAATTCGCATTTCCCATGATTAGAGCAGGCCATTGGAAAACTATAGTAATTTTTGTTTGAAGTGATGGAGACCTACGCATGAACAGGTTAGTTTAATTATCTAATAACGAACTGAAGCTAAATGGCTAATTTTATTTGTATCCTCGGTTCCTCACTTTCAAAACGTAGAGCCAATCCATCAGCAAACCTTGCTTGAATCCATCAGCGACTACACAACACCAACAAACTTGGCTAACAACCTTAATATCTGCACGGTGACTCCGCCCACTACTCCGGTAATCATGCGTCTCGAAGTAGCACCGCCGTGGCTCTCGTCATCCACGCCACCATACCGTTTTCTCGCATACGCCGCATCAGAGTGGAGCGACTCTACACCAAGCATGGCGTCTCCGGCGGGAATAGATATGGCAGACGGTTGCGGCAGCATCGCATGTCCTTGAGCGTCGCGGGCTGGAAGAAGATGCATTTTTTCGTGGCGCGTCCGTAAGCTCCTTGCAGCTGACCGGTCTTTTAGTCAATTGGAAGGACCGCATGAATAGGATCAGACCCGGTGGCCAAGGAAACTGAACAGAGTGACCTGGTCGACTTAATGCAGTCCAAGGCCACCGCCGACAGAAGCTCACGCTCGCGGTCTTCTTGGGGCCAGAAGCGGCGAATGGCGCCGACGAAGGCTGGGTCGCGTTCCCAACGGACAACGACGCTCCCAAGGCGATGACCTCCGTGTGGCAGACGCGTGAGGCGGAGCCCGGAAAGCGGACTTCGAGCTGGCGCTGGTGGAGACGGCGAGCGGCGAACGACCTGTCACGGCAAGCACCGGCGGTGGGCTGGACCCTCTGCTCCTGCACGGGATGTACGACCCTCGGCTCCTGCACGAGATGTTCGAGTTAGTGAGTTACGACCAGACCAGCCGCAGCCCCAAACCACGTGAGCGCGCATGTGCCAACGCCCTGGAGCGCGAGTAGCGGGGCACTCCTGCCCTCCACGCCCTTCCTGGCGCTCCCTGGCCTCGACCGTGCGGTGGGGGACGGTGCCTGTTCGCGGCATCGTTGGGCTAATAGTCTCCCAGAGTCGAAAAGTTGGACCGGGTACTGATGGATTCCCGTTGGGAGGATAAATATCCATTGGTATCGGTTTGGGCTTTAGAACGAATTGAGGCTTTTTCGGATCATGCCCCCATATTCCTTTCTACTGGTGCATTGAAACCGACCGTTAAGTCTCAATTCAAATTCGAATTAGGATGGTTGTTACGTGAGGATTTTGATGACTTAGTTAAAAGGATATGGGCTCAACCGGTTGTGGGCAACAATGCTATTCAACGATGGAATGAAAAGATGCGCAATTTGCGCAAATTCCTGCGTGGATGGGCACGGCACACAACAGGTATGCTTAAAAAAAAGGAGTGCATGTGTTCCATTATTGATGAGCTCGATAAAATTGCAGAATCGCGTCCCTTATCAGCAAATGAGAGTGACCTAAACGGCACTCGAATGAGCAGGTGGGTCGGATGTTGAGAGAAGAAGAGCTTAAATGGTACCAAAGATCTAAGGCACAATTCATTTTGCAAGGAGATTCGAATACGAGATACTTTCACAATGTCGCTAATGGCAGACATTGGAGGAAACTCATTCATTCTCTTCACCAAGATGAGGGGCTGATCGAGGGTCAGGACATGCTCAAAGATTATATTACTGACTACTATAAGGGTCTGTTCGGAGCTCCGGAGGAAGGAAACTTCACTCTTGATGAGGCATGAACGGACGATATTACCCAAGTAACTCCGGAGGAAAACAACTTGCTCATCGCACCCTTCTCTGAAGAAGAGATAAGCAAGGCTGTCTTCCAAATGGAGCATAATAAGGCACCTAGGCCTGATGGATTCCCAGCTGAATTTTACCAGCATTTTTGGGAAATCATAAAGCCCGATTTGCTCGAGTTATTTGGTTTTTACATGCTGGACAACTCGAACTTTTTCGCCTAAATTTTGGGGAAATCGTCTTGTTACCTAAGGTTCAGGGGGCCGAGAGGATACAACAGTATCGACCCATATGTCTCCTGAATGTTAGCTTCAAGATCTTTACAAAAGTAGCGACCATTAGGTTGAATTCTGTAGCAGATCATGTGGTGAAGCCTACCCAAACTGCTTTTATGCAAGGGAGGAATATTCTGGATGGGGTTGTGGTTCTCCATGAGACTGTACATGAAATGCATACGAAGAAACTTAATGGGGTTATATTCAAAATTGACTTTGAAAAGGCGTATGATAAAGTAAAGTGGCCATTTTTGCTACAGACCCTGAGAATGAAAGGGTTCTCGGATACTTGGTGCGAATGGATCCGCATCTTTGTTGAAGGGGGGTGTGTAGCGATAAAAGTCAATGATGACGTCGGCCACTACTTCCAAACAAAAAAGGGTTTAAAATAAGGTGATCCACTATCGCCTATACTATTTAATATAGTGGCAGATATGTTGACCATCATGATTGAACGGGCAAAATCGGATGGCCAAATTGAAGGAGTTGTTCCTCATCTTGTCGATGGAGGACTTTCTATCCTTCAATATGCGGACGACACAATTCTTTTTATGGAACACGATTTAGATAAAGCGTCGAATCTGAAATTGATATTGTCAGCATTCGAACAATTATCTGGATTAAAAATCAATTTTCATAAAAGTGAATTGTTTTGCTTTGGCGATGCACATGAAGCAGCTGCTCGGTATGCGGATATATTCGGCTGTGAGCAGGGTCAATTTCCTATAATGTATTTGGGTATTCCAATACATTATAGGAAACTGACTAATGCGGAATGGAGACACATCGAGGAACGTCTGCAAGCGAGGCTAGCTAGTTGGAAGGGCAAATTACTATCCTTGGGTGGAAGGTTGGTTCTCATTAATTCGGTACTCACAAATATGGTGTTGTATATGATATCCTTCTTCCAGTTACCAAAAGGGGTCTTGTATAAATTAGATTATTTCCGATCAAGATTCTTTTGGCAAGGGGATAGTGAGAAAAAAAAGTATCGACTGGCTAAATGGGATGTGGTTTGTCGACCAAAGGATCAGGGAGGGTTGGGTATTCATGATCTCGGCATCAAGAATTCCGCCCTCCTAGGGAAGTGGATGTTCAAGTTGCTAACCGAAGATGGTATTTGGCAAACGCTCTTAAAAGAAAATACATTGGCACAAAGGCGGTATCACAGGTGTTATGGAAACCTGGTGACTCCCACTTTTGGGCCGGGCTGATGGCGACTAAGAAGCATTTCTTTCGCTTTGGCGTATTTAATATTAAGGATGGATCGGAGATTAGATTCTGGGAGGATAAATGGTTAGGTACTCACTCCGGGAGCAATATCCGGCTCTATACAATATTGTACGCCACAAAGGGGATACTATAGCCACTGTTATGCAGTGCTCACCTCCCAATGTGACGTTCAAGCGTGATTTATTCGGTGCAAGATTAACGTCTTGGAACGCCTTGTTGGCACGGTTGGCCTCAATCAACTCACACAAGGTTCCGATGAATTCCGGTGGAACTTATGCGGGAATGGAAAATTCTCAGTAGATTCCATGTATAGGGCGCTAGTGCATTCTGATATTCCAGTCGATGATAATAAAAAATATGGCAAATAAAGATTCCACTTAAAATTAAAGTTTTCTCGTGGTATCTTCGTAAGGGCGTCATTTTAACTAAGGATAACCTTGTCAAACGGAATTGGCATGGAAGTACAAAGTGTATGTTTTGTTCAAAAAAGAGACAATAAAACACTTATTCTTCGAGTGTGATTTCGCTCGTTCTATATGGTCATCTATCCAAATAGCATCTAACTTATATCCACCCAAGTCCGTTGCAAATGTTTTTGGCAACTGGTTACATGTGATAGATAAGAAGCTTAGAACGGTTATTAGAGTGGGAGCGATTGCCGTTATATGGTCGCTTTGGCTTAGTAGAAATGACAAGATTTTCAATGACAAAGATGTTTCTCTCTTGCAGGTACTCTACTGATGCATAAGTACTCTCCGTACGTGGCCCACCTTACAGCGCGTGGGACATCGAGACCTCTTTACGGAGAAGTGTGCTCGCTTGGAGGAGGTGGCAAGGGACATTTTATCACAACATGGGTGGCCGCTTGATCGCCGGATTGGTCCTCCATAGGCTGATGAGCTTGCCATGTCTTAGGCGTTTTACTTTATTCTGATGATTGTAATTCGTCTATTCTCGCACTTCTTTTACTGTATCCGTTGGATTGCGGCTGTGTGCATTTGTTATGCAGAGGCAGGGTGTAATACCTCAAACATTTGAGTAATAAACCCCTTTATCTAAAAAAAAGATGGTGGAGATGGAGAGGAAGCAGCATATGCTGGCGCAGGAGCAGCGAATATGGGCGCTATACTGGCAGCTCTGTTTTAAATAGCCGGCTATCATCGTGAGAGGGTTCGCGCTATATATAAGGCCTTCGTAAGCTAAGAACATAATAGCCGCTAATAGCCCGACTAAATGAATTTAGCCCTTAGCCGCTATATTCCCGCTCAGGAATCCAAAAAATTTGAATCAAATTTGTTTCGCTCGGCCCAATTTCGGGTCCAAATGTCAACCCTAACCCTAAATTCTTCTAGTTATCTCCTCTCTCTCCCGAAAATAGAATCAAGAGGGGTGACGGTCATAGCATCTGTGAATTACTGATATATACAAATATATATTGTCCAAATATTGGTTTTTATTATTTAGCAAAACGGCTATAAGACCTTAGCGGCGCTATAGCCCAGCTATAACCTTTCGTAGCTTCTGAAATCGCCGGCGCTAAACCTAATAGCCCGCTATTTAAAACAGAGACTGGCAGGGCGGGATGCAAGGACAGGCCGGCGTCAACGGGCTCGCCGTTGGCGTTGGAAGCGTGTTCGTGTCGAATACCTCTATGCCCATGCCCATGGCCTACCACGGAGCCCGCGGATACTACTACTAGGAGAAGCAGAGCAGCAACATATGCCCATTCGTCAAATCATCGCTTGGTTTTGTTAAGATTGTTTCTTTACTTACATTATTTCAAATGGTGTGCGATGATATGTTGTGATGAGAAAAGATTGCGTGTACTTGCTAAGTTGCGTGTTTTAATATTTATACCTATGTAATGTCTAGATGTAATATATTAATTTTATCCAAATAAAAAACTAGCTAATGTGTATGCTAGAAAATCATCCGGGTTGGATAATTAAGTTATAGGATAAGGGTGGTGATGAGAAAAGATGAAGAAAAAAGGAGCATGACGATGATGGTAAATAAAAACGAAAATGACATGAGCAAGCGACATGACCAAGGCGAGCAAAGCCATCTCCAGGATAGAAACTAAGTAGAATCTTCTGCAATAAGAGATATAATTCTAGGGGCTATTACCTTTTTGTGCATATGATGTTTGGTTGGTTTGAGGTAGCTTATCACGTGTTCCACGCGATTTTTGTGCATATGATGTTGAATTGTACTTTTTGCTTCAAATTAAATTTAAGAAAGGAGGAAACTTCTTCTTTTTTGGAATATGGCTATCTCTTTCAAATTTCGATGCACATACATTTCTCATATGTATTTTTTTACATATGCAACAAAAAAAAAACTTAAATGTTCTGTTGCAATGCACGGGCATTCAACTAGTAGCTATAAAGGCGGAGTTTAGGCTGCCTCACGCTACATGACGTAGTTGACCAAGACGGGATTTCCCTCCGACTCGGAGAGATGATCTCTGGATGGGTTACTTGATTCGGAATGCATGAACATGCGACTCCATTAAGAGTTATTCGAGTAGGATTAATAATTAATCTGGTGAATCAAAAACATAAGTTGAGTATAGAGTCAAGCTATTAAAGGGATGACAAGCTCTTGTGCATAGCTCAGACAAAGTACATCGTGAGGCAAACTTAATGGTCATATGGACAGTGGACAAGAAAATCGTGGATGGCTTTACTTCAATCGAGAGTCGACACGATTTGCTAGAAACCGCTACTGACTATCGGCATAAGGCTGTAGATCATGGACGAGTCAGCCAAAAGAGTTTAGCGAGTCGAAACCATGATGGAAGTCGGAGGAGTAACTCTTGCTATGTCCAACTGAACGTAAACCTGCAGGATCACACGCTTAAACGAGAATTGGAATTAACCAGAAGGAGTTCCGACTGATAACAGTGCACCCGAGTGAGACTCGAATCGGCGAGAAACAAGATGTTGGACAGCTGGTTAGGAAGGCACGAGACAAAAACACACTTAGGCCATGCACTATGTGGTATCGACTCAACAAAAAAGGTTGTCAGTGAATGAATCGCTTCCGATATCCTGCTATGTGTGCAATGTGTTGAACCACATCAAATAGTAGCAGTGGGGCCTAGTCAAACATGCATGCAGGGAAAAGTCTCCTCTCTCCTCCCCATTCCTTCACACGGACGAGAGATGCATGCAGGAAATTGTTTCTTTACTCGGATTGAGTCGAACCAACAATATGAGTCGCTTTTGTTGTCAGACCATATGGTGCGATGCTCTGCTATGTGTTGAGTCGACTCATTGGCTTCTATGGTTCGCTTTTCACACACATAGTGCATGGTTTTAGCCGCCTATATATATAGAAAGGGGTAGTTGGCAAGATAAACCAGCCTACCGAGTGAAAGCAATCCGCATTGCTCTAGAACTCATGTCGCCACCGCCCCAGTTTCTCGGCGGCTAATCCTAGCAGCTTACCGCCCGGAGTTCCACCTTGTACATGTGTTACTCCGGCAGACACACAAGCGTTCAGTGCTAAGGCGGCTAGACGGAGGCGGAGCTATCCGAGACGAGGTACAGTGACTGCACTGCCCCGATGCGCATCATCAAGTTTCGCAGCCGTGCTCTCCGTCTAGTGGTAAACTTCACACTCTACTCTCAGGGTTGGATCTTTGTGTGGTCGCGCTAGGATTTTTTTTTTTTTTGGTCCAATTGTTGCACACCAGTACACCACGGAGCAGGGAACTCCTATAGGACACTTGTTGTGTGAATCGGAATGGAGCGTGTGAAGAGTTATGTAAATAAGCAGCATGCAGCGGAACCATTAATAGAACAAGTTTTTTGATAAATATACGTGAACAATTAGAGACAAGGTTTTTACATAAACTCTTTTTAAAAATCTAAAATGTTCATGAGGTTTAGGAAAATGTTTGTGTAACTCAAAAAATATTCAAGAAATTTAAAAAGTCTGCGTAGTTCAAAAAGTTGTTCGCGGGGTTAAAAAAATGTTCACATGTAATTATTCACGTGGTTAAAATTGTTCATGTATTATCTTGAGATTTTAAAAAGAAAATTAAATAGTAAGGATAATAAAACTAGAAACAATAAAACATAAATATATAAATGCAAAAAAGAATGACAAGGGAAAAAGAAACAGAAAAAACAGGGACACGGAAAAGGGAAATACTTTTTTTTATGGAACGGGAGAAGCTTTATTGAGTAATGTTCATGGGGATACAGAATTGATCCGGTGGATCAAACAACCAAACATGACGTCCTACATCGAGAGAGGTAGCCATTCTAGCTAATTTATGCGCTTCCCCATTTGCTTCTCGCCGCTCGTGACCGTAATTGGTCTGTCGAAAGAGCCTCCTGCGTTCCGAGATGTCACGCAGGGCCATGCAGTGATGACCTTGGTAATTCCCGGAGTTGATCGCCGTGATGACCGACAAACAATCTGAAGAGATACTCAGCTTCTGCAAATGCAAATCTGATGCTAACTCCAGGGCTTCCCTGCAAGCATACGCCTCCAGTGTTGCAGGATTAGTGACACCATCATACACCACTGCTGAAGTCCCAATAAACTTGCCCTGATCGTCTCTACAAACTGCACCCACTGCACCTTTATTTTCTGTCTTTGCCACTGCTCCGTCTACATTTAACTTCATAAAACCAGATGGCGGTGCACACCATTTAGCTACTAGGGGGCGATTCGGTACCTGATGCACCGATTGGCTCCCTCGCGACCATTCCAGAGATATATTTCTGAATGAAACTATGAGTCGAGAGAGGACTCTGAAATTCCTCCTCATGAATTGCTTTTCTCCTCGCCCACCAGATCGCCCAGAGCTTAGTCAGGGCTCGGATAAATCCTTCCTGACTCAGTGTATTGCACAGTGTCATCAGCCAAAGCTTTGGATCGGTGGTCTCATCTACAAAAAGTGGCAGTATCAACTCCTCATCACTCAATGCCCAAACTGCTCGTGCCATATTACAGTCAAGGAGAGAGTGCCTCCAGCTATCTTCTGCTGAGTTGCATATGGGGCAAACCGCCGAAGTTGCCATGTGCCGTCGCACTCGCTCCTGTCCCATGGGCAGCGACGATCGAGCCAATCTCCATGCAAATATGCGCAGCTTCGAAGGTACCTTTGTCTGCCAAAGTTTCTGCCAATTCTTCCCCAACTCTTCAGGATTCGAGGCCTCTGATCTGCCTTCAAGCCAACTAGAAGAGGATGGCGCGCTTTGCTGCGCTTTATTACGGTGATGAAGACTATATGATATGTATGTTTGAGTAAAATTGTTCGCTCAAATCACGACTATTGTAGATGGCCCAGTATCTGCAATATAAACCATATGACGAAAAAGTAAAAACTTTCAATTTCTTAATCTCTGAACGAGGCGAGCGATGCGCCTGGTGCATGGAGGCACAGAAGATTAGTCGAGGTATAGTCGGAGACAGAGCTTGCATATGCGCGCTCGTGCGCGTGCTTGTAGGGAGCGAGTAGGCACGGTGAGGAGGGGGGGGGGGGGGGGGGGGGGGGAGAGAATGGTTGCTCGAGTGCATCGTTGACTGAAGCTATGCAAAGCCATGAAGCGATGCTGGCCACATGAGGGAGGAGAGCAACGACAACCGTCAAAGTCAAATCCCTATTATGCCTTCGATCAATGATGGTGAATTCACGACCACATCAGTATAAGTTATGACGGAGCAGCCAGTTCGAGACCAAAGCGATGGGATAGGAGGCAGCGCGGTTACCTGAGAATAGGCGGGAGGGCGACATGAAACTGCAGCTGGCATGCCCTCGTTGCCATTTTTCCATTATGAAACTTTCAATTAGCAACGGACATGCCCGCGTTGCACTTTTTCCATTTAGCAGCAATACAAGTGTTGTATTTGTAGCATAACGTATTTTTTTGGACTGCACGAAATAAATCTGAACAAAATTTACATCAATTACAGTTGTTGGAGTATGGTTTTTTTTGCTGCATATGTCCCGAGAAAAGAGCGGCTCATAGATTCGTGTACGGTAACTTCATCTCTAAATTTTTGTGTCCAGCTAAACCAACATATATTATTATTCTGAACTCAATGTGCCTCATATGTCCTAAGAGAAGAGCGGCTCATCGGTTGGTTTACGGTTGTTAGAAAATTCATCCGTAATTTGTTTGTGTCTAGCCAAACCAACGAATATTATTATTCTAAACTCAATGTGATGTACACCAATGTGTTTAGCACGAATCAAGGAGAGGCTATTATTATTATTCTGAATTCAATGTGATGTACACCAATGTGTTTAGCAGGAACCAATGAGAGGCTGCCACGTGGCTCAACCTAGGAGCTCAAATCCTAGGGAGCTTAGATATTGTAGAGATTTTCTCGTCGGTACTTGGTCTCTATCAACATTTCATAAGTCGAGCGAATAGTGAACCTTCCATTTTTCTCGTACTGCCATGCCCAGAAATCAACTTGGTTTGTGTGGCTAATCGGAATCTCCTTGACACAGCCAACATCCATCGGAAGTAGGTGTAGGTTATTCAGGGATATAGTATTCCATGTCCGTGTAGTGGTACACATGAGCTCCGACACCAATTGCGGGGGGTTGCAGCTCCTCGCACAGACCGGCCGGTCTCATATTAAAATCCCGAGGTATCCAATTATCATCCCAAATTTTCGTATCTCTCCCATCTCCGATTCTCCGAATCAGGCCTTGGCTTAGTACATCTCTGCCTTCACACAAAGCCCTCCATAGCTGAGAAGGCGAGTTGAGGGAGATTTGGCGAGAGTTAGGAGAGGCGCACTGGGGGGATGGCTCTCCGCTGGCTCTTCGCAGGGCGATTCCCTGGATCCTCCCGCCGCCATGGATCGGAGCCCTCGGCGGCTAGCGTGGGTGGGTATCCGCCGCATCTCCCTGGTGAGTATGAGCGGGCCCCTTTCTCTAGTCGCCGCCCGGCCGCGGATCTCGAGGCTGGACAGGCTGTGACACATGGCGATTCCCGATCTCACGAGGAGACTGTGCGGGGATTCTCCGGCTCTATGCGCCTGGGGATGTGGAGGTTTACAGGGAGACCTCGAGGGGTTCCATCACCATTGGAGAGCTTCGGGTCCCGTTCGTGGATGGATCAGAGAGGGGAAGACGAAATTCTTACAGAGAGACTGTTAGGGGAGGCACAGCCCAGGTTCGGCGGACATCATGGTTGATGGCGTGACAAGGAGAGTCTCGGAGGTCGACGAGACCGGCGCCAATTGCGTCTCCGAGGCGAAGGTCGAGGTTGCAGCCGATCCCATATCCGAGATGGGGTGTCAGACCGGAGGAACAGTGTGTTCGTGCGCAACTGGATCCCTGGGTGTGATGCCCCCGACACCGATACAGGAGGTAATTGCGGCGGCGATGCTGGCGGGAATTCAAACAAAGCCACTCAGGGTCGGTTGCAGTTGCTAGCGGTGGTGAGTTTGCAGGAGAAAGAGGAGGAACAACAGTTTTGGAGTTGGAACCGCCGCCATGGAGATGGGCGGTGAGTTTCAGCACCAATTTATTGCAGAAGAGGAGAAATGTTTATCTGGGAGAGTTGCTCCTGCGACATAGACTAAAGAGGGTAGTACTCCTTGATGATGAAGGGATTGCTGTTGATGCTCGTAGTCTGAGGCCGGCAGAGGTGATTTCGGTTGGCATCACAGTTTGGTTCCCCTGCCATGAGGTACTTGTTGGGAACAGAATCCTTGAGCAAGTTGGAAACAAGGTTTCAATACCTCGAGTAAAACCTGCATGTATGAAGGAAGTTCCTGATAAGAATGGAGATAGAAATTGGTGGTTAAGGAAATCACCAGCTCAAGCAGTGAATTCAGAATTCAGACGGAGAAGCAGAGTTTCAGACATGGCGAGCTCTTTCAAAATAGAGAGGGAACAGGTGATGGGCTAAAGGAGCCGGTGGCTGGGCCTGGTATGGGCCAAGGGGCCTAGTTTGGAGATAAAGAGGAGAGTGGAGGTCAACTACCCCCATCCTCATCTACAAACCTAGGGTTAGCAGATCGGAACGCCGGGCAAGCTCGAGAACGCACGTACAAGGAGGTGCTACTCTTGCCGGCGCCGGTGAGAGAGAAAGGAGCTACAAAGAAGAAAAAGAAGAATCGGAGGAAGATGGCCGATAGGAGAAGAGATCAGCGAGAGGGTGATAGAAGGAGAGATGGAGGTGATAATTGGGACTCAAGGAAAGGGGGCGCGTATAATCCGGCTCCGAGAAGAGGTGAGGGCCAGGGCAGATCGAACTCTCCGCCAAAGGTGAAGATCTATGTCCCAAAAGCAAAGCAGTCGCAGGTGGCTCCCATCCCTCAGGCGCAGGTGCTGCTGCCTAAAGGTAACACGAGCTCCTCTTCTGATAAACCAGTGGTCTGCTACAAGTGTGACGTAGAGGGGCACAATTCGAAGGAATGTGATCTGAAGGTCAATTGCCTAGTTTGTGAGAAGGAAACACATGTGACTAGAAGATGTGTGTGGCCAAGTCAGACAAAACCGGTAATGCCAGCTGTGGGCTTGGCTGATCCGAGTCTGGGCTTTTTTGTTGCTCAACATGCTAGAACTGAGCAGAAAACAACAAAAGTGTCCACGCTTGGTTTGATCCGAGTGATGACTGGACAGCTGAATACTGAGTTGGTGTTTCATGGTCTATCAAGTCAATTCTAGTGGAACTGGACATGGAAGGTGGTTGAGAAGGGGGCTGATTTTATTGTGCAATTCCCATCTGTGGAGAAACTTGATAGTCTCGTGCAGTTCGAGGAATTCAAACTCAAAGGCACTCAGTCCTACATCAAAGTGCTGAGAATGGAAGATGAGGTGACTCCAAAAGCTAGGCTGCATACTGTATGGGCCAGAGCTGATGGAGTGCCCAAGGATATGAAGCATTACAAGGGAATCTGTGAGGTTGGATCTTTAATAGGAGCAGTGGATGATGTAGACATGCAGATCCTGTCAGACCTGGGAATTGTTAGGTTCCAAGTAAATGTCAGGAGCGTTAAAAGCTTTCCCATGATCAAGGAGTTTGTTGTAAAGCCTTGGGTCTATGAGATAAACTTCTCCATAGAAAAGGTGATACATGCTGGAAATATTGATGAATTTCCCAGCTGGAACTTCAGTGCAGAAGATAAGGGGAACAAAGAAGG
This sequence comes from Poa pratensis, assembly GCA_947311845.1. Taxonomy (NCBI): domain Eukaryota; kingdom Viridiplantae; phylum Streptophyta; class Magnoliopsida; order Poales; family Poaceae; genus Poa; species Poa pratensis. The sequence goes on along the minus strand of CAMZMU010000071.1, from coordinate 27,159,077 downwards.
AGAGAAGAAGAATGATGAGGAGGAACACAGGGCTGCGAAGAAACAGAGAGCTGAAGAACAAGAAGAACAAGTGGGTGGACAAAACACTCAGACGGGGAAACAACATGCTGTGGCAGCGCAAGGTGGAATTGGTGATATGCCATCAGTAACTATGTCAGAGCAAGGGACTGTGATCATGCCAAATTTTGATAAGACAATAACACTGAGAAATGATAACACAAGTGGCCTGCCGCAGATCAGAAAAAATGAAGCCATGGTGCATCAAATGCAGCATATTGAAAACAAGGAGAACTTAGCCAAGGAAGCTAGTAAGGAGATCAAGAATGGTGGCGATATTGAAATGAAGGAAACAGAAGCACAAGAAGAAGAGAAGGAGGAAGAAGAGTTGGTTGATTATGAAGATAGCCAGGAGATGTTACTGTGCACGATAGTGAAGGAACCGAGGGGACAGAATCACAAGACTCTTTCGCAGACAAGGTTGCAGAGATCACAGGACAAGACAAGGAACAGAAAAGGAAGAAGGTGAAGAGTGTCGATATTGTGGAGCCCAGGAGGTGTCCAAGGCTACAGAAACAGGAAGATGCCGATAGAACCGAGCTGGCAATGCAGAGGACGGCTATGAAGAATGATATCTCAGGTAATCAAGTGGTGACCTCTACATGCCCTACTGTTTTAAATACTAATCCGACTGTTCTTGCTGACATTGCTAGAAAGATAGGTGTTAGTGATAATGGATCTAAACATAATATTGAGTATCTAGTTTCTGTAGTTCAAAACCTAGAACTTGCTAGGAAAACTATGGCTGACGAGAAAAAAAATGACAAAAATATGCATGAGCCTAGTAGTAGTAATTTGTTCACCCAGGTGACAGAGGAAGCTACTGAACTGGCTGATGATGATGGTGAGGAGGAAACTGGAATTCTTAATACTAGTCCTATTAGGACTCAGTTAAGTAAGAATTCCGGGAAAATTGTAAAGTGGTGCTCCCCTGTTTTCAGGGTTGAGCTCACAAAAAATCGGGGGAAACCCCCAATGGAAAGATGATAGGGTGCTTTGCAAACATTAGGGGAGTGGAACCCCCTAACAAGCAAAGGTTCCTACAAGATCTTTTCAGAGAGGAAGGTATCAGCTTTATTGGCCTCAGTGAGACCATAAAAAGTGATTACACATCTCAATGGTTTAACAAAATTGCTGGTAATAGAAATTTTACCTGGCAATGGGTCCCTCCTGAAGGTCGCTCAGGTGGCATGCTTCTTGGTGCTGACCTAGATCTTTTTGATTTAATAGAGTATGAATTGGGGAAATTTTTCATCAGGATGCTGCTTGCGGATAAACATTCCAATTTTAAGTGGCATTTGATTTCAGTCTATGGTCCTGCTCAGCAAGATAAGAAAGAAGATTTTCTTACAGAGCTTGCTGGTTTATGTGGGAATTGTAGAGGAGCTTGTGTGATTGGAGGTGATTTTAATATCATCCGGAAAGTCAGTGAAAAAAATAAACCGTGTGTTCTTACCAAATGGAGTCATATGTTCAATTCCATCATTGATCTGAATGGATTGAAAGAACTAAAACTCCTTGGTAGAAAATACACCTGGGCTAATAATTTGGCTGATCCCACTTTTGAAAAGCTAGATAGAATTCTAGTTTCTACTGAGTGGGATATTGCCTTCCGTTGGCAACAGTGACTGGTATGAGTAGAGAGATCTCTGATCATGTGCCACTGCTGCTAACCTGTGGAACCCTCCCTCCTTACAACAGCTTGTTTAGATACGAGATTTGTTGGGAAGAAAGGGAAGGTTTCGATAAATTTGTTACTGATAGCTTGACTGCCAGAACCTTTTGTAGACATGATCTAGATAAATGGCAGGAAAAATTTAGAAGATTGAGGAGACATCTAAAAGGCTGGCATATTAATGTAGAAGGTCAGTACAGGAAAGAGAGGAAGTTGTTAATGGAAAAGCTAGATGAAATGGATAAGAAAGCAGAAGATTCAGTGCTGTCAACACAAGAAAAAGAAGATCAGGTTGATATGCAAGTGAGACTAAAAAAGCTGATGAGAGATGAGGAATTGAAGTGGAGACAAAGGGCAAAGGAAAAAGACTTAAAAGAAGGAGATGGAAATACAAAATACTTCCACCTAAAAGCCAGTGGGAGGAAAAAGAAGAGCAAGATAACGATGCTGAGATACAATGGGCAAGAGGTGCTAGGGGATGATAACCTGATAAAGCATGCAACAGATTACTATAAACAGCTTTTTGGCCCCTCCAATATCTCAGGAATGAGATTAGAAGGAGTAGCTAGTGATCAACTCAATGCTGAAGACAGAGAGTATCTGACTAGGCAGTTTGATATGGAAGAGATAAAAAATGTGGTATTTGAACTAAAGCACAACAAGGCTGCAGGCCCAGATGGCTTCCCTTCTGAATTCTATCAGAAATTTTGGGAAGTAATCAAGGATGATCTGAAGGAGTTGTGTGATGCGTTTCATAGAGGGAAGCTGGATATAGAGAGACTGAATCATGGGGTCATTACTTTGATACCAAAAGTCCCAGATGCAGATGTTATACAGCAGTACAGACCGATCTGCTTGCTGAATGTTAGTTATAAGATACTAACAAAAAATTTGGCAAACAGATTAGGTCATGTCATACACAAAGTGATATCGGATACTCAGACAGCTTTTATCAAGGATAGATTCATTATGGAGGGAGTTGTTCTCCTACATGAAACCATACATGAAATTCGAAGCAAGAAAATGTCAGGTGTTCTTTTCAAAATCGATTTTGAAAAAGCATATGACAAAGTAAACTGGACCTTCCTTTACCAGATGATGCAAGAAAAGGGCCTAGGAAACCAGTTCTCTGATTGGGTCATGAAATCTGTTCGTGGTGGACGGGTTGCTATTCGAGTAAATGACAAAATAGGACCTTATTTCCCCACCTATGCTGGTGTTAGACAGGGAGATCCACTATCCCCGCTGCTTTTTGACCTAGTTGGTGATGGTCTGGCTATGATGATTCACAGGGCTCAGGAACAAGGCGTGATTGCAGGCCTAGTACCTCATTTAGTAGAAGGAGGCCTGTCTATCTTGCAGTATGCAGATGACACAATCCTCCTACTTAAAGATGATCTAGAAAATGCGCGAAATATCAAATTCATCCTCTGTGCTTTCGAACAACTCTCAGGGCTGAAGATAAACTTTCACAAGAGTGAAGTTTACTGTCTGGGAGAAGCAGTGGATAGGGCAAATAGATATAGCGAAATTTTTACCTGTCCTACAGCAGAGTTGCCTATGAAGTATTTGGGAATGCCAATTGATGAAAAAAGACTGGCTAGATCTCAATGGGGGCCAATTGATGAAAAATTCATCAAAAAATTGGCAGGCTGGAAAGGGAAGTTGCTTTCAGCTGGAGACAGGCTCACCTTGGTTAATGCTTGTCTATCAAGTTTGCCTCTGTATATGCTGTCCTTTCTAGAAGCCCCAAAAGGTGTCCTAAAGAAATGGGATATTAGCAGGAAAAGAATGGTTTGGAATGAGAATGATGATAAAAAGAAGTATCACCTAGTGAATTGGGATACTGTTTGCTTGCCTAGAGAATGTGGAGGTTTAGGAGTCCTTGATCTCCAGACAATGAACAAAAGTTTGCTGTGCAAGTGGCTGTGGCGTCTGGAGAATACTGAGGGGACTTGGCAGGAGTTGTTGACGAATAAATACTTGCAGAATCAAGTGTTGTCTCAAGCTCAGGCAGGACCTGGTACCTCGCATTTCTGGCAATGCCTGATGGGTGTTAATCCCACTTTTCAGAGGTTTGCTGGTAGGATTTTAAATAATGGGGAGAAGACCCTTTTCTGGGAAGATAAATGGGTGAATAATTCACCTTTGGCAACTCAATTCCCAAGGCTGTACAACATTACTTTCTCCAAAGAAATTACAGTAGCAAAGGTGCTAAATGAAGGCTGGGGGAGCATCAGATTCAGAAGGACCCTGTGGGGGGAGACAGCTGCGCAATTTGCTGAGCTTCAGAGGCTGGTTGAGCCTATTCATCTGACAGATGAACCTGACAGAGTTAGATGGCTGATTGGTACGACAGGGAAGTTTCGGGTTAAGGATTTATACCTGAAAATGAAAGCTGCCGGGGTTTTCCCGCAGAAGTTTCTTTGGAAGGTGAAAATTCCCCTGAAAGTAAAATTTTTTACTTGGCTTATGGTCAAAAAAAGTATACTGACAAAAGATAACCTGATTAAGAGAGGATGGACAGGAAGTGAGCAATGCCACTTCTGCTCTCAAAAAGAGACAGTGGATCATCTGTTCTTCCACTGCTGCCTTGCCAAGTTTGTGTGGCAGGTGGTCATGTGTGCCTTTGACTTAGTCAGGCCTCCTGATGGAGTTGACGACATGTTTGGGGCGTGGATTGATTCCTTCACTAGTAATAGAAAGCTAGTCTTCAGTGGTTGTGCAGCGGTGTGCTGGACTCTGTGGAAGACTAGGAACGATGCCTGTTTCAACAAAAAAATTCCTGACGATCCTGCATCTGTAGTTTATAGATTGTGTAATGTGCTTAACTTGTGGGCAATGCTGCAGAAAGATCAAGGGCGAAAAATGCTTGAAGAGGGAGTAAAGACGCTGAAGGAGGTGATAGGAGAAGCTTTGTCGAGAAGTCATGGCTGGGCGCCGTCTACAGCAAGGTTAACTATGTGAGCAGTGAAGCTGGTAGTAGGTTTGGACAATGCTTGGTGCTGATGTGCTTGGAGGGGTTCAGCTGTTTTGCTGGAGATGCATTTCTCTTTCCCCACCCATAAAACTAGATGTGTAATGTGCTAGCCGTGGTAGCTTCTGTTCTGGCAACTAGTTTGTTCGTAGACTGAAGGCCATGTAATAAGCGTAGTTTTGCTTTTCTTTTCCTTTTTCTTTTTCAGTCACTTTTCTTTTGAAAACCTTTGTAATGGTGGGCGGTTTCTCTAAATGAAATCGACGGGAGAGCTCGTTTAGTCTAAAAAAAAGCTGAGAAGGCGAGCTCCCCAAAACAGCATGCAAAATATCTGTGGTCGGAAAGTACACAGCCTTAAGAATGCGAGCACTTAGGGATGTTGGGTCATCCAGAATACGCCAAACCTGCCGAGCTAACAACGCCAGATTAAATATTTCAATATCACGGAAGCCTAACCCTCCTCTATACTTGGGCATTGTCATCGATTCCCATGAGACCCAAGCTATCTTCCGCTGTCCGTTCTTACTGCCCCACCAAAAACTCCTGATAAGCGAAGTAATGTGCTGACATAAACCTCTCGGAAGTTTGAATAGAGCCAATGAGTATGTTGGAATCGCCTGAATCACAGATTTGATAAGAATCTCCTTTCCCCCACTCAGAGAGCAATTTTTCCATCCACCCTTGTAGACGTTTCCAGACTCTATCTTTCAAATATGAGAATGCTCCATTTTTTACACGCCCGACATCCGAGGGTAATCCGAGGTACTTCTCATTTAGCGTTTCATTATGAACATTGCGCACTGCCTTCATCTCATCTTTTACTGCAGCAGAGACCTTCTTCCCAAAAAATATCGAGGACTTATCATTGTTAACTCTTTGTCCCGAGGCATTGCAATATGATTCCACCACAGCCCTAAGATTTTCCGCTTCCATGTTGGATGCTTTACAAAACAACAAGCAATCATCGGCAAACAACAAATGATTAACCTTTGGCGCCGTAGCTGCCACTTGGATGCCCGCCAAAGAGCCCGTGCACATAGCATCCTTCAACAAACACGACAAGCCCTCCGCTGCCAAAAGAAATAGGTACGGGGAAATGGGGTCTCCTTGCCGTACCCCTCGGCTAGGCTTGAATTCCTCCGTGCGGCATCCATTAAACAATACTGAAAAAGTTACTGACCGGACACCTCTCATCACCGTATCAACAAATCTTGGGGGTATTCCCAACTTTCTCATGATTGCTTCTAAATAATTCCATCCAGGCGATCATAAGCTTTCTTCATGTCCAGCTTCAAAGCACAATGACCATTCCGTTTGCTTCTATTTTTCTTCATAAAATGTAAACAATCATATGCTGTGATAACATTGTCGGTAATCAAACGACGAGAAACGAAAGCCGATTGTTCTTCTGACACTATTTCAGGGAGGATCTGCTTCAACCGATTAGCAAATACCTTTGATGCTTCAACCGATCTGCTTATAGGACGGTATTGAGACAGAGAAGTTGGATTATGTACCTTAGGGATAATGACGATGAACGTTTTGTTTATCTCCTCCGGCGAATCAGTTCCATTGAGCAACCGAATCACAATCTCCGATAGTTCTTCACTACACAAAGACCAATTGTAGAATTATGAGATTAGCGGAATTGATGGATGTTGTATTGAGTCTCATGGGCGAGTATATATGGGAGTACAAACTTGGAGGACAAGAAGTCTCTCCTAGAGATAAGGTAGGTGCCGGATTACAAATCCTAAACTACCAAATATGTGCAACCGTAATATATCTCTAACATCCCCCCGCAGTCGTAGCAGTAGCGTCGTGAACAACTGGAACGTCGCGGACGGTCAGACTGGAGATAAGCCGAAGTAGAATCCAGGGGCTGACATCCCCCCGCAGTGGGAGCGGGAACGTCGCGGACTATGTCGCGGCGTGGAGCTTGGACTGTAGAGAAAGCTGATGAGTGCTCAAGCGAGATGGTAGCCCTTGTTGCCGATGTCGAGGGAGCCGAGAGCGTTGGGCGGTGCAGCCTTGGTCGTGGTAGCCGTTTGCGAGGGGACGTCGTGGTCGATGTCGTGGTCGGGGATGCCGGTGTCGAGGAAGCCGCACATGAAGCCGCATGCGCATAGTGCGCGAGGAGGATGACGGAGACGCGTCAAGGCAGTCGTCGAGGATGCCGATGCTGGAGACGACGCAGTACGAGCCGTCGAGGACGAGGTGCGGCCATTGTTTTGCCAGAACAAGGCGCGCGTCGGGGACGAAGGCATACTCCGGTTTTGCCAGAACCGAGTACGCATAGAAGAACTCGTCGGTGACGCGGTCGAGGCGGTCGTAGGGGGTCGATGCCGAAAAAGACGTTGTCGAAGCCGATGAAGACGAGACGCCGATCCGAGTTTGCCAGACTCGGGAACGTGTCGGGGACGAAGGCACTCCCGTGTTGCTAGTACCAGGCGTGCGAGGGGCAGGGACCATCATAAACTTGTCGCCATGTCAGAGAAAGACTAGCAAAGGAGGACTCCACGACGGTTGCGACGCGCAGAGCGGCGAGGGAGAGATGCCGATGCTCTCCGCGATTGTCGGAGCAGAGTAGCAGGTGGTGTAGTCGGGGACGAGGCGATGACGCTGGCGACGAAGTTGTAGTGGACGTAGACGTAGAAGGCGGCGGAACCAGCGGTGACCTGGGTGGTCATGCGGGACGCCTAGATCGATGATGGGGTAGTCGGCGGGACCTGCGACAACGAGAAGTCGCCTGCAGGTTACCTTGTGAAGCGCGGCGGCGGTGCTCGAGGGAGGTGAGGAAGAACCCGGCGGCGTGACGAAGACCGTGCGCAGACGGCGGCGATCCACGCCGTGGGAGATGGCGTGGTGGAAGCCGAGGCCGTCGATGCGCGGGGACGGCGAAGAAGACTGCGTGCAGCGACGCTACGACCCGAGAGGGCGGCATAGCTACAAGGCGCGAGTCGGTGCAGCGGCCGGAGGCCACCGGCACGTACACGCTTGGGAGGCGCGTTGGCCGCCGGTAGGCGCTGACCAAGGCGGCGGCGCTGCGGCCCGTAGGGGCGACGCAGCGGCAACCCGTAGCTCGATCGGTGGTTGGCACGTGCTCGGGGACGTGCTTGGCGTAGACGGGCGCGAGATCGGTTGATCAGACCGACGGTGCGCCGTATGCGCCATGGCGGGGACTACGCGTAGATCGGAGTCGATGTCGGCGTTGTCGGTGAAGTCCCGGGCGATGACGACGAAGATGATCCGAGGGGGCCGACCGCAGTATCCTCCCGAGGAAGGTGCAGCAGCCGGCCGCGGTGCGCGGCAGCCTGCCGTGAGGCCGCGACAGCCTACCGAAGCAGGCACGGCGGCGCAGGTGGCAGGCGCACGGGCGCGGTGTAGATCGTCGATGCCGATGGTCGGAGTGGAGGCGCGGCGATGACGACGGCGGTGGGCGACTCAATCCGATCTAAGATCGGTAAACCAAAAAAGAAAACCGATCAAGAGATCGGAAAAAAAAAACTTACAGGGCAGCCGATCACGGATCGGCGGACGAACCCTGCGTACGGGCGGCGCGGCCCCCGGCGGAGATCATGGAGATCGACCTCCCCGGGGGCGCGCGGTGCGGAAGTGCGGCGGCGGCTAGGTCAGATCGTGCCGCTCTGATACCATGTAGAATTATGAGATTAGCGGAATTGATGGATGTTGTATTGAGCCTCATGGGCGAGTATATATGGGAGTACAAACTTGGAGGACAAGAAGTCTCTCCTAGAGATATGGTAGGTGCCGGATTACAAATCCTAAACTACCAAATATGTGCAACCATAATATATCTCTAACACCAATGCTTCTGAAAAAATGAGCTGGATAACCATCTGGCCCCGGGGACTTTGTCGGAAACATTTGAAATAAAGCTTCTTTTATCTCCTTTACAGTATATGGTGCATTGAGTCCTTCATTCATCTCACCCGTGACCTTACAAGGCACATGTGATAAAACTTCCTCTATTCCTATCACTGCCTCCGAGGAATAAAGATCCCTAAAAAACTCCACTGCATGACGCTCTAGCTCAGCTGGATTTACACACACCGAGCCATCCACCTTCACCAACCGAACAATCCTGTTCTTTTTCTTTCTACTGCTAGCTTTTTGGTGGAAAAAACGAGTGTTTTTGTCGCCCTCAGCTAGCCACTGCACCCGCGCTCGCTGACGCTACATTACTTCCTCGCGGAAGCCCAGCTCAACAATACGTTGCTCAACCTTCTTTTCTTCATATGTCGGACAAACACGTCCAGGCATCTCACGAAGCACCCGTAGCTGGCGACGCAAATTCCTCAGTTCTGTCCTCACTGCACCAAAAGAGTTAGAGCACCATCCGAGGATCGATCCTGCTGTACGCTGTAATTTCTCATGCAGCTCGCCCACATTTGTTGCCTTCACCGTACCCCATGCCTCCTCAAGCATAGGTTTAAATTCCTCATGCCTTTCCCGCATAATTTCATAACGAAAAATCTTTTCATTTGCAATTCTTCTATTCTGAGCCTCCATATGATTAAATAGGAGGATCGGAGAGTGATCAGACTTTGCTGCTACTAGATGGTGAACAGTAGCCAAAGGAAAACGGTCTGACCAATCTGAACTTGCTAAGGCTCGATCCAGCCTCACCCTGCAGTACTCACCATTTTGAATTCTCCTCTCAAACGTCCAGTCCAGACCAATATAGCCCAAGTCCGACAATCCGCAAACATCCACTACCTCACGGAAGAGGTTTATTTGAGCCATATCTCGTTCATTCGGACCCATTTGCTCTTCCCTGCGGAGGACCTCGTTGAAATCGCCTATACAAAGCCATGGGAGCGGAATGCTCGCACCTTCAAGGTTGTGTGCTGGACCATCTGGAAGGAGCGGAAAGCTCGCACCTTCAACAATGTCAGCACAACGGTGCCTCAAGTTTTCAGCAAGATTGTTGAGGAAGCGGCGGTTTGGCATCATGCAGGCAGGAGCAAAGTTGGGGCGCTTGGCTGTCGTCCCCGTGAGCCAGACTAGAGTGAACTAACACATTTTTAATTTTTTACTGCTGTTCAGTACCACTTCCTTGGTGGTCTCGATATTCTTTCGGGCTGTAACTATAAACCCCTGTAAACCCTGAACCTTGATTCTTGCTCCTTCTATATAAAAGAATGCAGCGCTGCTGCCTTCGTCCAAAAAATATACAAAGCCATGGGAGGTCACAATCCGCCTTGAGATAGCGCATCATATCCCAAGTTTTATACCGTAGGCTGCGGTTTGCCTCTCCATACCAAACTGTTAATCTCCAAGGTTCCTGATCCGATTCATTTACCAACATATCAATGTGATATTTAGAGAAATTTCTAAGAGACAATTGAACCGGATTCTTCCAATAAATACATAATCCTCCACTCCTTCCCATGCTTCCAAGCCAAACGCATGATCAAAACCCAAGGTTCCAGCCAGCCCTTCCACTCGATATTTTGAGATTTGTGTTTCCACCACACAAAGTATCGACGGCGCACTCTCCCGCGCTAGATCGCGCAATTCGTGAACCGTCGCAGGGTCGCCTAGCCCGCGACAGTTCCAGCATAAACAACTCATTGCTCCCGGCGGTCTTCCTCGAAGGAAGCCGCCGATATATTGTCATTTGAGTCGAACTTACTGCTATCTGAACCTTTCTTGCTCCTTTTCTTCTCCCTGGGTGTTAAATATCCTGGAGGAGGTGGTGGTATTTTCTCCTCGCCTCCAGACACCCCATGCTTCTCCATCTCTTCTATTGCCATGGCTGAATCTTTAACAGCGTCATCTTTCTCAAAATCAATCCTCCTATTTACCGTTCCTACCTTCGGGCGAATAGCTCATATACTACATCTTTCTGAGGAATTGGCTCTGCAGCGACATATTTCAGAATAATAGCTCACATGCGGCATCTTTTCGAGCAGTAATTGCTCTGCGGCGACATGGCCGTCAAGTCATGTTCCCCACGCTGTAAACCAGGTTTGACCGGTACATGGAGTAGTTTTTCTCGAGTGGGACCCATGCGTCAGCGAAACCGGCCTCTGTTCGTGGGGGAACCGTCTCTGCCACGCGCCGGCGTCCCGCGGAGCTCACTCCTCACTCTGTCCCGTCGTCTCGGTTTCTCCGGGCTGGGGAAAATTTTCCTGGCGACGGCGAGTCGGCGGCAATGGAGCGGGCGACTCGAGCTGTGGCAAAGAAGCGGGCGATTCGAGCTGCGGCAATGGAGCGGGCGAGTAAAGCTGCGGCGAGGGGGCGGGCGACTGGAGCACCGGCAATGGAGTCGAGCAAGCTGGCGGCGAGTCCTGCGGCGGAGGGAAGAGCGGCCGCGCGAGTCCAGCGGCGGCACCCGAGTCGAGCAAGCTGGCGGCGACGCAAGGCTTGGGGTGGTGCGTCGAGGGAGCGGCGAGGGAGGATGGAGGATGGGGTGGTGCGGGTACACGGTCGCAGAGGCGACCGGCGGCCCGATTTGTGTCTCGTGCAGCGGCGAGGGGCTCCATCTATCTCGACGGCAAGCGACCCTACCGGATTTCAGTCCAGCAGGTACTGAAGAAGGCGTGGAAGCGTCACGGCTACTACAGCTCCAAGGGTTTTCCGCTCGGCGGTGATTCGCCGCCGATGACGAGGCAGAGGTTTGCCTTGATGCGCAAAATTGCTGCGTTCGACGACAGCAGCTCGGGCGGTGCTGCGGGCGACGGAGCAGCTCGGGCGGTGCTGCGGGCGACGAGAGCAGCTCGGGCGGGAGCTCATCGAGCAGCAGTTCAGCAAGCTCAACCCCGAGCGTGGACTTCGATGCCGCGTTGAGCCTAGAGGCTTTCAGCCTAGTTGCCGGGATGGCGGCGGATAGATTGTTCTGCTCCGATATCCTCTGCGAGATGAAATCGAGCTAGAAGATTGTGCTGCAGAGCCATGGCGGAGAGAAGATTGTGCTGCAGAGCCATGGCAGAAGATTGTGCTGCAGAGCCATGGCGGAGGGAAGATCGTGTTGCATTCTGTAGATAACTAGTGTAGTGAATTTTGTTAGGTGCCTGAAACCATTTCAGGCAGTGTTTGCCCAGCGCTGGGAGCGTGTGGTGGTAGTTTTTTTGCAGTACGTCGAACACCTTGGAGGCGTGCTGTGGACGTGCCCTGGACGTGCTCTGGACGTGCCGTGGCACGTTTCGGTAGGTGAAACCTAGTTTTTGTAGGTGAAACCTTGTCAACAAAATGTAAATTATAGTCTTCCTTGTTTTAGTGTTCTTTGTGGCATTCGCACGCCGTGAGATTGTGGCATGCACACTGTCGAACACCTTTGTGAGCGCGCTCTGGGCACGCCCGATTGTGGCATTCGCACGCCGTCGGATTAAAAACGAGTTGAAAGAGTTGAAACATTGTCAACTAGGTAGAGGCTTATGTCATCTATAGACAAAATGATTTAATTTTTTATTTAACTTACCAAAATTTAAATATTGCTAGTGTTGCTAGTGTTACCAAAATGTAAACATTTGTAACTATTACCTCCAAATGGTGGTAGATTTTTCGCAAACAGAGGCATAGCCTAGTGGCAAAGGGTTGATGCTCCCTTTGCCCACCTAAGTTCGAGTCCCTTGCTCGCAATTTAGGTGTTGCACATTATATGTCCTATCCAGTAGCTTTGTGGGTCGGGCATCTCATTATTATAGAATTTCTATAATAATGAGTTGTCCCATCCATTAAAATATTGCACTTGGACAAATTCTTTTGAATTTTTGAATATTTTTTATATTTTGATTCAACTTTGAATATTTGAATTCAACTTTGATGTACATGTTATTTGTGCTAGACTTGGATGTTGCAATGATTTCATATATTATGTAGTAGGTTGATCTAACTTGGTCATCCCCATTTCTAATCCTGTCATTTTTCACATCGGTTCTCCAAAATGAGCTACAAATGAGCCCCAAAGGTAGCCCAAACAGCCCCATTTCTAATCCTGTCATTTTTTTGACCTTCTCCAAATGATCTCAAACTCTAGGGTTAACATATATTGCACTAATATAGTGTCCTAGAACAATTTTTAACTCAAAACTTGTTTAAAAGTTGGTTTGATTTTAGTTGACCAATTTTTGAAATATTCATGAAATATTCAAAAAACATAAAAAAATGCAAATCCAGTGCACATGGTTTAGTTTATCATGTACTAACAGCTCCAACTGATAAACAAGGTCTACATACATATTAAACAAGAAATGCTTCGGTATGGTATGAAATCTCACAACTCAAACTATAGAGTTCATAGTTTGAGATGTGTGATTTCACACCATATTGAAGCATTTCTTGTTTAATATGTGTCTAGACCTTGTTTATCAGTTGGAGATGTTAGTACATGACAAAATAAGACCATGTGCACTGGATTTGCATTTTTTTGATGTTTTTTGAATATTTCATGAATATTTCAAATTCGGCCAAACTCAAGCCAAATCAGCATTTAAACAAGTTTTACACACCAAAATGGAAAACTAAGCCTGGATCATTCTTAGTCACACCAAAATGAAGGTTTGGTGAGGTTTTGGACAATTTCATGTTGCAAATCTCAAACCACCTCTCTTCACACATAGAGTTCATTGTTTGAGATGTGTGATTTCACACCATATTGAAGCATTTCTTGTTTAATATGTGTCTAGACCTTGTTTATCAGTTGGAGATGTTAGTACATGACAAAATAAGACCATGTGCACTGGATTTGCATTTTTTTATGTTTTTTGAATATTTCATGAATATTTCAAATTCGGCCAAACTCAAGCCAAATCAGCATTTAAACAAGTTTTACACACCAAAATGGAAAACTAAGCCTGGATCATTCTTAGTCACACCAAAATGAAGGTTTGGTGAGGTTTTGGACAATTTCATGTTGCAAATCTCAAACCACCTCTCTTCACACATAGAGTTCATTGTTTGAATGTGTGATTTCACACCATATTGAAGCATTTCTTGTTTAATATGTGTCTAGACCTTGTTTATCAGTTGGAGATGTTAGTACATGACAAAATAAGACCATGTGCACTGGATTTGCATTTTTTTGAATATTTCATGAATATTTCAAATTCGGCCAAACTCAAGCCAAATCAGCATTTAAACAAGTTTTACACACCAAAATGGAAAACTAAGCCTGGATCATTCTTAGTCACACCAAAATGAAGGTTTGGTGAGGTTTTGGACAATTTCATGTTGCAAATCTCAAACCACCTCTCTTCACACATAGAGTTCATTGTTTGAAATGTGTGATTTCACACCATATTGAAGCATTTCTTGTTTAATATGTGTCTAGACCTTGTTTATCAGTTGGAGATGTTAGTACATGACAAAATAAGACCATGTGCACTGGATTTGCATTTTTTTGATGTTTTTTGAATATTTCATGAATATTTCAAATTCGGCCAAACTCAAGCCAAATCAGCATTTAAACAAGTTTTACACACCAAAATGGAAAACTAAGCCTGGATCATTCTTAGTCACACCAAAATGAAGGTTTGGTGAGGTTTTGGACAATTTCATGTTGCAAATCTCAAACCACCTCTCTTCACACATAGAGTTCATTGTTTGAAATGTGTGATTTCACACCATATTGAAGCATTTCTTGTTTAATATGTGTCTAGACCTTGTTTATCAGTTGGAGATGTTAGTACATGACAAAATAAGACCATGTGCACTGGATTTGCATTTTTTTTTTTTTTTGAATATTTCATGAATATTTCAAATTCGGCCAAACTCAAGCCAAATCAGCATTTAAACAAGTTTTACACACCAAAATGGAAAACTAAGCCTGGATCATTCTTAGTCACACCAAAATGAAGGTTTGGTGAGGTTTTGGACAATTTCATGTTGCAAATCTCAAACCACCTCTCTTCACACATGAGAGTTCAAATGAGCTCTAAAGGTAGTGTAAACGGCTCCATTTCTAAGCAAGATTTTTTTCCACCTTCTCTAAATCAGCCAAATAACTATCCTACACATCTACTCTATATATAAAAACCATGTGCACTGGAATTTCATTTTTTGATGTTTTTTGAATATTTTATGATTATTTCAAATTCGGCCAAACTGAAGTCAAACCAACATTTAAACAAGTTTTAAACATGAAAATGAAAAAATAAGCCTGGATCATTCTAAGTCCCACCAAAATGAAGGTTCTGTGATTATTTTAATTTTTCTGAATTAGTTGGTCAACCCACACAAAATCCTATGAAGCTTCTGTGATTTAACCCTGGCCGTCCGATCATGCCTTCTAGAAGGAAACCCCCGATCCGCGCCAGTCCCAGTTCTGCGCTCTGATTGCTGTTGAATTTTTTTTAGCTGCAGTGTTTCGAACGCGCATAGGCCACGGCCCAACAAACTCCACGGCCCAACAATTTTTTTAGCTGCAGTGTTTTATTAATTTCAAACGCGCATAGGCTACGGCCCAGAAAACTCGACGGTCCAAAATTCCCACACTCGCCATGTCGTGCCCTAGCTATTTCTCTTCTTATCCACTAACCCTGTCGTGCCCTAGCTATTTCCCCCATTCCCCACCCTCGCCGCCGCTCGCATTAGCTCGCCGCCGGTGATCAAATCGAGCTACGCCAGTAGATCCAGCCCCGCCGCCCGCCGATGTTTAGGAGGGGAGGTCCAATCGCCCGCCGCGGTGGCCATTCCGGCGGTGGCAACGGCTCCGACGAGGAGCGGAAGGGGAAGAGGCGGGTTCCGGCTGACCCCGCTAGGAAGGCCGTGGCCGCTTCCGACGGCGCTCGTAAGCGAGGCGCGCGTGCGTGGACGAACCGCGGAATGCGGCCTCCGCCTGCGTACGAGCGCCGCGAGCTGCCTGCGTACGACCGCCGCATGGCGATGGCGATGGCTGGAAGCTCCTCCGGTGCGGGGAGCTCCTCCATTGCTCGGGCACCGCTGCCATCGCCGAAGAGGGAGGAGGAGGAGCAGGAGCGCCCACCGCGCAGCGGCCGCCCCCTCCTGCCCGGGGACTTCGTCTCCGACGAGGTCCTGCCCTGGGTCACCTTGGAGGTGTTCCAGCGCAGCACAGAGGATGAGAAGCGCCGTCAGATGGAGATTGAGCTCGACGCACGCCGCCTCGAGGTCGGGATTTACAATTCCCTCCACGAAGTCATCGAAATCAGCTCGGACTCCGACGGGCCCGGCTCCCCGGGCTATTCGACTCCGACGAGGACTAGGACTGAGCGGCGCCGCCGCCTCGTCGCCGCCGCCGCACCCCCGGGGCTCCGGTGTGAGCCCAATTTTGGGTCGTAGCTAGGGGTAGGAGCAGCAGCGAACGTCCCCGCCTGTAATTTTCAGTTCATCTGCGTGGCGCCCCTTTTGAATCTATGAGCCACGAGCTTCTGTAATGTCGAGCTTATGTGTAATATAAAGTTTATCTACTGTTTATGTTTTGTCTTCATTTATTTATGTTTTGCCTCGCCGGCGTTGCCGCGCTGCGTCGATGTCGCCGGATAAGAAGAAGAAAAAGAAGAAGAAGAAGCGGAGAAAGCGCGCGCAGGGGAAGAGATTAAACGGTCGTCGTTGCTGACGTGGGCAATTGTGGGTCCCACCCGCCTGCCTTTAATCCTAACTGACTGCGATTAAGAGCAATGAGTTAGGGAAGATATTTGAACTCAACGAGACGTCGCATGTGAGCTATTTCATCGAACGATGTCGTTCTCCAGTGAATAGGGTGAAAAGATGTAGTACCTGAGCTATTCGCCCCCTACCTTCTCCTTTCCCTGGCCTTCCTCCTCTTCCAGGTTTGACATATTTGCAGGCTTTAGAGGACTGCTAGCGGTGTCATTAAGATCATCCTGCTCGAAAGCATCGCCTGATGATCTCTTGCGTCCTGAAAAATCGCCTCGGCCTCCTCTTCCCCGACCTCCATTCCTCCCAGTAAAAGGAGCTCTGAAAGCAAACTGGGCACCCGTCTGGGCCCTCCTCTTGGCCAACATCCACTTGCCGTACTGCACCGCCGACGGCTCATGAATTCCGTCCCCACATTCCTCTAGATCGTGGCCCATGATACCACACAGGCACACATATCACAAAAGTAACCAATTTTCTCATACTTAACATGCAACAGAGTTCGGTCCGATCCTCCGAGTTTTATAGGTACAAAACGAATCAGTGGCGCCCTCACATCGATACTTGCTCGAACACGAACGTAATCTCCTTCAAACCACCTCTGCGGGTTCATCTCCACGTTCTTAACCTTCCCAATCCTCCTGGCCAGTTGATCAACTACTGGCTGCACTCGATAAAGTTCAGGAATAGAGTGAATTTGCGCCCATACAGCCACACGATCCAAGGCAACCTCCGCTGGATTAGACATACCATCATACTCCGCCATGACCACCACAAGTTTTTTGAATAGCCAAGGCCCTTGGTGCATGACCTTGTTCCAATCTCCGAGACAGAAAAACTTGAAAACGAATAGGTTATCATCAACCTCTAAGCTCTGGCTCATATGCCAATCCCCAGATTCCTTTCATAGTTTCAAAAGGTGCTGTCGAGCTGAAGGGCTTCCTGGTATTTACCCTTGCTACCGCAAGCCATCTGGCTTTTCTTCTTCAGGTCCTGGAGATCATCCGCTCCAATGAACACATCATCAAGCTCCCCGTCCCGCAGCTCCAAATTTTGCAGAGCCCTAGCCAGAGCCTCGTCTCCCTCCTCAGCCTTCCTCCCAGTGCTCGAAATCTCTCCCGAGTTCGACATCACGTCCACAGCCTCGTGAACCCGTCGTGATCCAATCTGCAACCGAAACTTACGATCAAGCCTCTGCTTCTTATATGCTTCGCGGTGGTCCTCAAGCCAATCGCCAGGAATTGCAGTCGGAAACCAAAAACGATCTCACGTCGGTGACTAGTCGCCGGCGGAGCCTGAAACCCTAGTCGCCTAGGTCGTTCTTCTGACCGTAACGGGGTGATAGACGGGATCGATCGAATCTAAACACTCACATTACTAGGCCGGCCCGCCCGCGTGAAGGACATGGGCGTCGGCCTTCTAACGGACGCTCTAGGCGTTATATAGCAATTGCCGCAATTGGGCTGGTAATGAGCGAACTGCGAATGCAATAAGAAAGTTAAGCTGGTAAAGGGCGACCCTCGCTTGTTTATCGCGCCCTGATAGACAAAGTGTCCGGGCATAACTCCTAACTCCACTCCATGCCGGGCACTGGTGCCCACCGGCAGAGTGTTGCCAGTTTGTCATGGATAAGAAAACCCTCAAGCCCTATTTGTGCTTGCCATGAACAAAGCCCACATGCCATCTCTTTGTGTGTAGCCTGACCAAATCATTTTCGGTCCTGAGCCTCAGCGTATACATCTTTTCGTCATGAGTTTTTTAAGTGGGCTTTTCATTAAGCACTTTCAATACTTCCTCTAGTCCGTTTTAATTGTCGTGAAACATACGGTGCTAGTACAAAACTGTGTATAACTTCCGACACTCTTTCCGGATCGGAGGGAGTAGGTTTTTAAGGTACCATGGCTAATGGCTTACATAAAAGAAAGGAGGGAGTAGGTTTTTAAGGTACCATGGCTAATGGCTTACATAAAAGAAAGCACGAGGCAAATTGAGCGGAAAGGCTGATGCTGATTGGAAGATCACGACACACCGTTGGTGAAAAGATTAGAGGAGAACTCGTTGATGTTGGTGGAAGACGGGGGCATGCTCAGAGTGGTGGAGCATGATGGTTGATCGTATTCCTGGAACAAGCTAATGTTGGTCTTCGGTTCAGTTAGCTGTAAGTCTCGAAACCTTTGTCCTTGTGTTTTTTTATTATAACAATATTGATTATACTATCACTATAGAGGTTGTAATAAACTTTTAGTTTGGAACTTGACAGGTTGTAAACTTTGTCTTGGCGTGGGCACATAAACAGAAAGGCAAACACAAAGAAAAATATTAAGCCCTTACTTTTGGGAAGATAATAAGGCCTGTTAGTGATCGTGTTCTGCAAATACAGTGGAGCTGTGCGACCCAAGTTGGATATAGCACGGGCCACAGCTAAACTTTTTAGAGGAAAATGGCCTCGTCCCGGTTCCCTTTTTTTAAATGAAACCAACAGAATGTAGCCCCAGAACACACCCAAAAAACAGGTTCAGACAAAACGACGCAAGCTAAAGCAACCACATATTGCGCTCCTGAACAACACCCCCACAACCGCCTGTTGGCCTTTTGCCCTCTTCTTCTGGTTCCATACTTCCATGATATCATACTGACTATCTCAACAACAGTACGTAGCACATACCCTCTTGACTATCTCAACAACTATATGCGGGCGAAGTCTCATACATTAATTTATCCAAGAAAAATACTACGCGTGATCGTCCCTGAATGAGTAAAAGGAAGCATGTCGGGACGAGAGCAGACGCGGCTTCCTGGTGGGCTGTTTCTAGTTTTTGCTTCGTGCTCTGCCACTCTCCCTCCATGATACTCTATCAGCGAATGCTTCAAATAGAAACGAAGAAGGCAATGCTGTTAGTTCGAGCTTGAGCACTCCTCCTGTCACAACACAAGGTCAATCATATCGGCCGCAAATGGAACAGGAAGGAGTCGGATAAGATCGATTTCGACCTATTTTAAAGCAGGAGCTGAGCCAAGCAATGTTGAAGCAGAACCAGCTGCGGGAAAAGCTAGCAAGACACACTGCGAGTGCCACGCCCGATCGACAGTGCCATCCCACTCTTTTTCCAAGCTATCGTCCACATGTAGTAGTTCCTCTCGCTCGCCTGGAGGTGGAAAATATCATGCCCTAGCGCTAGGCCTAGGATACAGGAACCCTTTGCGCAAGCGTGGCGGCCGCCGGGCAACGCCGTCTCGTTACCTCGGCATCTCGCCTCTCGCGCGCGTGCGCGTGATGTGAAACCGGTTCTTGTCTGCGCATGCGGACGAAGCTTCCACGCACGCACGGCCCCGCCACGACCAACAGCTAGCAGCGCGCGCCCGTCGCCTTCGCGAGCGCTGTCGCTGATGCCGTTCCCGTTCCACCTGCTCCTCACAAAAATCCACGAGTTTTCTCCCTGCCCTGTTTGTTCGTAGCGGACACAGACGTTCGCTCTGCCTTGCTTGATCTGATGATGCTCGGGGTGATCAGGAGAAGATCATCACTCGAAGAAAAAAAAGGAACAAGCGAGCAATTTGTTTCAAAACAAACGGGCAACTGCACGTTCCCTAATTAATGGGCATCACCCTGCATGTCAGATAAGTTTATTTCTGAGATCCCAACGTCCGTCTTTTGTTCGTGTACACCGTACGTAGCCTGTGACTTCAGATCTAAGGATACTTCCTGTTTTACGGAGTATATTGTATTCCCAACACACCATCATTTGACCATGCAAACGCATAGTCCGGCGAGATATTTTATCTCCTTCGCCAAGAACGAGTCAAGAACTGTAAACTAGTACGGGCCTGGTGATGCAAGTACTAATAATACTCCCTCATCCATGGCGACGTAACCTCCAAATCGACAATTGTTTATCGCGAAATGATTGGGTTCGGTCGACTGATGAACCGATCCGCAAGGCCCTCTCTCTGTTCGGCCATTTCTTCTTGGTTCAATCGAGAAATGTTCGAGTAGAAACGGTCTACATATAGATGAATTCAGCCTTTTATCTGATCGAGGTCACGCTGCAGACTGAAAGCACTAAAAACAAAATCTTATTTTGCGGAGAAAAACAAAATCTAATTTGCTTCTACATAGTAGGAGTCAAATGTTGATACTCTATGTTCGATTCTATCCATTTAAGAACAGACAGATCACTAGCATCGCAAACACTATCCTTGATTGTTGAATTGTTAACACGAGCTACGAGACATGGCTTTTAGAGTTACGTAGCTCCCTGAAAGTCGAAAACAGTAACAGAAGGTTTTTCTAGATACCAAACAGATACACTATACTACAAATTTCGTCGATACCTTTACGACGTATCACCGCTTTGGGGTGCGTGCGTGCGAGAGAGAGAGGTGTATCCTATGGAACTTGAGACTCTCTAGGTTTTCGGCCATGGGGTTTGCGACCAAGGTAGGGAGGCTTTGTGTAGCTTGGTCTGCCCCTTGGGGCACCTTCCCTCCCCTATGTAGAGGTGGGCAGCCGCTACGGGCTAGCGGACTTAGGAGGTGTTGTCCATCTAGGACTCCCTACCCAATTCGACCAAGGGGGGCCAAGGAATACTACCTGGACCACACCCCCACCCACCCTCTAGTAGGCTAACTAGGGGAGTTTTTGGATATTTCTAAAATATTTTGGAACCTGCCAAACATTTTAGAACCTTCACAACATTGTATAACCTTCCATTACCTTCCAATACTTTTGGGGACACTTTTGGACATTACCGAGACCATCCGACACTTCCTAGAACACTTCCGAGATCATCCGAAACACTTTTAAACCCTACCTCTAATTCTTAGTATCATAGTCATGTTCCTGTATGTCCCTAGACCGTTAAGCATGTGACCCTACGGGTTCGAGCATATGTGAACATGACCGGAACACTCTCTGATCTATAAGTGATAGGAGATCTAGATACCCATAACGATTCCCACCTATCACCGAAAATCTTTGGCGCAACCTTTAGTATTATTTATTTGCACTTTTGTTTTGCTTCAGGATACTTTACACAACCCGATGTGAGACTTTAACGGTACCATCTGATCAACACCTTGATCACTATACCTAGTTATCCTCATTACATGGCGGATACTACTTTCTCATTTCCGTATTCTCATGTCTTATGACCAACTCATAGTCACATGTATGGCCAGGCCATGATGGACATCGTAATAACCGATCTTGCTTAGAGTGTAGGATAAAATCCTAGTCTTGATATATCTAGCACCATGGTATATTTTCTGGTATACCCGAAAGACATTTTTTATTATTACCCAATTATAGAATAATCTTTTTACACCCACAAAGTAACCATCTTGTATCCTGTACTACGATACTCTCATGGTTGAAAGACTATCAGATAACGTGAATACATATGATGAGAATTTACTGACAACATATTGAAATTGTACTCTCATGAAAGTACTTTCTCTATCCAACACTATGTTACACTAAAAATGTGCTTTAATAATTATTGGCATTTTCGCAACACTTTACTTATGCTCGTGGTAAAAAGACCATCAATAATGTATGAGCTAGTTCAGAGTACTGACTAGAGATCTGACTGGTGTTTAGTATTCCGCACATGTAACTAGGTTTTCCTTCAAATCTCATATTAAAATACTATAACAATTTAGAGGATAGAATAGAAAATTAATCATTAACATGGATATAGAACAATAACAACTTCATTATTGATGGTAGGGCATACAACAAAGAAAATTAAGAATGTATTCCACGGATGCAGTATTGGCTTCCTTGATTTTTTTTTCTGATCAGAGATAGTTCCTCAATCTCTGTAGTACTAACAAGCAATACTTTCAAACTAGTAAGTCAGAGCATGGCCCTAACTTACACCTCTTAAAGTGCACACTGGTGAACTTATCTGGTCTGACTGCCTCGGTAATACCAGCCATAGTTAACTCAGAGAATTGCCTATTATTGTTTAGTAATTAGAAAATAACTACTATCATGTTAAACTCTAACAACATGACTAACAACATGAACAGTAACAACACACATGCAAAATAAAACATAATTAAATAGTAGATCGAATTACGTCGCACGTGCTGATCGTTTGTAGATTAAGTTGTCGTGGCAGATGTAGTGGTGATACTGTTGAAGACAATGTTGGTGAAGACTAGTAGAAAAAATAAGACCACAGAGATAACCGTATGCAACACTTCCCGAATAGGACGGTAGACGACCCATGATGAGCAACACGATTTTCATGTGAAGCGCTTCCAAAAATCTAATTCGCCCTCTCCCATACAGGATCACAAGAACGGGAGGTTCCGGAGACATGCTCTCCTGTTCAACGGTGCACGCCAGCGGTCGATATGGAGGTGACTACGATGGCGACACAAGCAGCGGAGGCAAAAACCCTATAAATGTTTATTGTGTATTTGGCAATAGATGATAGGTCGTATATATAGGAGGAGCACCGAACGGTCTCATGTCGCTACCATGATCTAAATCGACTAAGTTCTCAACTAGTATACTTAACGACCAATAAACCTAAAAATCCTAAGGTCTCAGTCAAACGCACCAGTGGAAGACGAACTGAAGGGTTTGTTAGATGTTTGGCTCGGGCTTCAGACTTTTCAGCTCCTGCCTTGTCTATTTATGAGTTGGATCCTGAGAGATGTATGACAGAAATCATCATGTGAGTATGCCTTGTTTCATAACCTTGCGCTGACGTCCAAATCTTTCCCATCCCATCTTTCGGTGTGCACCGTGAGACGGTATAGCAGGTCTCTGAAACCCCGTCACATGATTCTGTTCGTGAGAGAGGCGATGAGATTTTTGGCTGGGCTCTCACGCGACTACTGGCTTGTTCACCATCTCCGACGAGTACTACCCCAATGACAACGACTTGTTTGATGTCAAAGACATTCTCAGCAACATGTTTGTTTCTGACAACAGCATCAACAGTTCTTCTTTCTGTGCACCGCACATGTTTCTGTCCCCCTACTCTTGACGTCATGCTCCTCGAAACAGGCTTTCGCCCCGCTTTATAAATAAAGCCACACACGGCCGAATCGATACAAAGTGATGAGGAAACCCTCTTACAAAGCAGATCACAAATAAAAAATACATAAGTAGCTACACCCTCGAAGAAACACACGAGCAATGCTACAAAACTCTGATACTAGGCAATCTGTTTAAACTTGTTGATTTCATATTTCGTACTAGATCACATGACTAGTTTATTTCCTATTGTTATGTTCGTAGTTTACCTACTATTTGTATGGATAAAATCGTGTGAAAATTGCTCATATCTCCAACATCTCGAAATATATAAAAAGCTTTGCATTGTTTCCAAGAAAGATGTGCATCATACTCATCAAGGTGCATTGAGCGCATAGAGTTTTGATTACCTGGATGGATAAATACAGCAAAGGCTATCTAAAAGAGCATATTCTTGGTCAAGAGTCAAGACTCGGGGAGCAATTCGACTTTCTCAGAGTCTTTCGCTCCTGACCTAGCCGCCACCAGGAAAAGGCAATCAGGAGGCGATCTGTGTTCCTGCCCATCTCCACCGGCGAGCCTGCTGGTCCCTTCTCCCTCCGGCTGCTGCTCCAGCGGCGGGAGGGAGAGGGGATCCGGTTCCTCTGTTCTGAAGTTAGGGTTTGGCTTTGTAGGTCGTGGTGCGCCGTTGGGGTGGTGGGATCGGCGCCCGGGCGAATATATCTGCCTCAACTTCACTCCCACACCGGCGGTATCCTTCATGGCGGCGTCTCGGAGTTCATGGCATCGTGTGTTTGTCGATCCCTCAGATTGGCGAACTTGGGGTTCATGGATGGTGTCAACGAGATGGTGGCGGCGACCCCATCAGGTGTGTCTCTTCTTCTGCTCTGTCCTCGTTGCTGCGGCGTTCTCTCCGACGTCTTGGTGGAGCAGGGAGGATGTGTTGTCCAGGAGTACGCGCAGACAGTTGTCTGCACAGGTGACAGCTGGAAGATGGTGTATACTATGCTGGGTTTGTGGTTGGAGGTTGATAGTTCTGACTTCCTCCTTCGACGTCGTAGTCGTGTGGGGGTGTCAGTCCTTAAGTTTGATGGCGTGTCCGGGGACATGTTGCCCCGGTCTGATTCGTTCAACGGCAATGGTTTTGCTTCTGGCAAACTACTTTGGAGGTCCGTAAAGCTGCTGATCAGCGATGGAGCCGCGTCGAGCTCGGATGAAGAGGTGATCTGTCTTCCGTCCCTTTGGTGGTCACTTCGGTGGTGTCGAAGGAGGAGGATAGGCGATGGTTTTCTGCATAGGTTTATCCTATCTTTTTATTTCTGAAACATCTGTGTGTACGTGCCTTGTAACTGGATCTTTATTTTATAAATGAGATAGTATTACCTTGGAAAAAAAAGTCAAGACTCAGAGGAGGCTTGGAAAATAAAAGAGGCCGGTGAAATCTGGACAAGAGGAAACAGTTTGAGTTGGAGCACATCGTAATCACAGATCTGTACTATGCCGACACAACGTTTCACGTGGGAACGCATCCAACTCGATCCATCGCGCTGAAGACTGGGGCCACTTCCCAGTGCCCTGTCTCGGAACACGGCTACAATTAACATAGTAATATCCGGCATCCTTTTTTTTTATCCCACTCCCAGTAGTGCTCTAGACTAGCTGTACTTGTACACTTTTATTTCTGGGTAATCTGTACTTCTAATCTACTGGATTAGTTAAGTACTGGCAAAGTAACATTTCAATAGGGACGCCGGAATTAACAAGCTTTTGTGTCAGATAGAGATGGGGAAGTTTTAGAGCCCGTGCAAAGATACCGCGAGGCAACTAGCGACTGACAGTGTAGCGTATTGTAAAGATCAAATTAACAAGTGCCGAGTGCAGTTTTGGCAGTGAGCCACATGGATCATTAATTGATGGGTGAGCCTTGGCACCGTGCGAGAGATCTCACCACGGTCGACCAAATACTGAAATACGTGCGTGCATGCGACGGTGCTCGATTTAAGCATCGATTGGGAGCATACCTTCTTGACCGTCGATCTAGAACACGAAGCTCTGGATAGATTGCTGCCCCGTAATGAAGAAAAAAAAATGGACGCCGCTACCGCTCGATCGTATGAGAAACATGTTAGTGCTCGATCGAGAGGCTTTCTCCTTAGCCATCGTAGGCCTAACAACATTCCTCCCCGCCAGTGTCAACGCGCTGCCGCGACGCCTCGCCCTGCTCAAGCTCCTCCTCCGGCGGTTAACCGTTACCCTAGCCACCCCTCTAAATTCTCCACCCCGATTGTTTTCTATGTGGCTGGCACCCCCCACCCCAGTTAAGTCACTTAATCACCTCCATCGTAGCTGGCAGTGATGGCGGCGGCTCCGACTCACTCCGATCTTGTCGTCGTTGACAAGGAGGAGCTCCGCCTCCTTCTCTCTCTCCTCCTCTCGATTTGGTACTGTCGGGATTGACCGAGTGTTAACGTAAATCTCGATTGCCCGAGAGCTAGCAAAGGGGAGAAAAAAGATAGGCTGGTCGTGCCGATTTTAGAAAATTTGGACATCCGTTGCAGATATGATGATCGGGCGGCCGATGCAGTCCATGTATTAGGCTAGGCAGGGCCGCAAAGTACATCTCGGTCCGCACATGCACGGAAGGTGTGTGTGCACGTATAAGCGGGGACATGATTGGCCAGATGAGTTAGGGAAGATGTCGCGATCGCCGCCTCTCCAGTAGATTAATCATCTCCCCCGGCCCCAAAGTGTCGCTCTCCTCCTCTTCCTAGCGAGAGAGAGAGATCCAATCCAGAACCAGTGCACAAAACGTCACAGTGCTTGTACTCCGTAGAAAACAAGTGAAAACGCTGTGCGTACGCACCCACCCTCCGTAATGTTGTACGCGTACTCAATACGGGCCGGATGGCAACATCGTGCGCATAAACAAAGCGTCCACTAGCCAGGCGCACACATATACAACAGAAACGCACGTAGAGAGAGAAGGGAAGAGAAAAGGGAGATCATTGAAAGCTGCTCCCATCCGTCCCCATTTTGTTCGCCACCATTTCCGTCCGTCCCCCATCCATCATTCCATCCTCTGCTTGCCTCTCCTCCTCCGCCTCCACTCCCTTTTTTCCCCATCCAGATACAGCACCCCGTTGTTGTTGTTGTAGCCGGTGATCATCATCAGAGCCCACAGATATATATGCTTTCGGAAAAGGGGAGCTATTAGTTTTGCTCACAGCTTTTTATCCGGAGCCAGCCGCCGGGCCGGGACTTCCGTTACGATAGATTGCTCCGTCTGTCTTCCGCCGGGGCGTGGATAACTAGGCCGGCGGCGCAGCAGGCCCAGAGATCGAGCGATGTCGGGCGAGGACGGCTACTGCAGCACCGGCACGGAGTCGCCGCGGGCGGACTCCGTCGACGACCAGCCGGCCGCCGACGCGGACTCGCCGGGCCGAGGAGCGCAGAGCGCTAATAAGCGGGACCACCCCTCGCCGTCGTCCACGCTGCCGCCACCCAAGCGCAGGTAAATACATACATCTCCAACTCTCCAAAGATTCAGATTTGTTGGTGCTCCGAGACCGACCTGGCTAGCAGTTAATCAAGCGCGGAGGATTGATTGGGTTTGTGCATCTTTTTCGCGACTGCGGCAGCCGGAGATCTGTGGAGAAGAGGGTGGTGTCGGTGCCGATCTCCGAGTGCGGCGAGCGGGCCAGGATCAACGGGGAGGGCCCGCCGCCGCCGGACTCGTGGGCATGGCGCAAGTACGGCCAGAAGCCCATCAAGGGATCCCCCTATCCAAGGTACGGAGTACGTAGTTAACCGCACCGAATGAAAAAAAATCATTTTCTTTGTTCAGCCTGATGAATAAAATGACAGTTGAGTGAGTGAGTAGCCTGGTGGTGGTCTAATTTCTGTGAAATAATCTCTGTCGCGTCTCCAATCTCCAGGGGCTACTACCGCTGCAGCACCTTGAAGGGGTGTCCGGCGAGGAAGCAGGTGGAGCGCAGCCGCGCCGACCCCACCGTGCTGCTCGTCACCTACTCCCACGAGCACAACCACCCGTGTCCGGCGCCCAGGGGCGGCTGCCACCCGACGACCAAGTCCTCCTCTCCGCGGCTGCCGGAGCCCAAGCGCGAGCCTGGCACGCCGGTCGATGATTTCCTGCCGGAGCCTAAGACTGAGCCTGGCACGCCGGTTGATTTCCAGCCCGAGCAGGAAACAGAGCCCACCGAATCGCCGAATCAAGAGCTGGATCAGGAACAGAAGCCTGTCGTTATCAGTCTGGCCGACACCACGGCGGCGGTCGAAGAGGAGGAGGAAAGCTTCGACTTTGGGTGGTTCGACCAGTACCCGACGTGGCACCGGACGGCGCCGATGTACGTGCCGGCGTTCGACGCGGTGCCGCCGCCGGAGGAGTGGGAGCGGGAGCTGCAGGGGGAGGACACGCTCTTCGCGGGCCTCGGCGAGCTGCCCGAGTGCGCCATCGTGTTCGGCCGCCGGCCAGAGATCGCCCTGGCGGCCACCGCCCCGTGCTCCTGACAGACAACAATCCAATCCCCATTTTCCTTTTCTTTTTCCCTTCCGGTTCTTGTTTTAGCCGGAGTGATTTGGAAGTGTAGCAGTACATAGCAGCTTGGATCAATCAGATCAGCGGGTTTCACTGTTCCAAGAGTGCCTTTCCTCTTATTTTACTCCCTTGATTCCTGCTCCGTTCGCGATGTGCCACTCCACTCCGGAAGCAGGCAGTTCGAGCCATGGTGGATGTGATTCCAGAGAAAAGCAGCGAAAGGTTGGCTGGCATTTTCAGGCGCTTTCCTCGTCATCTGTGACGTGTTGGTAGCACAGCAGACCAAGCCGAGCGGAGTTTATGTCATAACGCACGGGAAGAAGTCCATTTTAAACCTTGAAGTGGTAGGGGTTAGATAAATCGAACCTTGAAGTCTCGATCCCTGAAATTAGAACCCTGAAGTAGCCATTCCCAGTCTAAATCCAACCTGATGCGGCAGTGTTAACCAGGATTCTTGTCAGCGGTGGGCTATGCACATCTGCTTCAAACACTACGCGAGAGACAGAAATTGGGGAACAAAATTATGCAGCGGAGGCGGAGGCGATTTGACAGCGGAGGCGGGTGTGGACGGCGGCGGAGGCGGGCGTGAATCTTCCGCCCCAGGAGTCCGCCCGCCCTGGCAAAGAGGAATCGGCGCGCCCGCTCAGGCGCAGCGGCGGCGGTCGACGGATGAGCAGGAGAAGAGGAAGGAGCGGGCGCCCGCCTTGGCCCAGGCGGCGGCGGTCGACGGATGCGGAGGCCAAGAGGAAGGAGCCCGACCCCCTTGGCCCTGGCGGCGGCGGTCGACGATGTGGAGGCCAAGAGGAAGGAGCCCGCCCGCCTTGGCCCAGGCAACGGCGGCCGACGGACGTGGATGCGAAGAGGAAGGAGCTCGCGCGCCCTGGCCACGCTCCGCATCCCCTTCCCGGCGCCGGTGGCAAGCCCGACCTCGCGCGTCTCACGCTCCACGCGCCGGGAGGTCTCCGGCCTGAACTCTCGGGCCGTGAGGTGTGCTCTGCTCTCCGTTCCCAAATGACGACATGGTTTGGCAAGGATGCTTGCTTTGTGCAGTTGAAGAGTACAGCAGGGTTGTTGATTTAGTTAGTTGAATCTGTGAAAAATTCTATGTCAGGTTTGGCAAATTGTATGAGATTGTACAAATTTGTATGAGAAGCAAGTTGTAACTTGTAGAATTTGCAATTGCAATTAAGTAATTTCAGGTCAATTATGTTGGCAGTAATTTTCTAGCACTTGGATAGTACATTTGGTACCATTTGTTGAGCAATTTTGCTGTCATAAACTGGGATATTACAGTAGAAGAAATGAACTGCATACAAGAATTGAACTGCAATCTGGGAGACATTGCATTAGCAGTGCATAAACATTACAAAGTGCATAAATCTGGGACATTACACCTAGCAGTGCATAAACATTACAAAGTGCATAAATCTGGGACATTACACCTAGCAGTGCATAAACATTACATGTTTGCAACATTAAACTAAACTTGGCACCGTTTGCAACATGTTAACAAAATATCATCACAGAGAACACATGACACATGACTTTGGCAACTAGTAGTTGCCACTGCAATTGAAATACGCATAGCTTGGCACAGAAGATGCGGGTCTTCCTCTTCCCCTTTTTGCACCAGTTCCTCTGCCTCTAGGAGCACTTGTTCCAAGCATTGAAGATGAAGATGTTCCAGCATTTGCTCCAGGTTGAGAGGGTGCAGATCTTTTTCTTGGAGGCTTGAAATTGCTTGCTGGGGCAGCAGGGACAGCGGTTCTTGGTGGAGCTGGGGCAGCAGTTCGAGCACTTCTTGGTGGAGTTGGGGCAGCAGTTCTTGGTGCAGCCGAGGCTGTAGTTTTAGCAGTTGTTGGTGCAGCAGGGGCAGCAGTTTGAGAAGTACTACATTGTGCTTGCTGGAGAATATGAAAAATGCAAAGTTAACTCAAATGACGTCTAGCGCTCAAGTACGGTTAAACGTGCAGTCAAGTAATATTGATCTAAATTGCAGGGAACATACCTCTGCTTTCTTACCCTTAACCAGGTGTGCATTCTTTTTCTTTCCTCTCTCTGGATTCTTTTTGCAACCAGCCTTGTTGTGTGCAGTGCTACTACACAATGAACACTTCATCACAGTGCCATGTTTGCTCATTTTCTTACCCTTGGGCTTCTCTGTTTCTTCCCTCTTCCGGTCATTTTTAGAAGGTCTGCCTGGCATTTTCACATATCCTGGTGCTTGTGGCCTAGGATTTGGAGAAACTGGCCACATCTCCTCACCCTCAACAGGCTGCAAACAATTGTCATATTGAAGGTAATAATTTGCATTCTAATAGCCAAGGACTCTATTCTGAGCACAATTGTGTTCATTATTGAAGGTAATAATTTGCATTCTAGAAGTTCTTGAACTCTTTGCGGCATATAATAGCCAAGGACAACCAGGCCATCCACACTTGGCCCTCACTCTATCTGACTCTGATTTTAAGAACTCGATGCTCCTTTTTGTTACTATTCCGTATCTTCTCAAAGCTTTGCAAACTTGGTTCTTGCTTCTGAACACCATTGACAGACAGAAATGTGGTATTTCAGTGTCATTGTTATATCTCGGATACTTGCTCTTCCTCTTAACTATCTGCCCATCTGAATCTTCATCGTAGTTGTAGTCCTCGTCAGACGAGTCATAATTCCAGTCATCTTCCTCCCCCTCCAATTGTTCCTCCATGTTTGCAACAAGATCAATTGGAACAGGACCTGTTGAATCCATGCCAATCCAGCTTTTTGAATCTCTCATTCTTTTCTTAAACTTTCTGGCATGTCTTCTCAGCTGCACAACCTCAGAATCTTCACCACTATCCTCACTATGTGGCATGTATTCTGTGCCAGAATCTGAATCTGAATCAGAAACTTCTCCACTATCCTCATTTCTCCTTCTATTTCCTGATTGTTGCTTCACTGGACTGGACAAAACTTGTGTGATCACACCAGCTTCATCTGGGACTAGCACATCATGTAGAAGCATTTCTCCTTCAACCGGTTCTGCACTAATTACCTGATCTGGTTCTAAATCAGATAAATGCACAAGTTCATCCTCCTCAAAATCACTTCCACTCCTAGAGTCATGGCTGTCTTCCTCCCCATGGTACTCGACATACACATCTACAACTTCACCCGCACATACATAATCGGACATCTTCACACAAACATTGTCATTGTTCAGAAACAGCAACCCATCGACAAGTTCCTTGCCAGGAATATGAAAATAAAACTTCATCGATTCCTTCAGCGCTATATGATCTCTCACAAAGCCTTTGACCTCCTGCAGTGATAGTTTGTCTCTCTCAATCTCTGAAAAACCTTCATCGCCTCCAACATAATCCAAATTCGGACCAATGCGGAGGAACTCGCCTCCGAAGTGAAATCGAACGTTCAATATGTCTATAGGGTCCATGATTTAACTGAAAAAAAGGTAATACGCAAGAATATAAGTTACCAATGCTATTTCCAACACAAGTCGACCAAAAAATCTGACCAAAAACCCTAGCTTTGCAGCGGCAAGAACATCCCCAATTCTGCTCCTATAAACCCTAACCCTAATACTGCGAAATCAATGATAAAATTACGGCTACCGAAAGAGGAGGAGGCCGGGGAAGTTACCTTCACCTTCGTTCTTCCTCGCCTCGTCACGATCTGTAGCGGCGCCCTTCACCCGCTCGTCGCCATTGAAGTCGTGAAAGCAGAGGAGAAACCAGGGGACACGAGCGTCACGGTGGAGACGAGGCGATTGGAGGGCTGAACTGGGCCGGTCCATGCACTTTGCACACATGCACAGCAACCTCCCACTACCGATCCTGCTCTCCCTTGCCACGTACAAAATCCTTGTTTGGGTTTGGCTGTCAGGTTGGATTTAGACTGGGAATGGCTACTTCAGGGTTTTAATTTCAGGGATAGAGACTTCAAGGTTCGATTTATCTAACCCCTACCACTTCAAGGTTTAAAATGCACTTCTTCCTAACGCACGGCCACCGTTGCTGGCTGCAACCATGGCTCGCACGGCGCGGTGGGGTTGTTGGTGGCTTAGGGAGAAACGCACGAGGCCACATGCCTCTCGGTGCGGATCCGCCCGCGGGACGCGTGCCCCCTGCCGGCCACGGCCGCCGCCGTTGTTCGGCCTGGTAATTTGGTGTCTACTGCCACGCGGGCCGGCGACCATGGCCCGGCGCGGCATCGGCTCCACCAATGTGTGCGTGGAAAGCCCGGTCGGGTCGCATAAGCTGTCTCGACTGCGATGTTCTTGAATTCGGTCACCTATCCGCGTCGGTCCTGCCCCGGCGTGATAAGTATTTCGGGAGAAGAACCTACAAGCAGACAAACTAATTATTGGTTCTGGGCATAAAAAGATCAAGCCAACTCGACTGATCGATCTATCCATCCAGGTGTGCATCAGCCTGATATTTTCTGTGTGCATGAGTTACATGAAGTATATCCTGTGTAAGAAAAGAGAATCCTTGCGTCATAATCCAACAGCCAAGCCGATGATGCTTTTGGCTAATTCATCTCTAGCCTCCAGGAGTCGGGAACCGGTGGTCTATTCTCGTCCAGTAGTACAATCCTCTATAGGGATGAAAACGGAGCGGATACGGACGGAATTGGATGGTGCCACATTTGTTTTCATATTATTTTGCGGAAGCGGAAACGAATACAGAAACCCCGGAAACAAATACAAAAACAAATATTGTCGGAAACAGATACATACCAAATACGGTGCGGACACGAAACAGAAGCAGATGTTTGCCGGAACCAAGCGACCCCTTGAATAATGCAGGAAAAGTCAAACAAACCAACAAAATTATCAATTTAAGAAGAAAAAATAAATTAAAGTATAATATAGTGTTTCTAAGTTATCAACTTTGGTAAAAAATAAATACATACCATCGTCCGTAAACCCAGTGCAACACTGCAATGCCGAACCGGGAATGACTCGAGAGGGAGATAATATGCAACTACGTAGGGCCTAAACGTGGTCACTTCATTTTTTTTTTCATTTTTGTTGAGATCTTGGGTTGTGTCTCAGTGTTCCCACTGAAATTGTTAGGCATGTTGCATTAAGATAGCACCGCGTAGCAAAAAACGGAAAGTTCCGTATTGCCGGAAACGGAATTTCCGTTTCCGTAGTCGTTCCGCCGGAATACGCTGTTCCGTTTCTGTTTCCGCATAAAAGTTTCCGCTTCCATTTCCGTTTTGAAAAATTCCGTTTCCACTTCCGTACTTCCGTTCCGTTTCCGTTTTTCCACGGAAAAGTCGGAAAGTTTCCGCTCCGTTTTCATCCCTACTCCTCCATATCTTATCTTAGGAGTTAGAGCAAGCCCAGTAGTTCCCCTATATGTTCTCCCCTATATGTCCATGTGGGTGATTCCCCTAAAAAGATTCCTCCCCTAAATTTTGTTCATCTCCAGCAGCTCCCCTATATAGTCTCTCCTATATCACATTCAACAATATTTCATAACTAACTTACTGAAATTTATATACCTCACATAAATTCATTCAACACAAGCAGGGCACAATTTGATAGAAATTGAGCAACAATTTGACATCAATTTCATCTACTCTTTGCACAACTAGCTACATGAATCAGTACAAAAATTACCGGTCATGAGGTGCTCGCCAGTCGCCGCGTGCTCTACAGCCTCGCTGCCCTGCTCTCCGACCTCCATGGCAGCATGGCAGCATGGAGGAGCGCTCGCGCTTCCCGTCAATGGCGACCAACCTCCACCGCGGCGCCGTCTAACTCGACCGCAGCGCCGCCCCTACTTCGCCCCATCCCGTGCGGCGGCGCCGCCTCGACCATCCCCTGCATACCGTGCGGCGGCAAGCCGAACCAGAACGCGTGGAAGGAGGGGAGGCCAGGAATGGCGGGATCGACCGCGGCGAGCGGTGGACGGCCACGGGGAAGATGACCACGGGCTGCTCGATTTCGAGCCTCCCGACTCGATTCCTTCGGCGGGGAGGTGGAGGGAGGCCAGACGGAGCTCATCGGCAGCTGGAAGTTGCTCGGGGACGGCCGTGGAGGCGGCGCGTCGCGTCGGCGCGGTGGCGGTTTCGGCCGTTCGTGGAGAAGTAGAGAGAGCGCGCATCCATGGTGGCGGGAGGACTCTTCCCCGTGCGAGCAGTTGCTCGGGGCGACGGATCGGGGATGCCTCCACCTCCCCGATGCATAGGGGAGAGGAGTGTCTGGGTCGGGGACGCCGATTGATCAGGAGGGTGGATAAGGGAACTGCAGGAGACTGTTTTTTCCTCTCTCTCCCCTATATTTCCTATCGGGGGGGCTTTCGGGGAACTGCTGGACTTGCTCTTAGGAACCACATCGATAGGCCTCTACAAACTGCTCTCCGTCACAGCCCCTCATCGCTCGCAGGAGAGATTCTCTTCCCACTCGTGTTTTGTTTAAACGAGAAGAAGCTTGAAATAAAATAATTCCCTATCACATGGTTAGCGATCCACGTTTCACGGCATTAATTTCAGGTTATCGAGTAGTGCGCCCGTATACCTTGGGATTAGCCAAATGATTCTGTGGCAGCATCACTCACAGGATCAAATGGCTTGTAAAAAGGTTTTTTTTACGATCAATACCATATATATTATAGTAACAAATAGTACACAGTATATTATAGTAGCAAATAGTACACAACACGGGCTCACTACTGCGATTACAAAATAAATACAAAAAAGACGAGCAAATCTTTGAAATCTTCAAACCCTTTCTTTCTCCATGATACAATCTTGTTCTCATATGAAGACAGCCGTAAAACAATGGCAAAGATAACAAACATTGAATACCAATGAAGGTTCTCCCATAATTTAAATTTTGAGCCGCAATGTCAAGGCTGTGTGCACGCACGCAGCCATTAAAATAATCAACCAACATCGGCAAGAGTACTAGCATTGATATTCCAGGGAAAAGCAACCGAACAACATGGTCGACGTCATTGGGAGTCGAGAGAACGAATCCCATTGTCGAAGACGTAGTAGCCGGGATAGGTATTGCGATGACAATCCTACTCGCGGCAACCATGTGAAAAAGTCCAAGATCGATCTGGCGAAGTAAGATCTGAAGAACCATACCTAGACAAATATAATCTTTAAACATCACCATTGACACCGGGAAGGAGATCTCGTTGTCGAACGAAGAGCCGAAGATTACTTATTATAGACGAAGCCATCTCCAGTGTTTATTGGAAACTCTATTCATAGATCGGATTCCCCACCCCTCCTGACGCCGGCGAAGCCGGCCGGAGGAGAGGCGAACCGACCTATGCAGAGGAGACGGAGGTGGTGGCGGCGGCTTGTTCTGGAGCTCTCGTACGAACGTCCTAGGGCAGACGGAGGTGGGGAAAAAGGCCAATTAATTTCAAAAGACAAGGCGGAGATTTCCTGCACCCGAGCTTTGCTCCTGCCACTTTCAGCCAAATGAGATTACACCCCTTGCTAAAAAAAATTAGTAAAAAGGTAGTGGTGGTATTATTTTACCTGATTCTAAAAAAGATGAATGGAGAGGGACAAATGAGATACCTAAACGTGGGGAATGGACTTAACGGCTACCAACCGTAGAAAAAAAAGTCACATCCAGCAAAGTTCGCGATCGATGGATCAGACATACACATGACGTTAGTCATTATCCTCTACTACAATAATCAAATCGGCAAGGAAAAACAAACCTGACGTTGTTCTCACTGACTTTTTTAAGGCAAAGTTACTCTCACTAACGTGAGCGAGACAAAGACATGGATCGTTGCCAAGTCTGGGCCTCACTGGGCCTCTTCAGCTCCGGTGACAGGAATGAACCCTCCATTTCGCACATAGCTCTCTTTTTCGAAAAGGGGAATATAAGGTAGAGATTTCCTGCACCCGAGATTCAGTGTTCCTGCCACTTTAAAAAAATCAACAAAAATATTTTAAAGTTTCAAAAAAATCTGAAAGAAATCATGGATGTTCTCGATGATGTATCCTATAGACGTGCAAAATTACAGTGCAACATACTTTATATTTCGACCCACATAAAAATGACAAATTCACAGATCTGATTAAAGTTAACAATGCATAGTTTCAAATCTACACATTTTATCATTTTTGTGTAGACTATAATATAGATATTTTTGCATTGAGATTTTGCATGCTTCTAGTATGCATTATTGGGAACATGCATGACTTTTTTCAGATTTTTTTGAAACTTTTAAAAATAATTTTCGAATTTTTTAAAGTGGCGGGAACACTGGAGCTCGGGAGCAAAAACTACTTTCCGAGAATATAACCCTTATTTAGAGAACTCTTTGTTATTTCAGTGGGCGTTTTCAATTTATAATGAACCAAAAATATGTTTTTATTGTTCACCGTAACATGCATGTAAAATCAATTATCTATCGATTATACTTTAAAGTACATGATGGCTTAACATAAAAGAGATGATCATACCAAAACAATCCTCCGAAAAAACAAAACATCTAAACTTTTGATCAAAATAAAACATTCAACCATTAATCTCGTGGGAAATGGAGGGCCTAGCGGTGGCAAGGGGTAGCGGAGGGCTTTGGCGGCGACAGAGGATGGAAGTGTTTTATGGGTGTAGAGCTCAAGTGATGGAGGTACCACCAACCAACACATCCGCGGTTTCGGCCTTCATCTGCTGCCACGAGAACTCGATATAAATCGACAAGATTGAGTCGAAGACGTCTTGGAAAGAGCAATAGCCGTGGAGGTTTGTCTTGTGAGGTAGCTCACCTTGAAGATCAATCAAATTGACCGGTCATGGGAGATGTAGACTGACGAATAGATTGAGAAAAAATTGAATAGCACGTGGGGAAAAAATCGTTTGGGAGCGGAGCAAGGAAAAGAAACCCTAGCCTCTGACACCATATATGCGAGGACACATGCAGCTTGTATATTCATGATGTCACATGTACATGTTTGGTAAGGACTAAGGATATAGAAAACATTTTATGCAACCAGGAAAATACATAGCTAATAAAAAGGAGGCATAGACTCTAAGAGCAACCTCTTTCTATGAGTGAATCTCAGTCAGATAGATCTTCATAAGTGTAATACCCAGATCTTGGTAGACTGTATGTAATATCTCAACTCAGAACATACCATAAATCTAGACGTGCATCTCCCTCATTTCTCAAAAGAGGACACTGTAGTTATATGGTACGAGGTACTTTTTCCGGAAGTGCAACAGCATATACTCGATTGAATAAGACATGCATATCGAACATTGGCAGCAACGAAGAGAGAACGATATACTCGTGAACCTGTAAAATGACAGGATAGGAAAACATAGCGATGAATAAATAGTGAGATCTTGCACAGATCCTACTACCGTAAACAAATTACTTGCACAATATCATAATCAATCTGACATAACAGTTTCCGGTGATAGCTGAATCAATCTAGCCCTCGGCATAACCCCAGCAAAAAGAGAACGAATAAATCTGTTGCAGTAGAAGAGCACCAACTAGTAGAAAACTTGAACATACAATGCATCTATACCCTAATTTGAGCAACAGCCGGCTCTCTTCACTGCAGACACGTCGTTCACATTTATCTTCTCCCCTTTGCTTGGGGCAGACGAGCCATCATCTCCTGCGTCAACCGTCTTCCTGCTTGCAATCTGATATATCTGAGTCAAAACTTCTGCAAAAGCGTTGTCTACATTTGTAGCGTCTAATGCAGATGTCTCCATGAAGTACAGTGACTCAGCCTCAGCATATTCCTGTCCATCTTCAGTCGAAACAGCCACCAAGTGCCGGAGGTCAGATTTGTTGCCAACTAGCATGACAACGATGCTAGGATCAGTGTGATCTCTCAGTTCTTTTAGCCACCGCGCCACATTGTCGAATGTAACACGGCGAGTGACATCGTAGACAAGCAACGCACCTACTGCTCCTCTATAATAGGCACTCGTAATAGCACGGTATCTGACAAAAAAAGAACATACATCAGTCATTTACTTGAGCACAAAATGGATGCAAAATTAAGGAAAATAAGGTGCCCTGCTGGAGATGATCTACCAATAGCAAACATGTATAGGAATATAGCAGAATGTTGTGAGTACCGAAGAGTTCAGACCTCAGAATGAACATCATGATCCCTTAACTAGGTAGAATGTTGCAAGGTGGTGTTTTGAACCATTGAAAAAAAGGTGGTGCTTTGATATGATAGAACATGCACATTTTGTGTCAAGGATGGGACTTTTTCAAGTGATTAAACTATAAAACAATTGAATTTATGTGGCACCACTAATATATAAGGCCAAGGGACAAGTGAAAGGCGATATGCTTTCCTCTCCACCAAAACCAAATAGACAAGAGCATCCTTGAGTCATTATGCAGAGCAAGACACCAAATCACACAAGTGAGCAAAAGTCGATCTGTGGCCTTGAGCAAATAACCATCGACTTCAATGTCAGCATCCGCAGGTAGAGGTCCCAGAAGCAAGGTTGCTTTGGTAATGGGGATAAGCCAGAGGTAAGGGTGAAGAAATGTGTGCAAATATGAGTATCGTTTTCTTTATATATGGGTTCGGTTCTACTGTTCCGGGAATAACGTAACAAAAGTATTCAGGTGGAGAAAAGTAAAAAGATCTTTAGGCAGGATACTCACTTCCAAAATATGGGTGTACATCTAAATAATTGTCAAGGTGTCTTGAAGAATTCGAGATGGGGGATACTGAAGTTAGAAGTACTAATGAATCAAGCAGAAAATATGGCACCAGTATAGCATGAGTTAGGTATCATCCAAAGAAGGGAAAATAAATTTCCCTGAAAACCACAGATGGTCAGTGAATTTTTATTCTAAAACTATTTTTTTTTAAAGCCAAAACTCTCTCCACTCTAGGCTATTATGTATTTTGCGTTGTATAATTTTCTGTCACATATATGCAGACTATCCAGATTTTACCTAGCATAATAGATTTATTTCTGAATTTGTAAGTTACAATTGCATGTGAGTTTCTCTGATGCTTGGTTTCTTTTTTCTGGTCCAGACCTGTTTCCTAAAGAACACTTCAATTACCCAATGGAATCGAGGAACTACCATATTATCCTGCCCATGATGTAAGAATTAATTGATGAACCAAATACTCGGTATCTCTAGTACAGGCAGGCATGAAGCATAGCAAAAACATGTACAATTGTCCAAATCGAGGCAATTATCACATCAATTCGTACGGCTCATCTTAAATGGTCTCAGTGACCTGCTGCTGGGTCATAATTTTTTTGTCGAGACATATTTCCTACATAACAAGGGAATG
This sequence comes from Poa pratensis, assembly GCA_947311845.1. NCBI lineage: Eukaryota > Viridiplantae > Streptophyta > Magnoliopsida > Poales > Poaceae > Poa > Poa pratensis. Next base: position 27,119,950 of record CAMZMU010000071.1, on the reverse strand, counting down.
ACTGCAAGGGAATCACAGAAGTACCATACTATCATGTTCATGATGCAAGAATTCCCCGATGAACAAAATACTCAAGCATCTCTAGTACATACAACATAGCTAAAAGTCACTATACAAGTGTCCAAATCAAGGCTGTTATCACATCAATTTGTACTGGTCCTCTTAATTGGTCTAGTGACCTCCTGCTGTAGTACTTGGAAAGACAGGTAGCTGCTTAAAATCATTTGCAGAGTACTATTGGCCAGATAAGCTGTGAACCAAACTATGTTGTACAAGCGTGAATAAGCAACCACATGATGCAGAAACATAGTGATCCCTATGAAACTTTCTAGTCTGAGATCTAGCAATATAAACTCTCTGCCGTGGTATTTGGTCCAGGGACGCACTAATTGAAACTTTTGAACGTCTGCGAAATATCTTTTCTTCACCATTTTCACCCTGGCACCACAGTTTGTGGGCACAGAATTCAGCAATAATGACGCACCTCTCCACAGATTTATGTATGAAATATGACACCATAACCACTAGAACTCTAGAATGGTTTCAACTGATCCACCCCCAAACCATTAAACTCGCTAGTAAGTCACAGACCTCCCAGCCGCTCAGAAATCAGAAGTTGGAGCGCCCAATCTACCCTCCAGGAACAACCAACTGAAAGCCAGACGTGAATTAGGATCCGAAGCACTGGTGCGCTACCAAGCATTAATGCTTCATTGGCTATTTCCCACTGATTCACTGCTTCACTGCAAATATAACCAATCCAATTCCCAGTTTTTTACCAGCATCACCAAACTAATTTGACAAGGCAAATCAACGATGTCATGGCCAAGGTTAGCGTCCTGGTTCCTAAGAAATGACAGACCACGAAGCAAATAAATCTATAGCAAGTATATAGTACCACTAGTACCAATCTGCGCACTAAGGAAGGGGAAGCCAGGGTTGAAAGGGGGCAAGAGTGATTATGAGAGGGAAAGGGTCGCGCTTACCTCTCCTGTCCTGCGGTGTCCCAAATCTGGGCCTTGACGACCTTGCCGTCGACCTGGAGGCTGCGTGTGGCGAACTCGACCCCGATGGTGGACTTGGACTCGAGGCAGAACTCGTTCTTGGTGAAGCGCGAGAGCAGGTTGGACTTGCCGACGCCGGAGTCGCCGATGATCACCGCCTTGAACAGGTAGTCGTAGTCGTCCTCCGCCCTGTACTCTCCGCTGCCCGCCATTTCCTTCCTCGCCTCGCTGGTCCTGGACCTCCCTCCCCGGCCTGTTCTCGGCTCTGGATCTCGCGGGGCTCGGGCGGGCGCAGCGTCGTCGCTGTGAGACGAGACGACGGACGGAGCACTAGGTGACAGCGACACAGTGTGAACTGGAATTGCGCTATGCTATGCGGTCAAGTAATAAATCTGAAATATTTTGGTGCGCTGTTCTTGTGCAGAGAAAACCCTGTATGTCTATGATTTAGCAAAATGTACCTCGAGATGCCGGCAGGTGAGGCTCCAATGAGATTGGGATCACACAGCACACCCAAAAAATGCAAGTTTGCGACAATGACTTTAAGGCATCTCCAGTCGTTCGGCCCCATCGTTTCCGCCGTTGCCTTTTTTGACTTTGCGCCGACACTAATTTCGGCTTGGGGGGCGAACGGCACAATTTTCGGCCCTGAGCACACCACAAACAAGCAAATTTGAAAGTTCATTTTCTCGCTCCCAAAAAATGCCCGAGTTCGGCGATCAAAAAGACACAGTTGGACGATCATACAAAAAAGCCATAGTTCGGCGATCGAATCAAGCCACACAGTTTGGCGATCGAATGAAAACAGCCACATTCGGCATGCTGATGCGCATATCAGATGGTCGCGACGACTCCTCGGTGTGATCCTCCAAGTCGATCGGCGTGGTCGTCGGAGTTGGGGCGGAACTCGGAGTGGCCGTAGGCGCAGTGCTCGGAGGCGGCGTGGCCGAAGAGGTGGGGCTCGGTGTGGCTGTAGTGGTGGGGCTCGGATCGGCCGGAGTGGTGAAGCTTGGAGCAGCGTCCGTCGGGGCAGAGCTCGGCGGTGGTGTTGGGATCGCCCGCGTAATCTGGCTCAGGATCGCGCGCCGCTCTGCTAAGTACCACGCCCTAACCTCGGGCAGGCGCTTGGCCTTCAAGACCTTCTCCCTCTTCCGGCGGCTGGCGTTCTCGGTCTTCCGGCGCAGCACGTCCGCCGACCACTTGGTGTTGCTCCAGCCCGGCGGCTTCTGCAGCGGGGCCCTGGGCTTCCTCGGCTTCTTCACTTTCTCGACGATGGCGGTGGCGGCGTTGCGCGGGCCGGTGAATTTCTTCGGCGGTATGACGGCCAAATCTAGGGGGAATGGGGGGAAATGGCGGGAACTGCGGGCGGGGAGGGGATATGTGGAGGGAAAAGGGATGGAAAATGGCCATGACTCGCCGATAGAGCTGGCCCACGTCGCCTTTTCGTCCCCCCAGGCGAAACCCAGCGCGCTATGTTCGGCTTGGGTGCGCCGGCGCAAAAAACGGCGCGAACCGACGCTAATCGAGACTTTGGGGGGCGACTGGGAGATTTTCCTTTGCGCCAACGCTAAAAAATGTCCTGGAGGGCTCTTGGGGGAACGGCTGGAGATGCCCTATGTTTAGTGGGTACACCGAGCTTCTTACTTTGCAGCCAGACAGATAGAAAGTGGCAAAAATGTGTGGTTTTATTTGTAGCTAACGAACACATCAGTACATCACGGCCTCAATCATGTAGTAACATCCATGTCCTTAAAAGCTAGTCCTGGTGCAGTACGATAATGTTGTCGTTCCTTGCCGTGCCAGCACTGAATGAGAAAGAGGTTAACCTAGGATCTGGCTGCCTGGCTTCTGCTAACAAACACCCAAATGGGAACGATCGAAGGAAAGGTTGCATCTTCATCAAGGAAAAAAGTGGTTTTTTTTTTTTGATAATGCACATACTTGTATTCATATGCAGACGATTACATCAACCCCACAAGCAAATACACGGAGGAACAGAGAGATCCGAGGGCAGCACACCTCGCCACCACCTTCCTCAACCTGTAGGTCGACCACCAGACGAGCCCGACGACGCCGGAGACGACGAAGAACACCGCCGCGGAGATCGACCACCCGTGGAGCAGCAGAGCCCCTAGCCATGAGGCGTTGAAGAGCCGCAACAGTCGCCGCCTCCGAGGAGCCGGGCTTGGGAACGCCAAGGAAGCATCGGCCGGGGGAAGCCCCCGAGCTCACCCTGCTCCAGATCCGGGGGCCACGCCCCAGATCCTCCACCACCTTGCCGCGCGCCAGCAAAGGCGCCGTCCTGGATCCTCCTCTCCTGCCGCCAGATCCGCCGTCCCAGATCTGACGGGAGAAGACGGGCTCGAGCACCACGCCGGGCCTCGAGCCACTACCCGTCGCGCGCGACGACGACCGGCCCCGAAGAGCACCGCCGCCGGAGAAGATCGCCACGACACCCAAAACACCACCGCCCGCACCCCTTCCTCCACGGCGCCGTCGACGGGGCCTCCACCCCAACCTCCCGTATGTACAGGCCCGAGACGGGGATCCCCCACCCTCCCGCCGCCGAAGCGGCCGACTGAGGGGAGGAATCCCACGTCTCCGCGGCGCGGACGCGGTGGTTCGGCGAGGGTCGATCAAAAATCGCCTTATTTCGCCTCTGAGACGGGAGAGGGAAGGGAAGGCACGCAACTCTTCAGGAAAAAAGTGGTTGTGTTCCCTTTTCCGCGTGATACTTGAATCTAGAAGGGGGGCGTCGGGAAGAAAGGCATTGCCCTCCGTAGACTTGGCTCCAACTCACGCACGAAAAGGTGGGGACTCCCGCCTCGTTGGTTGCGCGCGAGAGATCGTGTGGCGCGTGACCGAGTGAAATGCATGTATGGTCCCTGTACTTGTCGCCCATGTCTAACTCAGTCCCTAAACTCACGAAATGCACCAATATGGTCCCTATACTCGTTCTACAGGTCCACATTCGGTCCAAGTTACGGCTGCCGTCCGTATTTCGCCGATGTGGCCATGTTTCGGCCCAGATCACCGTACTCTTTCATGCAGAAATTGCTAATTGAGCTACTCTTCTGTTCCCACGTTGAAATCCCTAAATCGAACAGGGAGCAGGCAGTGAGCATGCAATGCCGGTGGAAGGCGTGCGAGCAGGACAGGTTCACCGGCCCTGACTTGCCGTTGTTCCTGAACTCGTCCAGGCAGATCCGCACTCCTCGTCAGACCCCGTCGCGACCGTCTTCATCGCCACCTCGAGGCACCGCTGCAGCACCGCCCTGAGCTCGTTGAACACCAGCTCACCTGCAGCCGTGCCTCCACCTCAAACCGGCAGCGCCACCGCTCGCCGGGGCCGTTGAGGCACCGCGACCCCTGCTAGAGCAGCCACGCCGCGACTCGCCGCGGCGTCTACTCACCGTCTCAGTTGGCCGGCGAGTGGTCGACATCGCGCAGCCGCGGCGTTGCGACGAGCATGTCGTGCATGGCGCGGAGCGTGTCGTCGGGGCAGAGGAAGATGGATCGTGCAGGGGGCGCACCTCATCGGATGTCCACGGTTGCTGCTGCAGCTTGGGCTTCACACGGTCAAGGACGGCGGCGCCGCCGCCATGGAGCCGCCGGGAAGCGTGCTCGAAGGTCCGTTGCACGGACAAGACGGCGCGGATCATTGGCTCCACCACAATGGCTGCCACGAGCTTTTCTTCAGCGTACTTCTCGTCGGCGGACGTGCGAAAAGGGGAAAAGAAGCCAGCCCCTGGTCGCCCACTTTGAAACACACGCGCCGGTCTGCACGTAGAATCAGGGAGGCCTGGCACGGTGGCAGCGTCGCTGGAGACACCACTGGACTCGTCGGTACTGAGGAAGACCAAGGGCCTAGGCTCGATTTGGTGAGGAACGACGCCATGGGGCCAATCCGACGGTACGTCAGCAAAATACGGTGGTCAATCCTAACGAGGACCGTATGTGGACGTATAGAACAAGATTAAGGATCGTATTGGTGCGTTTCTTGAGTTTGAGGACTGTGTTAGACATAGTCAACAAGTTTAGGGACTGTGGATGCATTTCACTCCGCGTGACCCTGTCCCGTGCGAGGCGCGGAAATTCGCGGCGCTCGGCTCGTGATCCGGCCGGCACCGTGGATTCTGGACTCTGGAGGAGAAGGCAGCTGACGCCGTCGGGTCAAACGGCGTCGACCAATGCCTCACGTACGCGGCGCCTCACGGAGACCAGCCGTGTGTGGATTCACGGGCATTGGCAGCAGCCTCGTCTGCTTGCCGTGCCTTGCCTTGGTAAATGCGGCTACAGAGGAATGCCAGCGGCGCAGCTGCGATCCTTCACATGCAATGTAAACATCGAAGCCCGCGATTAATAATAGCGCATCGACGGGATCTCAGTTTCCACGGGAACGACCTTGGCCCCAGGTTCTAACTTACTGCACAATATTTTAAATTGCTTACATGCAAAAGGGAGATTTAAAAGCGAAAAGACTTGGCTCAACACACAAGATATGGAAATTTCGCGTCTAGTATTTACACTTTCTCATGTAGCCAATGAGCTAAGAGCATCTCCAGTCGGGCGTCCAAACGGCCGCCCAAGCCGTTTGGGGCGTGCCGGACGAGTGGACGCCCAAACGCGAATTCGGTCCGGCGCGGCCCAGTTTTGTGTCCGGCACGCCCAGTCCACGCCCTCAACTTGGGAAGGCTTGGGGCGGCCCCGGACGGAAGGAAACGCACGCTTCTGACGCGCGGGCCACGCCTGGCAGTGACACGGCCACGCCCGGCCGTGGTCAAAGGCGTCGTCAAAGGCGCGTGCCGCGTGGTGACGCCTCGTTTTCACGGCCGGCGGCGGCCAGTGAGCCGTCGCATCCTCTGCTCGCCGGAGTGAATGCGGCGCGCCTTTTCGAGGCGAGCGGCATTAATGCCACCGCTCTCCGGCCGCCATAAAACGGCTTTGGGCGCTCTCCACTCATCGCCACTCTCGCCCTCGCCGTTCTCTCTCCCTCACCTCGCCGCTCCTTTTTCACTCGAAAACCGCCGCCGCTCTCCTTCTCCATGGCCGGCACCTGGAGGCGCACCGGCGGCGCCGCGGCCAACGGCTTCGCGCTGTGCACCCTGCTCAAGAAGCAGACGGAGGCGCTGCGCGACAACGGCTATCCGGTGCCGCCGGATATGCGTGTTTGTCACGGGTTCGTCATCGGCGTCAACGGCGTGCCGGTGATGAAGCCCCTGGCGCGGGCGAACCGCGGCTTCACCGCCGCAGTTAACACGCACTACTGGCGTGACCTGACGCCGGAGCAGCGTCAGGACCCGCACTGGGATCCGCGGAACTCGGCCAACTATGGCCGGTACGAGGCGGCGTTCCAGCGCGCCTACGAGGAGGACTTCAACCGCTGGGACGGCCCCGGTCCGGCGCCGACGGACAAGAACGTCGCCGGGCGCGAGGCGTTCTGGAGCGTGCCCGGGCGCACGCTCCAGTTCGTGATGAACCACATCGCGAACGGCGGCTCGCTCCTGACGGCGGCGCCCGCCCCTGCTCCGGCCGCCTGGGCACCACCGCCACCTCCGGCCAACCAGTGGGCGCCGCGCGCGACGCCGTCCTCGTCGCGCTCCACGGCGTCCTCGTCGCGGGCGTCGTCCTCGTGCTCGTCCTCATCTCGCTCCCGCGCCTCCTCTCTGCTAACGCCTAAGCCGGAGCAGATGAAGGTGAAGGCGGAGCCGAAGCTCTCGCCGTTCATGGCGGAGCTCATAGCGGCGCAGGCAGGGACGGACGATGACGCCATTGCGGCGGCCGTCGAGGCCGCGTCGATGGACGACGTGCCGCCGCTCGACGGTCCCTCGGCCTGCGCCTGGTCGGCGCGCGAGACCGCCATGGAGAAGGGCGTGCCCTTCTTCGACCTCACCGTCGACGACGGCCTAGGACCGAGCCGCGTCAAGGAGGAGGACGACGGCGGCGCGTGGAGCAGCGGCGGCGTGAAGGAGGAGGAGGACCCCTACTACGCCTTCAGACGCCACTACCGGGGCCAGTAGATTAGGTTTAGTTTTTTAAAATTTCATTCGAATCTGTAAAATTTCCTAAAGTTTGAATGAAAATCGCCGAAATTTAAGTTTACAAAAAAATATTTGGGCGTCGCGTATGAGGAGCGCGACGGCGCCCAAATGGGCAAGATAGTCCGGACGGCGCCCAAAGGGCCTGTCTGGACGGCCTTTGGGCGCCGTGAGTGGAGATGCTCTAACAACATTAAAGCGGGAAACTGTATACTCCGTACTACAACACAATCAACAAATATAGCAAATATATAGTATTTGCAGGGCAAATTATTCCATGGAAGACTCATGACTCGCACCAAAATTGAGCTCTTCACAATTCCAGTAAATGCGGTTAGTAAAATATTCTTCATTTATAATATACAATTTCTGCACAGCTTGGTGTAGATATATCATATACGCTGATATGCACCATTTTGTTTCGGAGTCACAAAATCTTTCTGTTTCTAGTTGTATGGTGTGTCTTCTCAATCAGCGATATGATCTGACATGATCTTGCTCATGCACAACTCCACAAAGCAGTGGAAGAACACACATAACTGGTGTGTCTCTGAAACCAAGATCACGGGAGCAACCTCCTCTGGAGTATACAGAAGTCCATGAAATTTCTGCTCTCTAAAAAAGGAAAAAAACATAATAAATGCAAATGCCAAACCGATAGCAGAGAATGAATTTGTTTTTTAATTATCTACCTTTCATATTTAGATCAGCCTGTATCATCCTGATCTTCAGTATCGTCATCAAGGATAACATACTTGGAGGCACCATTGGAAGAATGGAAATTTGGGTCAACATCTTTACTGTGATGACCTTTCTTGAACCTATGATACCTTCACATATCACAAATTAATAGTTAGAACATATTGTCCAATCAACATATCAAAAAAACTGGACTGATATTTCTACTACGTTTATAGAGTCTAAATAATTTGATCAGACTATTCTTATAGATCCTTTATGATCAGTCTTGTCACAGTTCTCTATGCATAAAGTGGCATGACACAGCAAGTTCACTGACTTGCAGGTCGTAAAATGTAGATTGATGGACTTATGTAATGAAACAAGTTTAGCACCTCTTGAAAATTTAATCGCCACATAAAGTTGGCATGTGAAGCTGACTTTAAGTTAGCAACATTGTGAGAAATTTTAAGTCGATTTAGTGATTTGTCAACTATGAACATGTAATAAGATAGCTTGGAACATTAAAAATACTGAACCTAGGGCTCCTGAGAGTTGCTCGGAAATAAAATTAGACCTACGAAAATGGAATTTCAACTCACTTGTACAAATTGAATAGACTAACACCAAATATTATTGTTGCCAGCCCAAGTCCCTTTAACCAGGTAAATGGATCATTGAAGAAAAGCACAGCAACCTGCCCGAATATTTTTGTTATTAGAAGTCACACAAATAAATATGGACAAAGATGAATTTATAGAACATAATTATAGCTTGTGAGATAAAATACCAAAATTGTGACAGCTTCCTTAACAATCCCAGCTATGGTCACTGTCACAGCACTTGTTGCAGAAACCAGAACATATTCTGTCAAAACCTTCAAAGAACAAATCATGTGATTATCTTACAAATATAACCAGACACAGAAGTTCCAAACAAGAATAGTTGGTAAGCATGTCTTCAGAGCAAACCAACGATTAATTGACTGGCAAAGGACTCATTGCAAGTATCCTCGGTGCATGACAAAATGAAATAGTAAGGTAGGAACAAAAAATGGATTTTTGATTGAATGCAATAAAAATAAGGACTTCTTCCAGGTATCCTTGGTGCATGAGAAAATGTCACATAAAATGCTGTGGAATAAATATTTTAGTTCCCAGGAAGGAGTACCGCCCCATACCATGAAGAAGGCCAAAGAACCGCCTAGAAGCATCAATAAGCTACTTTTTAGTATGTGAGCCGGACTATCAAAAAAATGACTTGCTCTGAAGTCATGCCATGGATCCATGGCAATGGAGAGAATTGCAGTTGTTATTGCCATCACCGGGGTAACATAACTCATTAAGGTAAAGGGATTCTTGAGCCCTGCGTAACACAGTAAAAAAAGATGTTGCATTGCATATTAGTTCATTGAACAAATCAAATTCCAAATTATCTTTTTGATATTTTTAAGAAGAAAATGCACAACTTATAGTTCATAATCACATAACAGCTTCAGATTCCTACTTTGCAACTCAAATTTTAGATAAAAAACGAGATGGCTGATAAAATACTATGTGCCTGAAATTTATAGAGCTCATCTTAGTGGAGAAAATGCTAACACAGAGTGCATACCATATTCCTCTTTCTTCAGCAGAATTGGCAGATCCATAAAGGAAGGAGTAAATAAAAGTTTAGTCAGGATTAATATGGCATACCACGTCCAATCACCAACATTAACTAATAGAGATAGTATAAGAAATGGAAGTACAATACAATAACAAACCTGGAGGAGAATTTGTGTCATGCACCAGCGGAAACCAGACATGACAGCAGCAAGCATAATAAATATAAATCCCCAGAGATTAAATTCTGTCTCTTTAGCAACTGCAAGAAAGAAAATTATTACTACAGTCCACAATTAAGATAACGAATCATAAGAAAATTCAAACAATGTGACACTAGAATTAAGACGCAACATTAAGCACACAAATTACAGAGCACACATCTAATTAAGTAAAATACTAGTTGGACGGTCACTTTCTGAGCCCTCTCTGGGAAAAGGAAAACACAGAAGCATATGGCTTTGAATACATTAGTAAAAGTTGTTGCTGTATTCATTTACCTGTCAGTAGAACTCCGAAGGAAACAATTAGCATGATTCCAATAATGTTAAAGCTTGGCTTCTCTAGTCTTCAGAGCAAAAAAGAGAAAGCTTCAAGTTATAACACGAAAACGGGGCAACAGAAGCACATGGATCGACAAAATAGAAATAGGTGCAGTGTTGTCAGAATTCAGAAAGACAAGTTACATGAAGACACTATGATTTGCATACGAAGAGAAAAGGGTAACAGAATGTCAAGAGGCTGTGTAAGATTTGATAGTTAAGCAAGATACTACTCAATGTTGTTTCCTGAAGTTCTAACATTTGCATCTCACTACTTAAAATGATGCGTACACGGAACAAATATAGGGGGTGAAAGACATTAGAGAACGTCAGAACGAGACTCAGTTTCTTCAGGATAATGTTCTGTAACTGATATTCAAATGCAATGAGCTCGTGAAGTTGCTAAACCAGAAGACAAAAACACATGCACTAGTGAAAAGGAACCAGGAGCTGAGCTTACCTGAATAGAAAAGCAAACAGAAGAATGAAAATTGGAGCAGCAGATTTACACTGCAATAATTGAAAGCAATAAATTAGAAGTCCAAACATTAAGTAAGAAGCACAGAAAATAAAAACTCACATGAAATGAAATGTACCATTGTAGCAAATGTCACAGTAATGAAAACAAGTGAAATATTGCTCAAATTAATATCAAGAGCAGTAGCCAAAGCTGTTGGGACAACTGCAGAAGAAATATTCAAATTGTTATATATCACTATAAAAAGAATTGAGTTTTAAGAAGGATAAACAAAATAAGAACGAAAAACGTATCCTGACATAACTGTAAGTAGAACAAAAATCTAGTCTATCATACCTCCGTTGGTTACAGAGATTCATCCAATAAAACACTATTACCCAGTATGAAATGTTATAGGTCATGGTCCAACTAAACTGAAAGTCAATAAAGCATAGCAATACTTCCAGCAAGAAGTGTAGAGCTAAACTCTATTTTGGGCTTATGTGGCTCTGTAACAGATTGGATTCTCATGCAACACAACAGCTGAATTTAGTAAGTTGTTTGTTCTGTCAATTTCTGCCCCATTCCGGAAAGAACCTATACATACATCCATGTTTAGTGCGTCGCACCTGAGGTCGACCTTGAACATACCCTTCTTTTTATGTCATCTTACTAGATTTAACAAAAGCCAGCTAATTAACACTAGTACTATATATGTCTATCCCACACAAGTCCAGAATACACAAAGTTGCTATAACTGTAAGCACCAAGCTATGCAGTTTCCATGGCACTTGTCCTGAGTGAATGTAAGGACAAAACAATTCCTGTACGCATCAAGCAACATAACTTTGAAAAAACACAGAGCCACCTCGCAGAAAGTAGTCTCTCCATGACATTGCATTGCGCTCTGTCTCCAGGCCCCGGTGCTGGAACCAGAGGATCACCCTGGAGGCCACAGCCTGCATCGTGAAATGCACCGTGTTCATCAGGAACGGCGCAGGGAACTTCCACATGTGCTTCCCAAGCATCTCCTTGTTATACCTGACCACACGCACAAGACGCACGCGGAGAACATTAGCATCAAACGTGTGCCCGACAAAGCATCCGCGCTCAAATAACGAGAAAAACGCGTTGCTCACAGCGTCAAGCAGGTACTCAGCGTGTACCAACTCGCTATCAGAATATAATCTTCGCGATCAGCCACGGCGAGACGGGGAGGCCGTCAGATCCCGCCGCCGCGCCCGCCTCGATATCCATCGGCAAGTGGTGGCCGGCACCGCCCGGGCCAGCGGCGGCCGATGGCAGGAGCGGCAGTTCGAACTCCTCCGAATCATCGTCGCTCTCCGCGGAGGCTGGCGAAGCGGCGCCAGCGGGGGCATTGGACGCCGCGGAGGGGTCCTTGCACCACCGCGAGAAGGACGGCTCCCTGCGTATCCCTCCTTGCTTCCTCTGCCCGCCACCCACCTCCTGCGGCTCGCGGGCGCCCTCCGAGGAATCGACGGCCACTTCCGCCGCGTCCTCTCCTTCGGGTGGGCGTGGCCGTTCTCCACGACGCAGTCCCCCATGGGCGCTGGTTGTCGCCGGTCCTATAAGGGCTTGGATCTGGGCGGCGTGGATCTCATCGGCGGCGTGGCGCGGCCGCGGCAAAGGGGTGCAGCTAGCCTGCTGGATTTCGGTAGCAGGTCAAAATCCACCTCGTGACGACGACTTCCTGCGCGGTTGGCTTCCAGCTTCCTCCGTCGGCTGATACTGGTAGTTTTGCTTGCGGTAGAGGAGGACGATGTTTCTCTCTCTCTCACTTTCCCCTCGCATGAAAAATCTTTTGGACGGTGACTATGCAGTGGTTAGCCTTTTTTTTTTTTTTGCTAAAACGTGGTCAATTAAGAGAGGAAACTGCATAAACCAGCAAATATTGCTGCCACTTTTGCGCAAACTAATCGTTTTATATATTTTCTGGAACCACCAACTATTTCTTATAATAGGTTGCACACAGGTACAAATCATAGATCAATTCTTATATCTGATCAATGGGACCCATGAGTCAGTGCTTTTCTAAATAAACAAAATATTCCTGTAATTGAAAATTTTGAACTATGTGATATTTGATATATTTTAGATTAACGATTTAAAATTTTGACCACTTTCTATGAGTTTTGATCAAATTTTGGTTAATTTTTTAATATTTTAAAATACCTGAAAAAAATCTAACAACTGAAGCAATGTACACTAACTAATATGGACAAGCATGCCAAATAATCACTAATTCACACGATGTACTCATTAGAATGGTTGTTAATCATATTAAATCGAGATTCTTAATTATAATGTGATCCTGCTTATGAACCAGGCCCCAAGGGAAACCTAACTTAGGCAAGGAGACGACCCTAATCCACCCCCCAAGGTAGTTGTTTTGTCTTGTTATTTAGGGGCCTTGCTTTCTCTTGTAAATGAGATATTTCTTACATCTATCATATGATGTATCCGGTGTTCTCATTATCGCCAATTGGTTCCAGAGCAAGCGAACGAACCCTCCCAGGTCGCTCTCCGCCCGAGCGACTCCGGAGGCGATCCTCGCCCCGCCGCCGGTCCTCCCTCTCCCGTGGTTCCTGGCCGCGCCGTCGCCGACATCGGCGGCGGTGGGCCCCCCCCCCTCTCGGCGAAGGACGGAGGGCAAGTGAGGGTTTCACGGCAGTGGCCTCACGAGCGGTGGTGGGGCGGCGGCGGCGGAACTAGATGGCGCGGCAGGAGGGCCGGGGCCTGTAGCCTGGGCAGTGAGTTGGGAGCGGCCGGCGGGAGCTCCTCCAGGATCATCCGGTGGCGCGGCGGCCATGGATCTGGGCTCGATCCAATCTGGGCTGGCCTCCGGCCATGGATGGGTTTCATGGAGGCTTCGGTGGCTGCCTCCTACTTTGCTGCTCCGTCCGGCGGCGTGGGGGCCTGCTGGTGTGCTCGAATATGGGGGCGGTCCTAGGGTTCATCTTGCGACAAGACGACGATCTTCCTGACGCCCGTCCTTCTTGATCTGGCCGGTGTGTCGAGTTTCGGAAGGCTCCGCCGGCGAACTTCCATGGGCGTTTATGCCTGGAGATTGCTGGATCGGGTGGGATTCGGTCGTGCCCACGATTCTCCGTTAAGGAGGAAGCGGTATGAAGCTCTGCTATCTGTTGCCATCTTGGATGAAGTTAGAGGCGGAGAATGTCATGAAAGCCGAGCTCGGAGGGCTAGGAACGGTGATTTGACTCTTTGTGGCGATGAGGACCTTTCTTGGAGTTTCGGGATTCGTAGCAGCAGTATGGAGGTGGGGGCGACAACACAAGTGAAGTTAAAAGTCTTACCTTTCAGGTGAAAATCTAAGGTCTGGCCTTAATTGGTTGTGCTTGGCAATGGCCTTGTTGAAGGCATTGTTTTGAGAGCGGGGATTATCTCCAGGGTGAAGACCCAAGATCTATGATCGGGCGACGACGATGCTGGTGCACTGTTTCCTTCTTGAAGGTGTTGCTTTTTGAGTGCTTGACTTCAGGTGTTGTATTGGTGGTGGTTGTGCTGTTGCTGCAAAGACTGGAACTCTGGAGCGGGACTTTTTTTTCTTTTTTTTTTGGCTGTGTGCATCCGTTAGGCCTTTTGGGTTTTACGTTATTGCAGAGGCTGGGTGTAATTGGTATTTTCATAATATTAATATATACTCTTTATCTTAAAAAAATCATATGATGTATCCCAATCTGTCTCAATGTCATCTGCTTACATCAAGAAGCTCGGGAGCATAGGGGAAGATGGTTCATTCAGTCCTTTGCTTGGTGCTCGAATCCCCGAGTTGGCGCCCTATCCCGAGTGGTTCTTTTTTAGCCTTCGTGTGCCTATCCGGAACCCATGACCTCGTCACAATGGGTAACACATAATGAACACGGTGATGTATACAAGTCTAGGCCCTTGGATGGACACGGGTAACAACCCTACTGTTGTTTGGTGTTCCGTCATTGATCATGTGAACAAGTGTGCTCAACATACAAGATTGTGTATGTTTCTATTATTTTTTTGGTTGTTGAGGGGGTCCTTTTTGTTCGAAAATACTCAGTGGCTCTCGGTACGTTTGCACCCGATACTAAAAAATAATTTAATAATTCAAGAAAAGTTCAAAAGTTACGAAAGTTTCAGTCGGGCAAATATTATAAAGTATTGCATCCGTACAAAAGATTATGTTAGAAAATAACATTAATTGCAACTTGGGTCAAAGATTTGTCAAAAAAGACGCTATATACACGCTATATTCGTTAGATATTTGTCTTTTTCCCAGAAGTCAACGAAAGTTTTTTTGTGGACAAATTACTTACAAAAGCAGTATACTTGGAGTAAAAAATTCAAAAAAAATCAAACATTTTTAAAAATTTAAATTTTCCGTATATCTGATGCGCTTGTCCTCATGTGCCATTAGTCCACGTTTGTCCGGCTTATATAGACGAAATACCAACCAGTCTAGTGAAATTGTTATTCAGCTTAAAGTAGTCACCGTACATCTTCACACCATGTTGCAATAACAAAAAAACGAGAAGTGGAGTAGGACGAGAACCACCCCCCACCCCCGTGTCGCCACCTCTGGCGGTTCCGGGAAACCCTAAATCCGCCACCGCCAGGGCGCCCCCGCCCCTTCCCCTGCTTCGCCGCCGCCGAAGGGAAGCGCCAGTAAAGCCGCGCGCGCCCGAGGAAGGTGGTGGCGGGGCGTTGCTTATCTTTCTCGCGGCTCTCCCACGACATCGACGGAACCAAGTGCAGTGATGACCCACAAGTGTAGTGGGGTCGCAACAGTCTTCGAGGGAAGTAACACCCAAATTTGTTGATTCGACAAAAGGGAAGACAAAGAATACTTATAAATCTTAGCAGCTGAGTTGTCAGTTCAGCCACACCTGGAAAAGCACTAATAACACAAATGATGTGAAAGCAACAGTAACTTGAGAGCAATAGTAATAGTAAAGTAGCCGCCGCAAACAGTAACAGCGCAGGCAATGGCGCAGGAAATACTTCGTGGCTAAATATGGACCGGGGTTACTAGCTTCACTAGAGATAACTCTCAAAACAAAGAATATGTGTTGGGTGAACAAATTACAGTTGGGCAATTGACATAATTAAAACTATATTAAGACAGAACATCCAGTCTTACTAGTGTAAAAAATCAATTGGACAATACCATATCAAAGAAAACATATTTTACATACTTATCCATATTATGGCTAATGTGATTAGAGCACACACACAATTGATTGATAGCTCTAATTAACACCACACCCATCCACATCCCACACACCAGGGAGCGAAAGAACACGGGAGAACGCTAGAACATTCTGTCAAGTAAAGTAGATATTTAGCAATATTATGAAGAATAACACATATAATATACAAATACTAATAACTTATTTTATGATGAATGTGATAATTTTAGTTAATTATATTTAATTAAAAACACGTCAAGGAAATATTTCTTCTCAATCCAAAACCGAAGCAACAAAAAAATAGTGTTCACTACGAAATGCAATATTGGATTAGCACAGGGAAATGTATTTATACTGATAAATCTTATAATTGTATCAAAAATATGTACCCTATTGTATACTAGCATGATTATATTATTATTTATTATTTATTATACCTAAAAGGTGGTATTTAAGGTTATGTATAAAATAAAAATAAAAAATGCATTTGGTTACAAATGAATTGCGATGAAGTAAAAGAGTTCAATATGAATGACATGCATATGTATATCTATTATATAATTAAAATTAAAACACAAGACAATTAATGGTGGAAATTTAGCATCCCAAAATCTTGACTAACCAATGATCTGGATTTAGCGCGTCAACGTATCATATACAATGATAAGTAGTCTCGGATGGATTCCCGATTCAGAAATGGAAGTAGAGAACATACTCTACAAAACATCGTATGTTAATAAAGGAAAAACATGTAACTAAATCAAATAGTTCTTTAATGGGAGACAATCGCATCTGATCCTTTGCCACGCCACTACCCGATCGAGAGGGCTCGCCGCATCCTCAGTCCAAATCGTAGCATAAGAGCGATTTAGAATTGTTTTGTTTGTCATCGAAGAAGTACCTCTACATGAGGAGGTGAGCATGATTGCTCTCCGAGCAATTTGGCTAGTTTCAAAAAGGCAAGGCGGGGCGGCCAAGCAATTTTGCCACCCCTAATTTCATATGGTCAAGTGTTAATGATGAGATTAAGATCCGCTTATGGTAATCCTAAAGCTTTATGTCTAACAGGGTCCATATCGAATGCTGCTAGCGCAATGTGATCTCGATGTTCTAATGAAAGTCTAAGATTTCAGAACGTACATGGTTAGACCCGAATAACTCGGTGAACGTGCGTCGTCATTCTTCCGATAATGTTTGTTTTCTGAACATCCATCGAAGAGTGAGAGCAGTCGTGTTTTACAGAGGAAAATAAGCAACTGGTAGGGAAATCACCGTACTTTGCCAATTATGTACCAACGACACACATTACATGGAATAAAGCCGGGTGACTCCGCGAAAGGAAGCTCGATCAGCTGCGCGGCGGGGACGACGATGACACGTGAAGGGCGGAGCTCGAACCAGACCTAGCGGAACAACTTGACGATGCAGTCGTGGTGCTCGTCGGCGTTGAGCGAGAGGTAGCACGCCAGGAGTGTCTCCTAAAATCCTATGGACAAAAAATGTAGAGTTCTTTACTTCAGCTTTAAAGGAAAATGACACAATTTACAATCAATTTTGACCTCTTCTCTAAAATCCTATGGACAAAAAACGAGACCGCTATCTCTAGTGTTGGTCGGTACCAATGAAGTTCCATATGGTCATGGAGATCATCCTGAATCTACTCCATTTGGACCAAACTTTGACAGGCTCCGCTTGACTTTTGCCAAGACAACACGTCATCGAAAAGAATCGGCGTGAACTCATGCCTGCCAAGTCGAGACGCACGTACCATGGCACGGTGGCCCTGAGTTCCGGAAGGTAGAAATGAAGGAGAGTACTCATCGGCGCCTCGCCGAAATGCCGTATCGCCACTCACCAAGTCCGCGGTTGCTTCTATCCACTCTCCCCTCGTTTGTCCTCCTAGTTTCTCGCCGAAAAGCCATGAATCATCCTCGTACGTGCTTCTCTTGCGAGAGTTAAGCTCAACGGCAAAGAAGCATTCCAAGTTTCGTGGCGTTGATTTCGTGGTGTACGTTGAGAATTACGGAAACATGTTGTACCGTACTCGCCCCCAATGTTAAGAACGCGAACGAAGAGCTAGGACGGGGAATGGCGATCAAAGAAGACTCCAGTGCGTAGCGCCGGAGAAGCAGCGGATGATTTCGCCGATGGAGAAATGTCCCGATCTGAAGGTGAGCGATTGAGGAATCATAGAGGCGACGGCTGAAAGTGCATGTGTTGCCCCATGTGTGGTTTTGGTAATTAATGATAATCCTTATGAACTAATGTTTGCATCGAGATATTCTTGTAGATCATATCCATAGGAAAAAATTGGAGTTCATGTGTTGGACTCTAGAAGATTACATGATGACCAAATTTCTATCCAAGGGTTTATAAGAAGAATGGTCATGTGAAGAGTTGAGCTTATTGCAAGCATGGCTTGAAAAAGAAGATTGAGTGAACTTTCATGTTATCTCCAAGCCATCATATATATCAAGATAAGAAGACGAAGTGCAAGTGGATTCATGAAGACGGAGCTTAGCAAGGCTCTCCCATCATGGTGTATGGGGAGTATTTGGAGAAGTCTTTATCAAGCATGTGCTAGCAAGCACAATCAAGAAACGTGTTCCAACTTGAGAGAGTCAAGATCGTCATCATCTAGCTTAAGTGGAATGCGCAAGGCAAAGATATGATCTTGATAGGGTTCCTATTTTACCGGTCTCTTGGTATTAGTGGGAGACCGAGTTATAGGATAGACGGCGTACTATCAAGAGGGCTCTCAAGTGAGTAACTTGATCGCATATTTGTGGAGAGCTCAAACCTTTGCATTCGTGACATATCATCTTTCTTGATTCTTATTTGGCTTTTATCCATATGTGAATTAGAGCTTGAGTTCATCTCCATATCAAGTTCTAGTTCATCAAAAACGGATTTCATATGAATATCATGTCTCGTTTTTGTTGTTGGAGGTTTTACCGGTTTGTCTTTTCTAAGAGAGGTCAAACTCTCTTCTCATGGTTTTCTCCTCACATGATGAACTATGATGTGTATATGCATGATCTTGTAGAGCTTGTGATTATCTTCGAAACAAGCCCAAGATCATAGAAAACGGAGTCCGGATGAAAAACTTATTGTGTTCTTGTTATTGGAGATTTTACTGGTTATTCTTTTATCGAGAGGCCTAACCTTTCTCCATTTGGTTTTATCCTCCCATGTTGGACTATGATGTTTCTCTGCATGATCTTGTAAATCTCTTCGTTGTGATTCCAACGAATCCAAGAACATCGAAAACGGAGTCCGGATGATCAAGATATGTTCGTTTTCAAGTCGGGTGTTCCTGCAGTTTTTAGGCCAGCCTAGGCTGGGCCCGAGGCCGGGCCCAAGGCCGGGCGCCTCTGTTGGTAGGCCGGCCCCAAGGCCGGGCACGCGTGTTTCTGCACATAACGGTTGGATTCTGTGGAACCTATTTAAGGGGCCTTCTTCCCTAATGGATTCCCTTGAGCTTGTTTTTCCCCTCTCTCTCCTCCATTGCTGATCTTGGAAAAGCTTGTCCCCTCTCAATCCATACCATGATTCTTGCATATCTTTGAGGAAAAAGTGAGAGGAGATCTAGATCTACAATTCCACCAATCCATTCCTCCTCTAAGTGAGGGGAACCTAGTAGATCTTGATCTTGGAGTTCTTGTGTAGTTCTTCTTTGTTCTTCCTCTCTTATTCCCCCATAAGCATTTGTTGCTTTGTTGAAATTTGAGAGTGAAGGACTTGAGCACTACTTGTGTTCTTGCCATTGCTTTTGTGCATCGGTTTGTGGTCTCCACGAGGATTCGAGTAAGTGAAAGTTTGTGAGCTTGCTACTCTTGGGTCTTTGGACCCTAGATGCCTTTGTGGTGGTTAAGACCTTTGTGGTCACTTGTAGCCATCCGGGAGCCCCAATCTAATTGTGGGTTGTGCCCCGGGTTGTTGTTGTAAAGGCTCCGGATTCCGCCTTGAAGGATTTCGATAGTGGAAGGTGAACCAAACCTTTTGTGGTGCGGTTCATCGGAGAAGAAGGTGAGGCCTTTGTGGCATTGAGACCGACCTTTGTGTGGCTCACACCTCTCCAACGAGACGTACTCCCCTAAAAAGAAGGAACTCGGGAATACATCTTCGTCTCCGTGTGGCTCGGTTATTTCTATACCCGAGCTTTTTACTTATTCACTTTACTTTGTGATAGCCTTCGTGCTTGAAGTTCTTTATCTTGCTATCACCTTGTTGGTTGTCTTGCTTAGTATAAGTTGTTGGTGACATAGGTGAGCCTAGTTTATTTAGATTGTTGGCTTGTTAATTTAAATACCTAGTTTTATTCCCCAATTATCAAGGCTAAACCGAAAAGTTTTGATCGCCTATTCACCCCCCTCTAGGCGACATCCTTATCCTTTCAACGGCATCGGGTGAGAGGGAATCGCAGAGGCAGTGGGGGTTGGTGCTTTAGGGCAGGCCGTGGGTACCTCCTCGTCCTCGCTGCCTCACTAGAGCAGAGCTGACTAGCCATGGAGGAGATTCGTGCGTTTGGCGTGGAGCCTGGGAGGAGATGGCGATGATGGGAAACAGGAGGCAGTCGGGACGAAACAGATAGAGCAGAAAAAATAATCGAAACGTCTTTTCTGACTTACGTGAGGTATAAGTGGGAATTATTTACATATCATGGACAAATTCAATGTTACACCAAACCGTGAAAGTTTTACTGCTTTTATTCTTATATTATTAGGTAAAGATAAAGATTTAGATCAAACCTGAAACGAGTTACACTTTACTTTTCTTTCTAAACTGTTGTTGTACTTTTCTCGGGTGACAAAGACTTAATAATATCATAGTCAACTGAGAATTAATCAGAATTGCACGAGAAATTCTAACATGTTGTCTGGCCTTGTGGAGAATGTAAGGACGATAAGACATGGCTCTCGGCAATCATCAGATTGAGCTCACAAACGCAAATAACTATTTGACGACACCAAATTGGTCATAAGCTAAAACAAAGTCCTTACAAGTAAAGGTAAAACTAGTTTTAAATTTGTGTGGTATTTCTTTCTTCGTGAATTTCTTGTTGCTGGAGTTTTCAAATTTTCTGAAAATATAAATTCCATGTTCAAAATTTGGATCAACCGTGTCAATTAGATCGTGACCGGTGGGTACTCACATAGGCAAAGTCACACGGTAGCTCTATGCTTCATGAAGTCACTCAATCTGTCTACATCCGTACCTTAGATGCCGCTGATAGATGTAATTTCAATTTCGCGCTGGCATTTCTTGCATAGATGCGACGGCTCGTCTCCGTACTGACGAACCAGCCACGCCGCGAAAACCTATATCGCGCGTACCGCGGACGTTAATAGCATCTGCGTACCCCCCGCGAGACAAATGGGCCGGCTCATTCTAGGCAACAACGTTTACTTTTTCTGTTTTCGTTTTTTTTCGTTTTCTCTGTTTTTCTTTTTCTTTTCGTTTTTTTAAATTCATTTTCACAAAAAATAGATTTGAATTTTTTTATTTTCGAAATTTGTTCAGATTCAAAAATTGTTCATTTTTGAAATTTATTCAAAATTTGAAATTTGTTCAGATTCGAAATTTGTTCAAAATTTGAAATTTGTTTAGATTTGAAAATTATTCATATTCGAAAATTGTTTATTTTCGAAATTTGTTCAGTGTCAAAATTTGTTCAAATTTTAAAATTTGTTTAGATTCGAAAAAAATCAGATTTTAAAACTTTCATTTTCGAAAAAAATTCAGATTCGAATTTTGTTCTGATTTGAATTTTCGGAATATGGAAAATGTTTATTTATTTTTATTGCTTACTTAAAATAGAAAATTAAAATTAAAATAGCAGAAAAATAACACTTACCGGTGATGGGCCGCATTCGAAGCGGCCCGTTAGTGGAACAGCTAAGGGTGAAGGTACGCGAACGGCTTCTTCGCCCCGCGGTACGTACCGCGTAGCATAGGCGCTCCCCACAACGCCAGGAGGCCAGCAATGAGCACGGCCGTGAAACACGTGCAACCCATCACGACACGGCCGTCTTGGACCGGGAGGCCCAGGACGAAGCCCAACGTGATGTTGAGAACACCGCCGGCGAGAGCGCCGAGGCCGACGATCTTGAGCGCCTCCTCGACGGCCACCGGCGCGCGCGGGAGGAACAACTCCATGTAGCAGAGGATCAGCAGAGCACCGAGACGTAGACGAAATACGAGACCAGCAGCGGCAGCCGCCACGGGCTGCTGCTAAAGAACCGAGGGTGCGTGGATCCGAAGGCGACAGCCATGGCCAAGCACGAGGCTGCAAAGACGCCCCGCGGCCGCCACCCTTTCTCCGATCGTCATCGGCGGCGCTGCTGCGGTCTCCATGGACGCTCGGTTTAGCTATGCAGCTGCGCGGGTTGGACGTGGCCGAGGGAATTTATAGGCGAGGCCGGATTCAGACGTGGACTTTCTGGTATCCTACGATAGCATGACTTCGATTTGGATTGTGTTGGCCTGTTGGGTACTTGGGTCCGTATCTAACTCTGTTACTCTGCTTTAACAGATAGGATTTCGTTGTTTTCAGAGGTTGGATTTTGTTATTTTTTGCGCAGCCGAAAATACAAATTATTTCTAGTTGACATTTTACACGTTGATAAAGTACTGGTATTATTTCAGATTAGTTTGAAATCTCAAAGTACAATTTTCAAAAATTTGAAAATAAACAGCTCGTGTAATCCGGGCTCAATTTGTACACTCTCTTCCGCTAGAACCGTATTTTGGCAGTCGGTCTCTAAAATCGGCGAAATAATGAAGGCCGGGTCGTTATAAGGCCTCTATTAGAGTTGCTCTAATAAAAGAGGAGTGTCTAATTGTCAGTCGACTGGTTTTTATTTCGTTGTCAGTCGTATTTTGTAGTCAATAATCAGTTGACACATGTGCTTTCGTGGCCAGCTGAGCGCGATTGGAAAAATCACGAACGAAACGTGAAAACCCCCCGAGCCAGGGCCCCCTAACGGGTTTTGCTGTGAAACTGGGCCCGAACCCGACAAATAAATCAGCCTGCTGCCAGCGAGACGCGCAAGCCCCAATTTAAACCACGGCAGAAGCCCAAACCAAAAGCACAGCCCAGTAAAAAAGAAAACCCCAGAGAGTTTTGTTTCTCTGAAATCCAATCTTTCAACACTGCCAGGTTCCTCTCTCTCATGCTCCGAAAAACTTTCACCAACAACATTCAGGGACAAGGAAGCTTGATTCGCCAAGCTGGAACAACAGAGAAGCTAGATCCAACACTGCAGATGCAGCATTCCTCCAGGCAGCAGGTATTCTTCAGAGAAAAAAATAGATTCAGAATTGAAAAGCCCTGTTATAAGGTTCTTCAGAATTTTAGGTGCAAAAAGAAACAAAAGCACATAGATGAGCACACTTCATACATGTGAAAAATCAGACTGATGGAAATTGATATGTTCACATCACTACCATCTGGGTAAGCACAAATTCGAGTTTGCATTAGAAGATGGCAACACCAAAAAGAGGATCAGCTACCGAAACACATTTCAAAGCCATTAATTATAGATATGATTCAATCTACTGTCCCTGATGATCCTCAATGCTTACATCAGATATACTGACGATATACAATGCTCGTATAGTAAATATCCAAATAATGATTGTTCATCTAGCATGATTATCTCTGCAGTTTGTTCATCTAGCATCTAAGAAAAAATCAACTACTGATATATCATCAAGCATCTAATCATGCATATAAGAAAGAGAGAAAGATATAGAGAGAAATCTCTCAAAAAACAGAGCTCTTCAATATGTAGATAATATAGAGACTGAATAGAAGAAATAGAGATAGAGATAGAGATAGAGATAGAGATAGAGAGAAATATAGAATGAGAGAGAGAACAAGACAGACACTGAGAGAGAGACACGAGATTCAGAAAGCAAGAGACATAGAGAGAGAGGAATCAAGACTGAGAAACTGAATCACTGAAACGAATCACAACACTGAAAAAAAACTGAGACACTGAAAAACTGAAACAAGACTGAGACACTAGAAATCACACAAACAAAACTGAGAAAATAAATCAAGACTGAGAAAATGAGTCGCTGAAACAAATAAAAAAACTGAAAACAACACCGAGAAACTGAAAAACTAAAGCTAAACTGAGAGAAAAGAGAGAGAGAGAAAAAAAGGAGATAGAGACTTACAGACTGCGATAGAGAGATATGCAAATACAGAGAGAGAGAGAGAGAGAGAGAGAGAGAGAGAGAATCAATGAAACAAGGATAAAACACTAAATCAAGACTGAATAACAAAACTGAAAACAAGACTGAGACACTGAATCACTGAAACAAAACTGAGAAAATAAATCAAGACTGACAAACTGAATCACTGAAACCTCGGAACTGAATCACTGAAACTAAACTGAGAAAATAAATCAAGACTGAGAAAGAGATAGATAGAGAATAAGAGAGACAGTACATTCAGAAATAGAGAGAGAGAGAGAGGAGAGAGAGAGTGTGTAAAACAGAAAAAGAAAATAAAAGAAAGAGAGAGAGAGACTAGATTTAGAAATTATTCAAAAAAAAAACTAATCATTTTGAAAAAAAATGGCCAGGGACACAGGACACGCATCAAGACTAAGGAGCATCACCCAAGACAAAGGCAACCGCGAAAGACCACCATTGGCGAAAAGAATCAACACAAGAAAGCTGATAGTCAACGGACAAGAACAGGGAAACCACCGTGATCGTGCAAGATCAAGAAGAGATGCCAGAAATATGAAGCTAGTTTGCACCTACAAAAACTGTAAATTATTGGTTGTGTGCTGTCCTGAAAAAGTATTGGTTGAAACAATGTATTCTTTTCAAAAAAGAGGTACGTAGCTTTTTTAAAACGATAATGAATAATTCATGCAAAGCTGTCAAAAAGTGTAATGTGCTGAGATGTATAACAAGATGTTGTGTCTAATATGCTGGAACCTGGTGAAAATACTCTATGACAGTACCAGTTTGACGCAGGACACGCAACTGCCTACAAAAAACAGAGCACACTTGTTGCGGCCAAAAAAATTACTCAGAACCAGAGAACACAACTCTTGCACACCCCTTCAACTCTACCGGCCTTAGCTTCATGATTTTGAAGCTAGAGGGCAGCCTCCTTAACAAAGTTGAGAGACGCAAAACGTGTGCAAAAGACAAGACTGAGCCCTATACACCTCAAAAATAATTTCGCACCATAATTTGGGATTTTCTCCATCTAATTTGGGGAAAAATCATATAATCATGCATCTAACATACATATGTATAGACAGAAAATAAGAGATAACTAAATCTAGAAAAGAGAGAGAGATATATAACTGAATATAATCATGCTTCACAGAAGAAAAAACCATAGAAGGTGCAAAACAGGTTTGTATCAGCCCAAACACACTCCATCGAAGACTACATCATAACACCGTTTTTGTTTCTCGACTAAATGTGCCAACCAAGGGAAAGGGAAAAAACAAAAAAGATCAGAAACATAAACATCTGCGTCCAGCTCTCTCAGGGAGAACAAACTTGTCACAGAAAAATCACAGCTTCTGTAGACCCCGGCAGCCGACACGATCATATCAGCCCTGTGAAAAACAACAACGACACAGTAGTAAGACACACGCATAGAAACAAGATCGAAACTACCTGCCCAAGAAACAAATCAAAAGTCATATTTGAAAAAGGAAAAACATGTACCGCTGCGTAAAAATCTGTAACCAAGCTAAGATCAGCTTCGTTCTTGCTGTAGAAATGGAGCTTGTTGGCATACAAGATTCTTATATTCAGTATATCGAGATAGGAGAAAATGGACAGAGAGTTGATGTTAGGCCTCCAAGTCTCCATGAACTTCATAACAAACACTCCGCAATCTTTCCTGTGTGCCCCACCAATAAAAGAGAACATACAAAGGATAATACACAACATAAGATTAGTACACAGAAAAACCATAAGGTACATCTGGGGACATTGCTTGGAAAATCAGCAAAAAAACAGGTTAGATACATATAACACAGCACATGTAAAAAAGTACCCTGTTATCTCTATGACCAAGGTTTCTCCCTTGCTAGCCCTCCTTGCACCTTCAAAAGATGTTCTAACAGTTTGTTCTTGCTGCTCACCATCATACTTGAGAATAGCATCCTGGATTACACGTCAGACAAATTCAAACAAACAAATATTAGGCCAATATTAATAAAATAGAAGAACAAAGCTGAAAAACGTCAAACCGACCAAAATGGTCCACTGTACAAAAAAAGAAAAAGAGGCAAAGGATGAGATCAACCCCGATATTAGGGAAGAAATAATGCCTCCCAAATGATGACGGATGTCGTTCTTCAAAAAGCACGCGACAAAAACAAAGGATTATGAAGTTATCTACTTCACCATTGGGCATCAAAGACTCTCCCAGCGACTTATAACTGCAATGAACCTTGGGGTATAACACACCAGAAGTCCTGCCAGAAAACACAAGAAGAACCAATGAAACACTAGCTGCATCTAAATCAGTATTTCTTCTGACATTGTCTATTGCCTAGAACCGTTAAACAAAAGATAGAATAACACAAATTAGAAACCATAAAAAACAGCGAAGTATATATACAAAGAAATGCAACAAACTGACAACTCACTTCAATATGGCTGGAGATAATATACCCTTCGCTATGCGCCACATCAAAATTGTCACACTCAAAATCACTGGTTTTAGGGTGTGGTCTACAAAGCACAAAAAGTGCAGATGATTAAAAACACATATATAGAACCCATAAAAAGTGTCTTCACTGCTGCCAAAGAGTAATTACAACTAACAAAACTACTAAAACAACCAATGATGATTGATGCTCAGCTATGTAATCTAGAAAAACATAAATCCAGCCACAACAACCACAAACACTACCTTTTAGCCTCTCAAACACATCATAACATACATCTAATGCATAGGATCCTACTGATATAAAATCACCGACATCCAGACCCGACAACATATCAATACGCCCATTCAAACAAACACCTAAGCAGCAGATCCCAGCCGAATTCAAGCACCAGCTATGCAGAAAATCCTCAAAAATTCCACACCCGCTGCAGATAAAGGGCACAACCAGGAATGACGACGGGGTAGCTGCGGAGATTCAGAACAAACAAAGCCGCCGCTGCCGACAGCAACTAACACCTAAACGAGACATCGCAGATTCCAGCTGAAAATCATCTGCTCGACAAAGGGGTCTCCACCAGTAACGACGACGGGGTAGCTGCGGGGGTTGAGAACAAACAAGGTGCCGCTGCCGGCAGCAAATTAAACCTAAACCCCGAAGACATCTAGACGAACACGCCGCAGACTCGAGCAACTCCGACAACTGAGAAACAACGAACAAAGGAGACCCCCCGACAGCACGAAACTGAAGCGCGAAGCTGAGATGAGAAAGAGGAAGCACCTGAACCGCCTCCGGCGACGCCTCAACACTTCTACTCCGCCGCGGATCTCCGCCATGACGAGAATCCCCCCTCGATAGCTCCTCTGTTCCGCCACCTTCTCTCTCTTGTGAAAGCGGCGAGGGCGAGACATATCCGCACAGACATGGTAACGGGCCAAAAAAACACCAGCCCGCCGCGAATCCAAAAACCGCTAAGCGCGACGCAACCCGCGAACCAAACACGCACCTCGCCGCCAGGCTGGACAAACACAGCACGAATCTTGGCAAAAGGAATGGACGGACAGAAAAGAGACTGACGGTGAAATGAGAATCAGTCGATTGAAAAGCCAATAAAAGTCCAAACAGTTGTCATTCTTCGTTAGACCGGGATAAATCGGTGAACCCATCGCCATTGTTTCGATAAAGTTGTTCCCTGAACATCGATCGAATAGTGAGTCGAGCAGGCTCATTTTACATAATAAAACAAGAAACTGGTAGGGAAGATGACCGCTCTTCGCCAATTGAACCAACGGCACATGTTACATGGAGCTAATTAAAGCCGGGCATCTCCACGACAGGGAAGCTCGATCAGCTGCGCGGCGGCGGCGGCGAAGACGCGGGAATGGTTGAGCTCGAACCAGACCTGGCGGAACACCTTGACGATGCAGTCGTGGTGCTCGTCGGCGTTGAGCGCGAGGTAGCACGCCAGGAGCGTCTCCAGCTCCTCGGCCGCCCGATGCGCTTGCTCGCGATCATGCCACCATCGACTCGCGGAACTCCCGTTGCGGGTCGCTCGTCCGCCGCACCACCGCGAACCTCTCCAGCCCCGACACGGCCGCCGCGGTGCAGCGCGGCGAGCGGACGCGCACCGCCGCCAGCCTCGCGCCCGGTGCCCTTCCGGTGAAGGACCGCCTCCCGCCTCCTCGGCGACGGCGCTGGCGGCGGCTCGGCGGCCGCTGCTTCTCCTCGTCCGTGTCGGACGGCACCGACAGTGTACCGGCGTCAGCGCGGGGTCGGCGGAGTCGCTGGCGCACGCTCCGGGGGCGAGGCGGCCCGGGAAAACGGGGCGAGGTGTCTGAGCGGTGGGTCTGGGAGGTCGCGATCGCCGCCGACCGAGTAGTGGCGTCGGCGGCACAGCTGCCGCGGCCTCGGCGTCGTCCTTGCCGACCGAGAGGCGACGCGGTACCGCGATGTCGGGATCCGTCGCAGTGGGGGATAAGGTACCCGCCGTGCTGCTGCTCTGCGACGCGGGGCCCGGGGTCGTGCGTTCGGCGTGGAAGCAAGAGGGGAAGCCGCCGGCGCCGCTCTTGGCCCTGGGCTTGGAGGATTTAGCGGCATGGGTCTTAGCCGTGAGCTTGGAAAGCCATGCGAGCGGCGAGAATGCCGACTTGCTGACCTTGCCGCTCTTGCCGTCTTCTTGCACTTGATCTTGCGGCAGCAGCTGCTGCTGTTTATTTCTTCCCCACCACCTCATGACTATCTATCTGCTGGTTTCTTGGAGTGTCTGTGGAGAATGTGAGGAGAGCAGAGGGCAAGGGTATTTAAAGCGGGTTTTAGCGGCCAAGCTACGGGATCGTCGCGCTACAATGTAGGCATTGAAACTTTCAAAATTGGTGTTTGAAAGTTCAGAGTTGGGAGCTAGAACCTCAAAGCGTGGCTTTTCTGTGGCATGCATGTACTGACTGCATCTTGGCTGATTGATGCTAATTTTTAGGCTGATGATTGTTGGTTTAGGTACTGCGTGTTTGCCGTATCGCTCGCAGATTAAAAAGACGTACTACTGGTCCTGTGGAGCAGCCTTTCACGACGTGCTGATAGTACACAGCCTTGCCGTATGACTTTGCGTTTACCCAGATCGTGGTTGTCTTTACAGATTATGATGAGGAGATAAGTAAAACCGATTGTATGTTTTCAAGTCTCAAAACACATCAGAGCACCTCCACTCGCAACGCCAATAGCATCCCAATAACCATATTTGGTGCGCCGCACGAAAAATCTCACCCACTCGTGGCGCCGATTTCGTCCGGCGCGGCCCAATATTATGTATCGGGGTGCAGCCCACATCCCTCCTGCTGGGAGCCGCTTGGACGCGCGCCGCCACGTCGGATACCGACAGTCGGGCAAGTCATGTCATTGAGACAGTGAAAACCCCAAAACACCCACTTCCCCGCCACGATAGGTGCACATGGATCGTAACCAAGATGCCATCGAGTATAGGTGGTGTGTCATACAAAAGTTCGCCAACAAGTTTCATGGATTTTTTTAGAACATCGACTATAGGCCCGAGAGCGGGAAGAATCAATTGGATCAAGTAAGTTCATCGTGACCGCCGACTTTGCATTGACATATCGTTATCGTCGGCCATGTATTGACGTATAGTGATGCGTCGGATTTGTGTTTTGCTACCTCATCGACGCGCTAGCCTTGTTTCAGGACCGCCCATCGGTAACAAGAAGGCAAATGCCAAATTCGGCTGTTGTGGCCGCAGCAACAACGAAGAGGGTGCAGTCATCCAACGACAAGGTCCTCGCCGATGTCTCCTCGAACTCGAGTGTGAGGCGTGCCGGGAATGACGCAAGGTGGCCGGCCTTGATGAAGAAGACGGACAGAAAGCTCGAGCTCAAGAAGAAGAAAGTTGCCGTGAAGAAAAGGAAGGAGGATTTCATGATGTTGACAGCCGATGTGTCGAACATGGACCCATTCGTGAAGGCGGCGCATGACATGTTCCGTGCCGCCATCTTGCAAAACTAGGGCTTGCCACGGCGACACCCGGTGTAGACCGGCGACATCCAAGGCGACGACGAGAAGGTTTGAATTGTCCTCCGTGCGCATGGCCGTACTTCGTAGCGTTTTGATGGCCGAGGCTTTAAATTTGTGACATTACTATTTGTGGCTGAGACTTTGAATTATGGTCAAGATTTATGTCTTATTTTATTTATAAAAATTACAAAAATGAAAAACACAATTAGGAGAGCCTATCCGGACCGTGAGTGGGCAGAGGCGCCCATAATAATCCGTAGCGTGTCCGGACGGCCGTAATAGGTTCCGTTCGGCGCTGCTGCCAGACACTATTTAGAGCATCTCCACCGGGGGCCTCCAAATCGGTATCCGGCACCCCCCAATTGAGACCCAATTGGAGGGTGCCGGACCTGTGTCCGGTCAAATGGTGGGTGCCGCCCACAGCGGCGCACCCCAAAGACAAAAAAAAATCTTGAATTCAAACGAATTTAAAGGCATTTCAAATTTCATTCTTATTCGATGCAAATTACAAAAGATTTGAACGAAATTTGAAAAACCTAAACCCTAGCCGCCTAGCCTACTCTCTGTCCCACCACGAGTCGTCGTCGCTGTCGTCCTCGATTTTCACCACCGTGGCGAGGAGCAGCACGGCTGGTGGAGGCTCCGTTGTGGCGCGGCGCGCGGCTGGAGGAGGCGCCGTCGTGGCCCGGCGCACGGCTGGTGGAGGGGCCCGGAGGAGGAGGAGGCTGACATCTGGGCAGAGGTCGCCAGGGTTTCCATGAGGCCCGGCGAGTCCTGCTCGATGTCGACCACCGAGTCGGAGAGCGCCGCCAGCAAGCCCGGGCTGTCGCCGTCGTGCTCGTTCCGCATCTCGGACGGCACGCCGTAGCCCGCCGGGATTACCTCCACCGCTTTGCCTCCGCCCTGGGGTGACGTAGGTAGAGGTGCCCGTGCGGGCGTGGTGGCGAACGCGCGGGCGAACGCTGGTGGCGTTTGCGGATGGTAATGCCGCCTCCACCACGCGGCGGTGAGCGGCGCTCCGCCTTCACCACCTGGTGCGGCACAGGGCGCGGTGGAGGGAAGCGCGGCACCGGAGGAAGGAGGCGGAAGGGGATGGCGCTGCCCGTGGTAGCGTGTCGACGCGTGGCTTCGATCGCGGAGGCGTCCGTGTGGCCGGTTGCCTCCCACCAGGCTTTGCGGCCGCCGGTGTTGTAGCGCGTCAGGAGGGCGTTGGGCCGTCGATGGTGGCGACGACCGCCTGGTGCTCGCGCTTGAAGCGCTCGAGTCAACGGCCCCAGTTCGCCTGGCCGTCGTCGTTCTCGGGGAGACGCCGCTCCGCCGGCGTCATCCAGCTGCGCCGGCGAGCGATGAACCGGCGCATCTGCTCCGCCGTCTCGGACGGCCCAGTGCTTGGGCAAGCGGCAGTCCGGAGGGGCGACGATCCTGTACCGATGCATCTCCCAAGCGTCCTCACTAAGGATAGTGCGCCCGCCGTACGCCATGGGTGCGAGGAGAGTGAAGGCGAGAGAGAAGACGGGGTGGATAAGCACGGCGGGGGCGCCGGCTTATATCGTGGCGATGGGCGTGCGGCCGGCGTAAATGCGACGCGTGGGAAATCCGCAACGCCGGCCACGTGGCCTGGGAGCCGTCGTGTCGCCTTGCCGCCGTTAATGGCATGCGTGTGCAGGCGCACCGGCGTCCAGTCGCGTCGCGTTGGAAACCACCGTCCACTGCGCCATTAACGCGGCCAGACCGGCGTCGTGCACGGCGCGATTAATGACGCATGAACGCGGCGTGTGTTTGACGGGCGGGCAACCCCTGTCGGAGGGCATGTCCGTCACGTGTCCGGCAAGCCTGAGAGGGCCTCCACTTTCGGGGATGCCGGACATGATTTCGCTTGGCCCAACCTTTGGAGTGTCGCTGGTGGGCGATTTTTTGCCGTTTAAACCCCCATCGAGCCTTTGGGTCATTTGGAGGCCGGTGGAGATGCTCTTAGGCGCCGAAAACGCACTTGTGTGCTCATGGTTGGGCGTGGAGTCAGGCTGCAGGCAAGAGTGCAACTTTGGGAACAGAAAGTGAGGAAATCAAATGGAATAACAAACCGATCGAGAAGCGGAGGCCGGCAGGCGTGATCCGGGCACCTGGCCACTTGGGCAAACTCATTCCACGAGGCCACAAGGCGCACACGCACGCAAACTCACGTCTCCTCTTTGCGTGCGTGCGTACGTGACTGGCACTCACTTGCCGTGCCTTTCCATTCCTTTTTCCGATGAATGAAAGAGCAGCGGAGGCGGAGCTGCAGAAGCGGCAGCAGCCACACGCGCAGTGCGGATTTTGTCTCCTTTTCTCCGCTGCAAATGCTGCATGCCTACGCTTTTTGCCCTCTTTGTTCACTTCGAACAGAGTCCCGCCTCGACCATTGCATGCCTTTTTACTGACGACGTGCCTGTGGATATCTTATTTTTTTTAGGGGATCCGACGCATATATTCAGGTAGCTCAAAACACTTTTACAAAGAAGTCCAAAAGAAAAGCAAAATTACAAGTGGACCCATAAAAGTGCATAGGCACCCTGAGCCACCGAAGAAGATTACAATCGGATCCAAACTATCCTCAAGAACCTAGACGACGGCGGCGGCGCCGCCGCCGGGAAGAAGCCGCCGCCACAACATGTAGTTGGCCGCAGGAGCTGTCCGCTGCCGAGCAACGGAACCGAAGCACTCTGAATGCATCCGGCCACAGCAGCCCTTCCCCGCAACCGCCCAACATCCAGCCGGCACCACTCCGCCTAGGTCCACCGCCGCAAACCCCGCACCACCTCCCAACGCTGCTCCCCACTCGCCTTTACCTTCGCTCCATCCTGCATCGGAGTAAAGAAAAATCACACTGCGTCCTTTGCCCTCCGACGTGGGATCGTCTATAGTGCCTAGAGCTTGCATGGAGATGATCTGGCTTCACGACGATCCCATCGATCGATGATATACCTGGACATGATCAACTACGAAAGCCAATTAATCAATCAGTAGTATTCAACATGATCGTTTCAATATGCACTACCTCGATCGATGGCATTGTAAACTGGCGAGCAGCTGACATATAGTGCGAGTAGGAATTATTTGAGTTTGCAGCTCCAACTCCAAGTGTCCTTCCCTTTTCTAGGTAGGCGACAACCGACAAAGCCATATATGATCGCCTAGCTTTACCAGACTACCAATCTCCATGCAGAAATCCTAGCTAACTTTCTCTTCGTATCGATCGATGATACAAAGGACGCCTGCACCAAGGAGAATTCGTATGATACCGAGCTGAATGATCACGACCATGCCGTGGATCGAAGCGGCTCGCTGGTTTCATTTCAAATTTGTGCATCTTTTTTCAGCCCCTTTCTCTGGCATAGCAAGCTGTAGGCTCACTTTTAGCCACGTAGAGTGCCCGGAGAGAAAGGGTGTTGTCTAGACTTACATCATAATCCTAGCTAGGGCATGCCGCTGTCCTTCCCCTCAGTTAATTCACCACAGTGGCAACGCTTGCATGGTTCGAATGTTTTTGAACTCGTACCAATGATTGGTTCATACATGCAGGTGTGACTACGCTGTTGTTTAAACAACTGGGCCTCTAGTCTATTTCCAATTAGGAAAGGGTAAGAGCATCTCCAACTGGATTGGACAAATTTGCCCACGATCGTGTCTGCGAACAGGAGTATTTCATTTATCTCTATCTTTTTCAAGTACATTTTCATCCAATTATCATGTTGTCCAAATTTCATCCTCGCCCTCTCCAACTCCATCCTCTCATGGAGCCTTTGTCGAGCGAACTCCATTCTCTACCTTTACACATCCAAGAATTCTTTGTACCTATCATCCTTCTTCTTCTCTGTTTTCTCCTCCAATTGATTCAAGGTCTCACCTTTGGTGGAAAGATATTCGTCCATGTGGCGGACATTTTGCTTGCCGCGGCGCCCTTTCCCCCCCCCCCCCCCCCCCCCCCCCCCCCCCCCCCCACATCATATGTTTGCACTAAGTGAATTATTTCTTGAACTCGAGAGAATTTATTGTTTGTCCGCGAGCATTTTTTCAAACGCCGTGAACAATTTTTTAAAAAAATTTGCGAATATTTCTCAAAAATATATGAACCTTCTTTATAGGTGAACAATTTTTTAACTAGGGGCCTTTTTTGAATCATGTGAACTTTCTTGTGAAAGCGTGAACAATTTGACCTCCGTAAATATTTCTTGAAAAAATATTTGCGGCCTCGAAACAAATGACAGAAAATATGTTCAACGTAAAAACCTACTTTCAGCCCAAAAAAAGGATGAAAAATTACGCAAAAGGAACAGAAAATAGAAAATAAAAATTATGCCAAAAAAAGAAACCGGAAATAGACGAAAAAACAAAGGAAAACAGAAACGAAGCTGAGGAAGAAGGGCTGGCCCATGCGGCTGATCGCTATGAGCGATCGGCTCGGTTATTGTTACCCCTAGAGGCCCATTATATGTTGCGCTGGATGTGATAGATATCCAAGGATGGCAGCCTACATTTATTCTCCGTAAAAAAAAACATCATTCTTCTTTCAGTCCGTTCTCAGTTTACGTGCTTCGGTGCTTGCAACTTATCCACGTGCAAATCACTTTAAAAAAATAGAGAAACGAAAAAAAAATATCGGAGTATGTCCTTCCTGGCCACCAAAGCCAACCCGACAACGCACGATATAAAAAAACGAAGCACGTACTGGCCTCTCAGCAACGCAGCGGCACCACCGAAATAATCAGGTCATACCGAAGCCCTTGACCGGAGATTCGCTGTTCGGGGCTGCGCACGGAGGCATGAAGAACACGTCAAGATCTGCTTAGCATTCTACTGTATATGTTTTACGCACGCGGTGCAAGCTAGCATTGGGTATGCATGAAATGAAACCACATCTTCCGCTCCACATTTCCCGTGGGCTGCGGCGGACCGGTGAGCAAGTTTGACTTTGTTGGCAAAGTGCTCACGATAGTCTTCGTTAGCCCAGACTCCCATAACTGAATGCACTTGTTTAGACTCCAGAGAGAGACGTGGTCCTCTCGTGCAGATAGAGCAGAATCCGTTTCATCTTTTCTGCGCCGGATAGAGAATCGCAGCCGTGAATTTTCCGAAAGAGACGAGAATCGGAGCCGTCGAGGGTTCCTATCCGCGCGGCAGATAATGTAGGCGCCGCCCGGCCGGATGCGCGTCGCCGTCTTATCGCGAGCCCAGCCGGCCCAGGGTCAATCCCCAGCATAGCAGCGCCGACGCCAAAGCAGTCGCCCTCCTCCATCCATCCGCGCTGTTTTTCGCCGACGGCGACGCTGTCGTCCTTCCGCCGGCGGGCTCCACGCACACGGCGGCCTTCCGCGCGCGCCAAGCGTCGTATCATTAACCGGAAGCGAAATGATGTATCTATCCAATGTGTCGTATCGGGAGCGAATACCACCGGGCCAATGCGTACTGGTCGTCAAGATCGGAACACGACACCAAGCACCAATCTGCTCGCGATCGCGCCCGTATCCCACGTGATTTTTGTTCGCTCTTCACAGAATAGATAGCTTGGATTTATTTTTTGGACTCTTCGTGCTCCTTGCGCGCCCACTTGCCGTTGATGTGTGGACTATATATGGAATAGGGTAGGTAGTGGTGGAAAACTAGAGAGTATCTTTCGCCAAAAAGCGGTGAAAGCTGCTCGTTTTCGCATTTTAGCTGGCGAGAATTGTGACACGTACTCCATACGTGTGCATTTTTGGTGCGTGCAGACCAGTGTCCCGGTGGAATAGCTTTCCTTCAAACCCATCATGTATTTGGAAATACTTGTATATCTTGGACTTGGGGCGCTATCCTCGCTCCCTGTCATGCAGTATATAGCTATCTCGAGTTAATTATCATTTCATTTCATTTGACAGAAATGAAAATGAAATGACATGTCCAATCCCATATCAGTTAAACAGGTTGAGCATGGAATCACAAATAAATTACATGATTCCGGCTCGAAATGATGGCTACCAAATGACCTCTTAAAGTAGATGTCAGGCAGTGGCGGACGCAGGAAAAAATTGGAGGGTGGGCACACTCCACAAAAAATTGGCAAATGACAATATAAACAACAAATTGATTCATGACAATGTAGATTAATACATATTTCTCAAAGTTGTGTGATTCCAATGCAAAATAGTTCGAACACATACATAAAGTATTACATGATAAAATATAGCATAAATAGAATATTACATCACTATGATTTTTTTGTAATTCTACGCTCTCGCATTGCCATGAAAGTTTCAACAGTCTCATCTTCACTTACTTTCGAGAACATTTCTCGCTCAATAAATGTCACTAAGCAATGGTTCAAGAGCTTATCACCCATGCTATTTCTCAACTTATTCTTCACAAAACTCATGGAAGAAAATATTCTTTCAACACTCGCCGTTGCCACCGGTAAGATCAATATCAATTTGAGAAGTAAGTAGACCAAATCATAAACAAGATGCTTTTTGGTTTCAACAAGCATAGTAGAGAGCTCACCAAGATGATTCAAACATTTGAACCTAGCATCTTTTCTCATATCATCAATAAAGGTTTCAAGCTGAAACTCAAGTCTTATCAACTCCACACTTGATATGTCATTGGGATAGAATTGGGCAAGCCGCATTACCTTTTGTGCATCATAAGATGCAAATGAATTTGATGGATTCATAGCCGACATGCAAATAAGCAACTCCATATTAACCTCATCAAGCCGAAGTAGTATCGGAAACATGAACTACTCCATATATAAGCAAAGCAATGGATATAATAAGCACATGGTGACTCTTTCATGATCAATGTTTTCAATCCCTTAATCTCCCCTTTCATGTTGCTAGCCCCATCATATCCTTGCCCACGAATTTGAGTGGGAGTCAAATGATTATCTTTTAGAATTGCAACCTTAAGTGACATTGAAGTAGTATCGGAAACATGAACTACTCCAAGAAACCTCTCACACACTCTTCCAAATTTATCAACATAACGAACACAAAGAGCAAGTTGTTCTTTGTGAGACATATCACTTGACTCATCGGCTAGAATTGCATAGTGGTCCATGCCAATATCTTCAATAATTAGTTTAGTAGTTTCTTCCGCACAACATTTAATAATGTCACGTTGTATCCTAGGACTATTCAAGATGCAATTTCCGGGAGCATTCTTCAAAACAACCTTACCGAAAAAGAGACGCAATATCGCTATTTCTCTTCTTCATGTTGAATTCTACAATTAGAAGAAAATTTAATAAACAACACATACAATTAATAGGTTGCTAGTTGGAGACAACAAATTGTCAATTTACACAATATATAGCAAATTGTGGTTATCAATTTACACAATATACAACAAATACAGTAAAAAGGCTGTTAATCTACTAGCAAATCAAGCAAACAAAATGTACCCAGAAATCGTGTGGTCAGGTCAGTGGCGCAGAACAAGGGCCGGCGGGGAGGGTGTGGCCGCAGCTGGGCGGCGGCGGGCAGGGCGGCGGTGGAGGTCGGCGATGAGGGCGGGCAGGGCGGGGACGGGTGCGGCAGCCGGTAGCTAGGCGGCGGCGGGTGGGCAGGGCGGGGGATCTCGCCGGTAGGGGGTGGCGGCCGGCGGCTGGGCAGCGGGCGGCTGGAAGGCAGGCGGGCCGGCGGGGGATCAAGTGGCGAGCCGTCGAGGGGGTCGCGGCCGGCGGCGGAGAAGGCGGAGCCGTCGAGTGGCTAGGTCGTCCTCGCAGCGGTTGGCTTCGTCTTCGTGCCTTCAGCCTTCGTGACCTTCGTCTCATCCTGTACGCGTCCAAAATATCAGGGGTCTAATTTTTTTCTAAAATTCTGGGTGGGCCACGGCCCACCCGCTGCGTCCGCCAATGATGTCAGGATATATGTGTAGATCAAGAAATTAAAACGAAGGATATGCTGAGTTTAAAGCTAAGTGGTCGGACGAGTACTTGTTCATTGCGCACACCACAGTGCCTCGAGAATAACGATGCGCGCGTACCATGACCTATTTTGGGCAGACGCAAAGTCAGATCGCACGAGGTGCACTGGTCTCTGTCAGCGTCAGGCATGTACTCCCTCCGTTTCAATTTAATTAACTTGTTATATATCACATGTGGATATATCTAGACTTTTTACATGTCTATATACATCCATATTTGGTGCATAGCAAGTCAATTAAATTGGAACGGAGTGAGTACGTAAATGGACGTATTTTGCTAGCTAGCTAGGTTAGCAGCTCACATAAGCAACTTTGATGCTTTCCAGCTCCACTAATAGTAACTACTATCTGGTTAACTAAAGCACGTCTAGCACTTAATTAGGGTGACTCCAACGGGCCGACGCGTCGAGTCCGCGTCGGTCCGTCGCAGTCCATTTTTGCGAAAATCATAGCCCAACGGGGCGACGCAAACGAAACACGGTCCGGTTTTCTGTCCGCCGCGACCCATTGTTGGCCCAAATTTGGGCCCCGATGCGTCGGGCGCGGACGCGCGGCGGACTGGAAACGCGTCTGCGCGCCCACGTGGCTGGTCCTCCCCACGCCCACCTGTCAGCGACACGGCGCCGGTCAGCCTCCCCCTGGTCGGTCCTTTTTAATGCCAGGGGATAGGGACGGCCAGCCCCCACCCACTCCCACTGCCCCACTCCGCTCCCTCACCGGCGACCAAACCCTAGCCGCAACCCTAGCCACAGCCCTCACCGGCGACGCAATGCCGCTACAGTGGCCCGGATTTGGCAAGGCCAAGAACGACGGCGAGGCGGGTCGTCGTCTGGCCGCCGCCGCCGCCGCCTCCGCACGCCCTCCCCGACGCCACCATCTTCCCCGGAGCCGGAGGCCCCCGCCGCCTTCGAGCTCGCATCGCCGGGCGCACAGATCGCGCGGCGCGACCGTGTTTACGTGCGGCGCGAGGATTGCGAGTGGTACTGGGAGCACGCCTGCCCGCTGCCATGGCTAGATGTCAAACTCCCCGAGTTTTGGCATCTGAACCCGCAGCGGATCCCGGTGCCGCCCATGCCCACGAGCGAACACGCCCGCGATCTGGAGGTGGAGCGCCGCCGCGCGCGCCTCCCGGCCTCCCTCCGCGACGACCCCGCCTACGCCGCGTCGTCCCCAAACTGGGACACGTGGTTCAGCGGCGAGCACAGCCTGCGGCGCCAGGCTTACTACACGCGGGCGCCGACGCCGCCGCGGGCTAGCCGCTAGGACCTGCCGCCGCACATGCGGTGCCGGGACGCTCCACCAGTGCCGCGGTCCACGTCGCGGTCCACGCCGCGGTCCCTCCGCATCGGCTCGCCGCCGCCGCCGCCACCTCCCGTGAAGATGGAGGTGGAAGACGAGCTCGCCGCCGCCCTCTAAGCCTCGAAGCACACCATGGTCGAGGACGAGCAGAAGCGGTGGGAGATGGTCCTCGAGGCCGTCGCCCGGGAGAAGGAGGAGGCCCTGGCGGCGCAGCAGGCCGCGGTCTTCGAGGAGCCACAGCCATGGTGGCAGGTCCCCATGGACGTGGATCTTCCACCGGCGCCGCCCCTTCCAGACGGCCTGCTAGGGAAGAACTGGACCTGGAATGGCGGGAGCTGGGAGGTCCAGCGGGCGCCGCCCCTCCCGGAGCAGGACGAGGAGCAGCCGCCGGCCGCCGTCCCAGCGCGACAAGGCCCACCGGCGCACCTCTACCATGAGCCGGAGTACTTCATCCTCGACGATGAGTGAGGATGTGCCGCCGGAGTAGCCCGCGAAGGGCAGTTTTAATATTTTTTGTTTTTAAAAAATATATGTAAAATGGCCGTTTGTGTCCCTTCCCCTAATATATAAATGAAAATGGTCCATATATGACCTTTTAACAAAAATAAATAAATAGGGGCGGACTCGATGCGTCGCCCCGTTGGGCGCACTGCGTAGGAAGGGACGGACCAGGGGCGGACGCGCGTCCGTTTGCCAACCCAAACGGACAAAACGCGGACCAAACGCGTGTCCGTTTGGGTTGCCCCGTTGGAGGCATCCTTAAACATGCAACCCAAGTTAATTAGCATCTGTAGTGGGAGGGACGGCCATAAAGAAAGCGTTAATACCAAAAGGGTCTCGTGTGTGGTGGAGTATTTTTAACCAAATCTGGCCGTTTTTCGGAACTAACGACGCAAATGGCCGCTCGGCAAAACTATTTCCAAATCTGGCCCCTCGGGTCGGCGCCAACGCATGGCGCCGACGTCGTGCAGTTCGGCGCCAGGCCAAATCGTCGCCGAAGTCGGGTCGGCGCCAATTGCAATGGCGCCGACCTCTTTGGCCGGTCTAGTGCCAGTTTTGGTTGGCGCCGACCTGCACGATGTCGGCTCCATCTGCGTTGGCGCCGACACGAGGGGTCAGATTTGGAATTAGTTCTCAGGAAGGGCCAGATAAGTTGTTAGTTCCGAAAAAGGCCAGATTTGGCTAAAAATACTGTGGTGGAGTGGAGTAGGACGCCACACACAAACGCAAAGCGAGAGCAAAACCGATTGAAGGAAAACAGAGTAGCACGTGCCGCAGTGGCACCCGCAGACAGCAGCACCGTCAGCTACATTCAACTTGCAGCAAAGCGAACGTGGCCGGCTGCGTACGTGCGTGCATGGACACTTCCGATCTTCCTTCCACCGAGAGATGAGATCGATCAACCCTAACCACCCCACCGCACGGATACCACGAGAGGTTAAAATAAACAGGCGGGCCAGCAAGCGGCCAGCGAGCAGCCGACCCAGCACTAGTCCACGTGCTATGGCGACGGGGATCCCACCCACCCAACCCAAGAAAAAGATCAGCAGAGCACTGCTACTACGTGTACGGCTCGTGTTTTTGCAGTGGAAGGGGGTTGGTCTTTTGTAGAAAGCGCGCGTGCGACCTATGTGGACGGAAGAGGCGAGGACTAAATAATGGTATCTTCTGAAAATATAATTAGAGCGAGGTATGAGGTATCTTTTTTTTTATTTGCTAGTGAAGACAACTGCCACAGCACGGCACAAGTACAGAAAGGACCTCAAAGAAACGGAAATTACAGAAACCTCCTTCCTGCAGCTCAGCCTCATTTTCATCCATGGCGCCGTCGGTGGCGTGCCGCCGCTCCTGCTCTCCTTCATGCCTTGGATCGAGAGCAGCCCCCGAGCGCGCGGGAGTGTCACCAATCGCCGGCCCCAAAGGGCCACACCAGAGGACGTCGACGAAGCCGACGAACCGAACCGCAACAGCAGCTCCCGAACCTTCAAAAGCTGGATCCGCCATTGAGCCACGGAATCCAGCGCGGGGAAGTCGAGACGGGCAGCTCCACAGAGCCGCCAGCCCGACGACGGCAGCAGATCGACGCCGGAGCTCCACCGAGCGCCGCCATCACGGGGGAGATCCACCACCTGCAAAACCAGACCAGCGGCGCTTCCTCCGCCACAGTGCCGCCGGCTGGACACCCTAGGCTCGCCTACGCTATGTACACGGCGCGAATCGGCGTTCCCCCGTCCTCTCGCCGCCGGAGCGGCCGGCGGAGGGCGAGGAAGCCGCCGATTCGGCGTCGGCGAGGTGGGAGCTTCGGTCGCTCACAAATCGCCTCCCAGGCTTACTGTAGATGGGGGAGGGACGGTCCAAGGTCCGTCTGGTAAGGAAACCTGAGGTATGAGGTATCTGATCACCTAACGAACCTGCATATATCAGCTCTAGAATGTAGCCACAGGCCCACAACTCAATATTACTAGTTCACTTCTACCCTCTCAAACAAAACAAGCAATGTTGAAATCATTGGCGGACGCAGCGGGTGGGCCAGGTGGGCCGTGGCCCACCCAGAATTTTAGAAAAAAATTAGACCCCCTGATATTTTGGACGCGTACAGGATGAGACGAAGGTCACGAAGGCTGAAGGCACGAAGACGAAGCCAACCGCCGTGAGGACGACCTAGCCACTCGACGGCTCCGCCTTCTCCGCCGCCGGCCGCGACCCCCTCGACGGCTCGCCACTTGATCCCCTGCCGGCCCGCCTGCCTTCCAGCCGCCCGCTGCCCAGCCGCCGGCCGCCACCCCTACCGGCGAGATCCCCCGCCCTGCCCGCCCGCCGCCGCCTAGCTACCGGCTGCCGCACCCGTCCCCGCCCTGCCCGCCCTCATCGCCGACCTCCACCGCCGCCCTGCCCGCCGCCGCCCAGCTGCGGCCACACCCTCCCCCGCCGGCCCTTGTTCTGCGCCACTGACCTGACCACACGATTTCTGGGTACATTTTGTTTGCTTGATTTGCTAGTAGATTAACAGCCTTTTTACTGTATTTGTTGTATATTGTGTAAATTGATAACCACAATTTGCTATATATTGTGTAAATTGACAATTTGTTGTCTCCAACTAGCAACCTATTAATTGTATGTGTTGTTTATTAAATTTTCTTCTAATTGTAGAATTCAACATGAAGAAGAGAAATAGCGATATTGCGTCTCTTTTTCGGTAAGGTTGTTTTGAAGAATGCTCC
Source organism: Poa pratensis (assembly GCA_947311845.1). NCBI lineage: Eukaryota > Viridiplantae > Streptophyta > Magnoliopsida > Poales > Poaceae > Poa > Poa pratensis. Next base: position 27,077,788 of record CAMZMU010000071.1, on the reverse strand, counting down.
CGGAAATTGCATCTTGAATAGTCCTAGGATACAACGTGACATTATTAAATGTTGTGCGGAAGAAACTACTAAACTAATTATTGAAGATATTGGCATGGACCACTATGCAATTCTAGCCGATGAGTCAAGTGATATGTCTCACAAAGAACAACTTGCTCTTTGTGTTCGTTATGTTGATAAATTTGGAAGAGTGTGTGAGAGGTTTCTTGGAGTAGTTCATGTTTCCGATACTACTTCAATGTCACTTAAGGTTGCAATTCTAAAAGATAATCATTTGACTCCCACTCAAATTCGTGGGCAAGGATATGATGGGGCTAGCAACATGAAAGGGGAGATTAAGGGATTGAAAACATTGATCATGAAAGAGTCACCATGTGCTTATTATATCCATTGCTTTGCTTATATATGGAGTAGTTCATGTTTCCGATACTACTTCGGCTTGATGAGGTTAATATGGAGTTGCTTATTTGCATGTCGGCTATGAATCCATCAAATTCATTTGCATCTTATGATGCACAAAAGGTAATGCGGCTTGCCCAATTCTATCCCAATGACATATCAAGTGTGGAGTTGATAAGACTTGAGTTTCAGCTTGAAACCTTTATTGATGATATGAGAAAAGATGCTAGGTTCAAATGTTTGAATCATCTTGGTGAGCTCTCTACTATGCTTGTTGAAACCAAAAAGCATCTTGTTTATGATTTGGTCTACTTACTTCTCAAATTGATATTGATCTTACCGGTGGCAACGGCGAGTGTTGAAAGAATATTTTCTTCCATGAGTTTTGTGAAGAATAAGTTGAGAAATAGCATGGGTGATAAGCTCTTGAACCATTGCTTAGTGACATTTATTGAGCGAGAAATGTTCTCGAAAGTAAGTGAAGATGAGACTGTTGAAACTTTCATGGCAATGCGAGAGCGTAGAATTACAAAAAAATCATAGTGATGTAATATTCTATTTATGCTATATTTTATCATGTAATACTTTATGTATGTGTTCGAACTATTTTGCATTGGAATCACACAACTTTGAGAAATATGTATTAATCTACATTGTCATGAATCAATTTGTTGTTTATATTGTCATTTGCCAATTTTTTGTGGAGTGTGCCCACCCTCCAATTTTTTCCTGCGTCCGCCACTGGTTGAAATCACCACTAGACAAAGTGACAAGCTTGTCCTTGTTTGACGCACATGCCGGCGAGATACATGTGACGATACCAGTATTAGATTCAGAAATTTTCATGTGCGTGGTTGATGGCTCAACTACTTGGCCCAAAAAAACTGGTGTCTCCACGGCAAAGCGTGAAAACAGCCCTGGACCGACCGACCGATGGTCGCGCTGGAGCTGGAATGCGCGACCCGACCGACTGTCACACACACGTAGCATCGACGCACAAATCTGAGGATGAACAGCTTTGGCATTGCAACGACAGCGAGAGGTGGCCGAGGCGCGCTGCTTTGTTTAACCTTTCTTTCCGCGCGGATATGGGGCGTGCTGACTCGGATCCGACGCGACGCCCGCCAGCGACGTGCTCGCCTCCACGTCAGCCGCACGTCGGCGCCCGGCCTCGGGCGAAGCGCGTGCCAGCCAGCAAGCCTGCGTCCACGCTGTTCGACGGTGGCTTCCTAGGTCAGCCATGTTCCTCCGCCCCTGTACACGGCGACGGACGGCGGAATCCGAGACGGTGCCGTTTGGGGACGGCCACAAGACCGGCGATCGATCTGCCGTTTGGAGGACTCGAATCTAATTTCAACTTTTAAAAAAAAGAGATATATGCACGGTTAGTCACTTTACTTGGCCGAGATGAGCAATTTGGTCACTAAACTTGTAAAATGTTGCCCGCGGGTCATTTAACTTGGTAGAGATGAGCAAACTGGTCACAAACCATTAACTGAGCAGTTGACCATTGACTCTGACCATTTTTTTTTGTTGCAAAAACACCCCTGTAGAATCACAAAATCACATCATTTTTTTTGCAAAAACACACATGTAGAGAGATATTAATGTGATTTTGTGATTCTACGGGGGTGTTTTTGCAAAAAAAATGGTCAGAGTCAATGGTCAACTGCTCAGTCAATGGTTTGTGACCAGTTTGCTCATCTCTACCAAGTCGAGTGACCCGCGGTCAACATTTTGCAAGTTTAGTGATTAAAGTGCTCATCTCGGCCAAGTTCAGTGACTAACCGTGCATATATCTCAAAAAAAATGCCGTCGTAGCTAGCAGCCGCCCTGATTGGAATTGGAAGGTCTTTTTGACGAAACGTGCGTCGATTCGTCCTGATGAAAAGAAAAGATGGCGTCTTTTTTTTTTTTTTGACAGGAACACATGGCGTAGTTTTCTAGAAGATGGCGTCTTGCGATACTTAACTGTCGCGCGCTCAGCTGGACTCTTTTATTTAGAGAATGATCACTTGGATCACATTATTAAACTACAAAAACTATGGTAAAGGTGGTATTAGTTAACTGATATAGTTGTCCCGCTGAGAGTCACGATTTGTTGGATTGCCATGGCGAGATATTTTGATCGAGTGTTGCGGAGTTGCTTTCGCCAAGCCCTACCTACCTGATAAAACTACTCACTCCGTTACACAATATAAAATGTTTTAATCTTTTTCCACGTGCATATGAACATACATGTATCTATACACGTTTAAATACATGTGTCCATTTTTTTAGTATGAATCTATACATGAATGTCTAACACCTAAAACATCTTACATTGTGGAACGAAGGGAGTAGATATTAACCTCTCTGCTGGGATATGGTAAAAGACAAACACAACTTCCAATTTGGTGAAACTGCCATTGCATCGTAGTTTCAGCAGCCTGAGAGCATCTCCAGCGGCAACCTTCAAATGCCCCCCCCCCCCCCCCAAAGGGGGCCCGGACAACAAAAATCGCCCCCAGCGGCACCCCCAATGGCTCGGCCCGAGCCAAATCGTGTCCGACACCCGGCCCTCTCGGGGGTGCCGGACATGGGGCGAACATGGCCTCCGACAGGGCGCCCCCACCCATCATACACACAACGAGCCGCGCCCAATTCCCTTACCTCTACATTGCCGCCCTCGGCGCCAAAATTCTCAATCTTCCCTCCATTTCCAAAACCCTTGCGCCGCCGCCGCGACCTCCTCGCCTTCCGCCACCATGCCGCCAAAGCCCGTCGGCCTCTCGAAACCAAAGGTGGTTCGTAAGCCGCCGACGGCGACGCAGCCGAAGAAGAAGTCCAAGAAGCGAGAGCCGCAGGACCTTCCGGTGGCCAAGGCGCCGCTGACCGCGGCCGAGCTACGCACGGCCACTTCCCATCTTCGGCAAATCTGGCGACTGAAGGCGAAGGACAAGGTGGTGAATGAGTACTCGCCAAAAGAAACCGCCGAGCTGCTGATCGCCATGAGCCAAACGAGCTCTACCACAGCCGCCCCCTATTGCGGGTCGCCGTCTGCCCCGGCCTTCTTCTACGACGGGTACGGATACCAGACGCAGCAGTCGCGGCTGTCCATCTCACCCGAGGAGCCGGCCCTCGACCTCAACGAGGCACCCCTCTTCGTCGACTCGTCGGCTATGCGGTGGACGACATCCAAAAGCGGCGACACGACAGCCTCCCGCGGCCACCTCTTCGAAAATGAAGGCGCCAACGCGGCCGACCCTCTTGGCCAGGTGCGTGCTATTAATCTTGTGTTTGTGGTCATTTATTGCCCGGCGGATGCAAAATGTTGTTGTGTTCATTTATTGTCGGCGGCCTGCCGGCTGAAATGTGTTGTTTCTGCTTATCTATTGTGTTTGTGCAATGTGTGTCGACGTCTTTGTGGCATAGGACACCGGCGTCGAAGCGATGGCTCAACTGATCGTCGGTGATGCCTACGAAGGCGTCAGACATGCCGATCAGTTCGGACTGTTAGAATAGGGTTGTTAGCTGTGTGTGTAGTTAGCATATTGAATAGGGGTTTCTTTGCTTATTTCCCTTATGTACATGTTCTGGCTTGTTGGCCCCGACTCAATACAGAAGCTTATTTCATAACATGGTATCAGAGCTGGGGCTAGGTTTCCCTGTCAGCGCCGCCGGTCGCCGTCGGTATCCGCCGCCGCTGCACCCTCTCTCCATTGAGCCTCTCCCCTTTTCTTCAAGCTGCTAGGCCGCTGCCGCCATTCCAGGCCACCGCTGCCTTCTGCCATCCTTCCCGGCCGCCGCCGTCCTCCTTGGCCGCCGCCTCCAGTCTGGCAGTTGTTGCTAGTTGTCTTCAAGCCGCTGCTGAAATGGCGCCCTCCACCACCACCGGTGTTGTACCATTACCCAGATGACATGTTATCTTCAACGGACAGAACTACACAGACTGGGTGCAACACATGAAGCTGCATATGATGGGTCAGCGGGTCTGGGAGTATCTCACAGGTTCTCTGCCATGTCCTTCGCTGCCCACTCCTCCTGACGAGGTGGTTTTCCCTGCTGATGCCGATGATACCAAGCAACGTGAGGTGCTGGATGCCTTTGAGGAGGCCACTGAAGGGTACCAAAATAAGCTCCACTTGTATAAGCAATGGACAGATGATGATGGTCGGGCCTCTGCTATCTTAGTGTCCAGCATGGATGTTGATCTCACCATGGATGTGGTGTCCCTTACGACTGGTCATCAGATGTGGGAACACCTTCGTCGTCGCTACGAGCCTACGAGGGATGCCATGTATCTCTCTGTTATTCCTCAAGAGTAACAACTTAAACAGGGAGATGGCACGGTTGATGAATTCTGCAAGGAGCTGTCAGCGGTGTGGCGCCAATTGGACTCTCTGGGAGCCGATGTGTGTCGTACATGTCAGTGTTGCGTGCGGCAACAAGCCAAGCTGGAGGTTCGTCGCCTCTACGACTTCCTCACTCGCCTCCGAGACAAGTTCGAGCAGAGTCATGCCCAACTGTTGGCACGCCATCCTCGGCTATCTACTTTGGAGGCTCTTGTTGAAGTGCACTCTGAGGAGCTGCGTCTACGCACCACGGGCATGTTGCCGTCCTCTTCAGCAGTCCTCGCTGCACACATTTCACCACCACAGCAAGTTGTGCCTTCTCCTACACCGGTGGCTGGGATCTCCACTAGAGCTTTCTGCACCTACTGCAAGCAGGATGGTCACATGATCATGGAGTGCATAAAGAGGAGGAAACAGTATCACCGTGGTGGCCGTCCTCATAAGGACTCGGGAGGCTCCTCTGATTCTCGTGAGGGCTCCCTTGAGAAGGTTCACCAGGAGATGCTCACCTTCCTGCGCCGCCTAGCTGCGTCGGCACCCTCCTCAGGTTTTGCTGGTCAGACATCTGGTCTGCCACCACACTCTTCTTCAGGTACAACTTTGCCATGGATTCTTGATTCTGGGGCCTCCTTCCACATGACACCACACACTCATCACCTTAGTGCTGTCAACTCTGTACCTTCTCCACTTACAGTTTAGACTGCAGATGGCACTTGTCTTCCTGTTGCAGCACAAGGAACTCTTTCAACATCTTCTTTTCATGTCCCTACTGTTTCTCATGTTCCAAAACTGACTATGCAACTTATGTCTGCTGGTCAACTCACGGATGTGGGGTGCCGTGTTATTTCGGATTCTAAATCGTGTTGTGTTCATGATCATCTTATGGGACTCTGGTTGGGATCGGTCCTCGGCGCTATGACTCTCAGCGCCTTTGGGAGCTCGACTGGCTGCGCCTTCCTTCCGCTGCGTCCTCCGGCCAGTCGGACGTCACCAACCCTTTTGCTTCAGCTGTCACCTCCACTACTTCCTTCGCTCCGTGGCATCATCGGTTGGGTCACATTTGTGGCTCTCGATTGTCTTCTTTGGTCAGGAGTGGTGTTCTAGGGTCTGTATCAGGTGATAGTTCACTAAATTGTATAGGTTGTAAGCTTGGCAAGCAAATACAACTCGCCTACCCCTCTAGTATTTTTGTATCTCAACGACCTTTTGAACTTGTTCACTCTGATGTATGGGGCCCTGCCCCCTTCATTTCGAAAGGGGTCACAAATATTATATAATCTTCATTGATGACTTTTCTCGCCACACTTGGATCTACTTTTTGTCATCTCACAGTTAAGTGCTTCAGATTTACAAGTATTTTGCTACCATGGTTCGCACTCAGTATGATTCCTCTATTCGAGTTTTTCGTGTTGATTCGGCTGGTGAGTACCTATCTCGTGCGCTTCGTGGTTTTCTTGCTGAACAAGGCACCCTTCCTTAGTATTCATGTCCTGGTGCCCATGCTCAAAATGGAGTGGCTGAACGCAAACATTGCCACATCCTCGAGACTGCACGAGCTCTTCTTTTATCTTCTGTTGTTCCCCCACACTTCTGGGCTGAGGCTGTCTCTACTGCTGTGTATCTCATTAATATTCAGCCCTCTGTTGCTCTCAAGGGAGGAGGGGGTACCAGTTGATCATCTAGGTGATGGTCCAGCTGATTATAGTGGTCTGCGTCTTTTTGGTTGTGCCTCTTTTGTTCTTCTCCACCCGCATGAACGCACCAAATTGACTGCTCAATCTGTTGAATGTGTTTTCCTCGGCTACAGTTTAGAACATAATGGTTACCGCTGCTGGGACCCTATTGCCCGGAGAGTGAGGATCTCCAAAGATGTGATTTTTGATGAGTCTCGCTCCTTCTACCCTCGTCATACCTCTACTGCCACCACAGAGTCGTTAGTTGAGCCTCTCTCTTTCTTGACTCTACCCGATTATCCACTTTCACCTGCCATCACTTGCAAATGGGTCTACAAGGTTAAGACACGTTCATATGGTTCTCTCGAGCGCTTTAAAGCTCGACTTGTTGCGCGTGGCTTCCAACAGGAGTATGGTCGTGACTATGATTCTTTTGCTCCTGTTGCTCACATGACCATTGTTCTAACTCTTTTGGCTGTTGCAGATCCTGCTCGCTACCGTCATCTTGTTGGGAGCCTTGTCTACCTAGGCATCTCTCGCCCTGACATTTCTTATGTTGTGCACATTCTAAGTCAGTTTGTCTCTACTCCCACTCAACTTCACTACAGTCACCTTCTTCGTGTTCTTCGTTAGCTTCGTGGGACTGTGACTCGGTGCCTATTCTTCTCTAGCTCCAACTCCCTTCAGCTTGAGGCCTACTGTGATGCGACCTGGGCCAGCGAGCACACCGATCGCCGCTCTCTCTCTACCTATCGTGTTTTTCTTGGTTCCTCGCTGATTGCCTGGAAGAACAAGAAGCAAACTGCTGTATATCGCTCTAGCGCTGAGGCTGAGCTGCGAGCTATGGCAGCTAAGATCACTTGGCTATGGTGACTTCTTCAGGATTTTGGTGTTTCCACTACTGCACCCACCCCTTTGCTCTCCGACAGCACTGGGGCGCTCAGCATTGCCCGTGATCCAGTGAAGCATGAGCTCACCAAACACATCGGTGTTGATGCCTCCTACATGCGTTCTCAGGTGCAAGAGAGGACTGTGGTCCTTCAGTATGTGCCCTCGGAGCTTCAGCTTGCTGATTTTCTGACGAAAGCTCACACACGGTCACAACACAACTTTTTCCTGTCCAAACTCAGTGTCCAAGATCCCCCTTGAGTTTGAGGGGGGTGTTAGAACATGGTTGTTAGGTGTGTGTGTAGTTAGCATATTGTATAGGGGCTTCTTTGCTTATTTCCCTTATGTACATGTTCTGGCCTGTTGGCCTCGACTCAATACAGAAGCTCATTTCATAACACGGACATGCCCATCAGTTCGGCCAGGCCGAGGATGAGGTGGGCGACGAAGGTGAAGAGGAAGAGGAGGAGGATGGCGACACCGACGAGATGAGGAAGACTGGTTATAGAGGTCAAACTTGGAGTGACAAGGAGGACGTGTTATTATGCGAGGCATTGATGGCGGTGAGCATAAACGGCACGAAAGTCGCAAACCTAACGAAGGGAGCTTATTGGTCACGTATTCACAAGGACTACACCGAAGAAGGTGAAAGGACATTTATTGTCCCCTCTATGTTTTGTGTGTTAGATAACAACACCGGTGATGTTTTGATATGATGCTAAGTGATTTCAGGAAAACTCTGGTGTTTTGTTAAAAGTTAAACCGTATCTCTCTCTATACAAAAAGAAGAAAGAAATCGTCGGAGATCGGTTTTAGTGGACCTCCTGAGAAGGCAGCTCCCAGGCCGGCTGGCTCGGCTGGGTAGCCAGCCCCCAGGCCGGCCAGGCCGGGCTCCAGGCTGGCTGGCTCGGCTGGCTGGCCAGTCCCCAGGCCGGCTTGTCTAAAGCTTCAGCTGCAGTGCGTGAGGCCGGCCTCCAGGCCGGCCAGGCCGACTCCCAGGCCGGCCACCCAGTACCCCCTTTCAACGGCCATGTTTTAGGAGGAGCTATAAATGCTCCTCCACCTACCTTGGGACAGGTAGCTTGAGGCTTCTTCCCTTGTTGCTTCTCACTAAGAGCCTTCTTCTTCAAAGGGCAAGATCTAACATGGTGCCCTTCAACTTTGCACTTGAAGCAAACAATCTTGGCCAAATCTTTGACTTGTTCTTGGCCCTTCTTCTTCTTGTTGATCTTGGACTTGTTCTTGTTATTGGAGTTGAATCCAAGTCCACTCTTGTCATTGGGGCGTCTTTGAACACTCAACATATTGTCAAGTGTAGAATCCCCAACATGACGCTTTTCCAAGTCTTTCTTCAAAGAAGTGACTTGGGCCTTGAGCTCATTTAATTCCTCTACATGGTTAGTATCAACACAAACACTAGAGGAAGTAGAGGCTTCATTATTAGAGCAACAAGGCAATAAAAGTAATTCATCACAAGATTTAGCAATGGCATGAGAGGATGAATCACTAGGACTAGCACAAGACAATAAAGTATTAGGAGTAGAAGTTGTGTCATTGTCCACATGAGGCTCACAAGATGTTACCTTTGTCATAATAGCCTCATGAGCTAACTTTAGCCTAGCATGGGATGCTAGAAGATCATCATTAGAGCTAGAAAGCTTTTCATGACTTTCTTCCAATTTCCCACACTTGCTAGATAGCAACTCAAGTTGAGCCCTTAGCTCAACATTCTCCTTCAAAATAGATGCTTCACGAGAAGTGGAGTTAGTAGCACAAGCATCATTAACATTAGAAATGGAAGAAGACAACTTGACAAGCTCATCATTCTTAGATAGTTGAGTTTGGAGTTGATCATGAGACTTGATAAGGAGAGAGTGTTCACTTTCCAAAGCCTTGTGAGCTTTGTCAAGTCTCTCTATGTCCTCATTTAGTCTAGCATTGCCAACACCAAATTCAACCTTTTCCTTTTTAAGCACTTTATATTTAGCAATAGCATGATCTCTTTCCTTAATGATTTTAGCAATAATAAGATCATTAGACTCATCAAGAGATTCAAGTTTCTCTTCAAGAGAAACCCTAAGTTCTTCTTCTTCTTCAAGAGAAGCTTTCAAGGAAGCTATAGTGATGGAGTCATCTCTCTCAATTTCACATTTCTCATCAAATTGAGTTTCCAAATCCTCAATGATTTCCCTACTCTTAATAACATAAGCATTGATTTCACATAGAGGAGGGATAGCATTACTACCTTTGGGGAGAGCACGAAGAACCAGCTCACCCATCTTTGTTAAGGATTCAAAATCAAATTGTTCTTCATGAGAATCCTCATCCACATCATCACAATTTGGATTCGAGGTAGGAGATACCTCGGAACCCTTAGCCATAAGGCAAAAGTGAGTAGTGGGCAACGAAGATGAAGAATTACTTGAAGCTTCATTGAGATCCACGTCTTGTTCCAACAAATGTTGGGATTCCTCTACATTGTTATCCACACAAGAAATAGCGGATATGGAAGTATTGTTTTCATGGCAACAAGACGAATGAAGCATATCATCATGAGATTTAGTTAAACAACTATTACATGATATGCAAGGACTAGCAACACTAGCATGTAAAACATTTGGAGTGCTAGAAGTGTTTAAGTCCAAAGATAGAACATTGCAATGAGATAGAGATGAAGTATAGTCAATAGAATATTCACCATCAACAAAGCAATTTCTATCACCACTCACCATATCATTACCTTGTGTCAAAACACATGTTGGTGAAGTGGAAGAAGATGTGAACTCATCACGACCGGAGGTGGAGGGAGAACAATCATCCTCAATAATATTGGACACTTCATATTTATCTTGAAGCTTGGTCCAAAGCTCATGAGTATTTCGAAAAGGCATGATTGAAGCAAGAACTACATCGCTCAAAACACATATAAGACCATTAGAAACTAGAGTCTCGAGATGAGAGTTTTCCTCATCCTCTAAAGATAATTCTTGGGAATCCTTTGGAGGAGGAAAACCCACATCTACAATCCTCTTTATATAATTTGGACCCATGGCCCTAAAAAGATTAAGCATGCGAATTTTCCAAACATCATAATTTGTGCCATCGAATATGAAAGTGGGATCGTGCACTAATTCCCTAAACGACATATTTTACTCTCTAGGCGGTAAAGCCCAAAAAGAGAGCCCAGGCTCTGATACCAATTGAAAGGACAATGATGTTGCCTAGAGGGGGGGTGAATAGGCGATTAAAACTTTTCCGGTTTAGGCTTGCTAATTGCGGAATAAAACTAGGTGTTTAAATTAACAAGCCAACAACTTAATTAAACTAGGCTCACCTATGTGCACCAACAACTTATGCTAAGCAAGACAAGCAACAAGGTGATAGCACTATAGAATACTTCAAGCACGAAGGCTATCACAATGTAAAGTGCATAAGTAAAAAGCTCGGGTATAGAAATAACCGAAGCACGCGGAGACGAGGATGTATTCCCGAGTTCCTCCTTGAAAGGGAGTACGTCTCGTTGGAGAGGTGTGAACCGACACAACGGTTCAACAACCACAAAGGTTTCACCCTCTTCTCCGATGAACCGCACCACAAAGGTTTGGTTCACCTTCCACTATCGGTATTCCTTCGAGGCGGAATCCGGAGCCTTTCAACAACAATCCGGGGCACAACCCACAATGGGTTGGGGGCTCCCGAACGGCTCTCAACAACAATCCGAGGCACAACCCACAATGGGTTGGGGGCTCCCGGACGGCTTCAAGTGACCACACAAGGGTCCAACCACCACAAAGGCGTCTAGGGTCCAAGGACCCAAGAGTAACAAGCTCACAAACTTTCAACTTCCACGAATCCTCGTGGAGAGCACACCGATGCACCAAATGCAAAAGGCAAGAGCACAAGTGCTCAAATCCCTCACTCTCAAATTCCAACAAAGCAACAAATGCTTATGGGGGAATAAGAGAGGAGGAACAAATAGGAGATGCACCAAGAACTCCAAGATCAAGATCTACAAGGTTTCCCTCACTTAGAGGAGAAATCGATCGGTGAAAACGTAGATCAAGATCACCTCTCACTTTCCCTCAAATATGAGCAAGAACCATGGGAGGGATTGAGAGGAAGAGCAAGCTATGCAAAGAGCAACAATGGAGGAGAGAGGATGGACAAGCTTGCTCAAAGGTTGGGGTCTCTTTGGGGAAGAAGACCCCTTAAAAGGGCAGCAGGAATCTGCCCGTTGGGGCCAAAAATCGCGAGGACCGGCCTGGAGGCCGGCCTAGGCTGGGCAGGAGGCCGGGAGCCTCACAGAGCCGGCCGGCCCTACAGCCGGCCTAGGCTGGGCTGAAGGCTGGGTGCCCAACAGAGCCCGCCGGCCCTGGGGCCGGCCTGGGCTGGCCTGGAGGCCGGCCTACAAAAAACAGAAAAAAGTCCAACACGAAAACGAACATATCTTGATCATCCGGACTCCGTTTTCGATGTTCTTGGGCTCGTTGGAATCGCAACGAAGAGCTTTACAAGATCATGCAGAGAAACATCATAGTCCAACAATGGAGGATAAAATCAAATGGGGAAATGTTAGACCTCTCAATAAAAGAACAACCGATAAAACCTCCAAACCAAAACCGCAATATGTTTCTCATTCGGACTCCGTTTTCTATGATCTTGGGCTTGTTACAAGATACTCACAAGCACTACAAGATCATGCATATACACATCATAGTCCATCATGTGAGGAGTAAACCACAAGGAGAGAGTTTGACCTCTCTAGAAAAGATAAGCCGGTAAAACCTCCAATATCAAAAACGCCACAAGATATGCATATGAAATCCGTTTTTGATGAACTAGAACTTGGTATGGAGATGAACACAAACTCTAAATACTCACATGAATAAAAGCCAAATAAGAACCAAGAAAGATGATATGCCAAGTATGCAAAGGTTTGAGCTCTCCACAAAGATGCGATCAAGTTACTCACTTGAGAGCCCCTCTTGATAGTATGCCGTCTATCCTATAACCCGGTCTCCAAACTAACAACATGAGACCGGTAAAATAGAAACCCTATCAAGATCATACCTTTGCCTTGCGCATTCCACTTGAGCTCAATGATGATGATCTTGACTCTCTCAAGTTGGAACACCTTTCTTGATTGTGCTTGCTAGCACATGCTTGATGAAGACTTCTCCAAATACTCCCCCATACTCCATTATGGGAGAGCCTCGCTAAGCTCCGTTTCACAAAGATGGTGTCTTGAATCCTTCAAAACATACTTGCAATATGCTCCACTCTACACATGACCATTCTTCATATAAACCTTTGAATAGAGCATTGATCATCATGTAATCTTCTAGAGTCCAACACATGAACTCCAATCTTCTTCATGGACAAGATCTATAAAGATATCTCAATGCAAACATTAGTCCATAAGGATTGTCATTAATTACCAAAACCAAGCATGGGGCAACACATGCCCTTTCATCATCTGCTCATCCAAATCCTAAGCCAGAGAGGCATACGGGCATGAGTATCAGCTAGTAGAGCTAGCAGTGGGTAGAGAGAGTGGAGGGAACACGAAGTTACCTGGCAACCATGGCCGTAGCTCCTCGGCAGCGAGGCAGTGCCCGCGCAACCGATGGAGGGGGACACGGCAGTAGAGTTCAGCACCACCGCGCCACGGCGGCACAGAGGGCGGAGCTCTGCGCCCAGCCATGGCGAGCACGCTGGAGAACAAGGAGGGAAGCGCACCGGCACTGAAACCCTAACCCTAGGGGATTGGGTTGTGCTCGGCCATGAGAGGAAGAGAGGGGCGAATCGCTCCAGTGAGTGGAAGAGCGGAGCGGGGAGTGTTTTGCCCCAGCGCACGGCGGCGGTAGCCGGAGTTGGCCGGAGTGGGGCGACGACAGCAGAGGCGACACGGGCATCGGAGGAGTCGAGCACGGGCTCGAGCACGAGAGAGGGAGAGAGAGAAGAGAGTGGCTCGGTCGTTGACCCGACCCGAGTCAGGTCTTTGACTTGGTTCAACCAAGTTGGACCGGGGGTACTTTTGTAATTTCATAAAGTTGAAAATTTTAAATCTTTCAAAGTACTCTAAAAATTGAAATAAATTCCTAAAAATACTTTAAAAATATCTACAAATATTAGCAGAAAATAAGCTATTTAAATAAAATACTAATAGGAATTTTTAAAAATTATTTCTTTGATTAAAAATCCAAAGATCCTTAAGTGGATTATTCTTTGGAATAATTTCTTAAAATTATTTTCTCAGGAAAAATAATCTGGGAAAATAAATATTAAGTTCAAAATAATATTTGAACTATACCAAGACTATCTTGTTACTCATCCTAAATCCAAAAATATTCAAACTTAAATGAATTTTTACACCAAATTCAAATACACAAAAATCAACTAAAAATATTCAACATACTCTACAAAATATGAGGAATTTTTATGTAAGTTTTATTTGAAGTTTTGAAAAACATTTTGTGGATGAAAAATTCAAGGATCCTTAAGTGGAAATGACTTGAAATTCTTTTTCAAAAACTATTTTCTTAAAAGAAAATAATATGGGAAAATAAAGTCTTGAAGTTTAATTATATTGAACTATTTCAATTTAATCACTTTAAATTTATTCCTCATGAAAATTGTTGTCAAACCTTTAAATCATTAAAAACTCACAAACACTCAAAAAGTATTAAAATCCGCAGCTTGGGAATTTTGGGTGACGGTGCATCACATGACTATGCATAATAGCATGCTGCTAGAGTTTTCAGTAGTCCTTATCAGGATTACTTTGCTATTTTCAGAACTCGGGGTTTTACCGCAAACCCTAGAACCCCGAAGGGCCTGAACTGTCACTTCTACCACATGCAAGTTCATTCTTGCATATCCTTATTGAATTATTTTATAAAAACTATTTTCAAAAACGTATTATTATCATTGCATTGAAAAAGAAAAACTATTTTCGAATGATGTGAATTGCTATATATATATTGTTTGGCTGGCAATGGAACCACGGATTGATGTTGTGGTGGAGGTTCCATTGTACGGGAAAGTATATACCTAGGATTAATTACCAATGTCGCTGTGATCCTTGCGCCGTATTGAAGCGTTTACCATGAGATCTGCTATGGACGGTAAAAGTCAGCCGTATCTTCTCTCGTTCACATATCCTCGGCAGGCTATTACCTGGTTGTGTCCGTTGCGGCGGCCAATAGCGTGGAAGCGCGTGACCTTCCCACCTGACGGGGTGATTGGAATAGAAGCTCGGGAGGGGTGGCGGGATAGCGGTCTTTGTTACGGGCCGCGCCACAAATGGGCGGATAAGTGTTGTGCGGAGAGGGCGGTGATTGGCTTTGGACTCACACCTGGCCCCATACCATGGAAGTATGGACGAGTTTGGCCGCTCGGAAAGGCAACAAGGCTGGGTTTCTCTCACGGGTAAAGTTACGCAGCTCTGCAGAGTCAACAACAAGAAATTGTGACTGTCACATCCGTGTTCCCGGAAGGAACTACAGACCGCAGCGGGAAAGGCATCCCAAGTGATGACTATGAACCCGTGGAGACTGTGAGCATAGTTTTCTGAAATAAAACCTGACCTTTTGAAGAAATATTTTCCAAAACTTGCATTATGTCAATGACCGTTGGTCATGGAAATAGCTAGTGCATAAAACACCTTATCGCCTATAATTTGAACTTGCTGAGTAACGCTTGTGTTGCTCACCCTTTCCCCGTTGACCCCCTGCTTAGATTTTGGAGCCATCAAAGGAGTTGCCAGTTACCCATCAAGACGTCGAGGAGATCTTCAACTAGGAGTCAAGTCTACCTGGTGAACCTTGAAGGAGTCAACAGCTACTTCACCGACAAAAGGATGATGACCACCTTGCCCAGGTGTATATAATGACAACACTGCCGATGGAGGAGACAACATCATTTTGGAAGAAGGAGTACAACTTGGATAAAGATATTCCAGATGGAATAGAGTAGGGCTGTGACAACAGCAGTAGTGGATTAGGCATTAGAGGTAGAGCTGGTATCCAGCTTAGTGATACGATTTGGATCTTTCTGTATGTTATTTGCAAGAGACTTGTTTTATTATAAAAGGAGGGTCTCGAGATTTTGTATTGAATAGTGTTTTAATCCTATAGTGTTACCTTGGACCGGCTATGTTTCTGTTGTACTACTCTGAGGGATGTAATATTTGCGGAGAGGTCCTTCCGTGCGTGTTACATCAACGACTTGTACACTACAACATGCAGTGGTGTGCTGGGTCACCGCACTTTTACTAGTTGGCAACACTCAATGAAATCTCATGTCAACGGTGCCTCTATCGAGCTTTGGAGGATCATACGAGTGGGATTCAAGGCCATGGATCCAAACAACTTGACAAGAAGAGAGGTGGTTGATGCTCAACTCAATGCCTCCGCTCTTCACATGCTTGAACTTGCCGTTGGAGAAAATGGTCTTCATCACATTCAACATGTCACCGCCGCCAAAGAAGCTTGGGATTGTCTTGAGGAGGTGTTTCTTGGAAATGGAAGCATGAAGAGGAATAGATTTGATGCCTTGAGCAATGATGCCGAAGGCTTCTACATGCTTGATAATGAAACTCATGAGGAGATGCATGGAAAACTCAAGATTCTTGCCAAATCCTTTTATAATGTTGGGGCAACCTATGTGGATGGTGCTTGGATCAAGAGGAAGTATGTGAATTCTCTCATGCCCTTTGAGCCCATTGAATTGAAGGCCATACAAGGAAGACACAACTACCTTGAAATGACATCTAATGAAGTTATGCAAGAGGTGCAAGCTTTCAAGGTTGCCACCAAGAATGCTCTAGACAACCGTGCTAGGGCCATGGGAATGAAACAAGGTCCCTCACTTGCTTTGAAGGCCAAGGTGGTGAGTCTTGATGATAGTGTGGAAATTGAAGCATGCCCAAGCAACATTCTCCCCGATGATCTTGAACAAGCCTACCATGATCACGTGGCTCTTGCCGCAAGAGCTTTTTGGCGTGACCCGGCCAAGGCAAAGGCTCAAGTAGATCTAAAGAACAATCCAAGTGGGAAGAAGGAGTTTGCTATAAGGACAAAGACGTGCTACAATTGTCATGACAAGCATCACTTCATCAAAGATTGTCCTTATGAGAACCGAGAACAACATGGTGGCAGGCTTATACTCAAGGATCAATCAAAGTTGGTTCAAAGGAAGCCAATTGTCAAGAAGAAGCCATTCTTCAAGAAAGCACCAAGAATTGTGTTGATGACTCAAGAAGAGTACCCTTCCGATGATTCCGAAGAAGAAGAAGAACCCACACGTGAGGTGGCCGCATTGGTCATTGCCTCAACTTCATCACCTTCTCTCTTCGAATCCCCCAATGAAAACATCTCCAACAACAACACCGCTCGTTGCCTCATGGCCAAGGCCACCGAGGTAGCATTCTCCACCCCTAAGACTATGCATGAAATGGATGATGTCACTAGTCTTGCAATTAAGAAAGAACTTGTTGCTTTCGATACCTTTGTGACTAACTTGCAAGGTGAAGCCAAGAAGCATGTTGAGGCTCTCATGAGTCAACTTGGTAAGACCAAAGACCTCCTTGAGGACAAATGCCGCATTGAGAGAGAGGACTCTATCACTATAGCCTCTTTGAATGCTACTCTTGTAGAAGAACAAGAATATAGGAGTACTCTTGAGGAGAGACTTGAGTCTCTTGATGGTACTAATGATGAAATAATTGCTAAAATTCTTAAGGAAAGAGACCATGCCATTGCCAAGTATAAAGTCATTAAAAAGGAGAAAGCTGAATTTGTGGTTGCTAATGCTAGACTACATGGGGATATAGAGAAGCTTGACAAGGCTCACAAGGCCTTGAAAATTACTCACTCTCTCCTAGTTAAGTCTCATGAGCAACTACAAAATCAACTTTCTAAATCTAACTCACCTAGCACCTCTACTCCCTCTTGTGATCATGAAAATATTATTGAGAAAAATGCTAGGTTGAAGGTTGAGCTTGCCAAGGCTGCTAGTGCCAAGACCTCTATTCCCAAAGGTAAGGAAAAAGTTGTTGCTCATGTTGAGCAAAGGCAACGCAAAGGGAAGGAGGGTCTTTGTTATGTAGCCAAGGCAATGAACAAGAAGAGCAACAACAAGGAGAACAAGGCCAAGCCCGCATAAGCCAAGACTTCCATTGCGAGTGGTGATGCCACTAGGGGCAAGACCACTCGTAGTGACTAAGCGGGGCATAATAACCCCAACTACATTCTTTATGTTGATTATTATGGGGATGTTTATGCACAATATGTTGTTCCTTATGATGGTTACATTGCTTATTGAAAGGACATTGTCCGTTAATCTTGTTTTGACGTTTGATAACAACACTTGGAAGTATTTAACATACCGCTAAGTGTCCACAGGAATCGTGACCATTTATATCAAAAGATACTAGTGGATCTCTCTCTATGCAAAAAGGTAAGAAAAGTAGTTGTCGGTCGTCAATTCGTGAAGGGAGAAGGCGCTCTGCAGGCAGGCCGGCCCCCAGGCCAGCCCAGGCTGGCCTCACGGCTGGTTGCGTCGGGTGTCTGGCCGGCCCCAGGCCGGCCCTGGCTGACCTCCAGGCTGGTTGCGTCGGGTGGCTGGCCGGCCACCAGGCCGGCCCAGGCCGGCCTCAAGGCTGGCTGCCTCGGGCTGCTGGCCGGCCCCCAGGCCGGCCCAGGCCGGCTCCCAGGCCGGTGTCGTCGCAGCCTCGGCCAGCCCAGCCACCCCCCGGCCCCCAGGCCGGCCCAGGCCGGCCTCAAGGCCGGCAGCCTCGGCTGCTATGCCAGCCCCCAGGCTGGCCCAGGCCGGCCCTGCTTCCTGCGTTTCGCCACTTACCTCTTCAAACGGCCATATTTTGATGAGGCCTATATATACCTCTTCACCAACCTTTGACAAGAGCTTGAACACGTTGAAGAACACCGATAGATCTCCCAATCCCTCCACCCAACTCGTTGATCTTTGGAGGATTGAAGGAGAAGGCCCCGATCTACATCTTCACCAAGCCGTTTTCATTTCCCCCTCATTCACTTGAGGGACCATTGCTAGGGTTTCCACTAGGAAAACCTAGCCCCCTATTGTACTCACTTGATTGTCTTTGTGACAGATTGTAGCTGTTTGGGAGCCCCCAATCCTTTGTGGGTTGTGCCCCAAATCGTTGTTGTAAAGGCTCCGGACTCCGCCTCGAAGGTTTCCGATAGTTGAAGTGAACCAAACCTTTGTGGTGCGGTTCACCGGAGAAGAGGGTGAGGCCTTTGTGGCCGTTGAACCATTGTGTTGGTTCACACCTCTCCAACGAGACGTACTCCCCTAAAAAGGAGGAACTCGGGATTACATCCGTGTCTCCGCGTGCTTTGACTTCGGTTACCTCTATCCTTGTTTACCGCCTTATTATATCGTGCTTAGTTGCTAGCTTGTCATATAGGTAAATTCACCGTAGTTGCATATCTAGAGAATTTACCTTTTGTGTCAAGCCTAAATTGAAAAAGACTAAAATTGGAGTAGCACCTATTCACCCCCCCCCCTCTAGGTGTCATACCGATCCTTTCAATTGGTATCAGAGCAAGGCTCTCTTGTTTTGGGTTTAACCGCCTAAGAGAAGTATGACACAAAGTGAGGATGAGGCCGATCTTGCCAAGGCCAAGGAGACCATGGCATCCATGGCCGATATCAAATCGTTGGAAACAACATTGACATCGTCCATGAATGACATGAATGTCAAATTTGATGAGTTGCGTGACATGCTCATGAAACTCACAAATGCCAAGGTTTCGGAAACCATCCCACTAGAGGGTATCTCTAACTCCGATGAAGGTGATTCCGAGGAGGGTAAAAAGAAAAATGAGAAGGGGTGGAAACCATCTCCGGATCTAAACCATCTCCTCCTCCTCCTACCAAGCATGAAGATGGGAAGGAAGAGTACCATAACGTTCCGGGATGGTACCCTATCGACCCACCTATCACCACCCGCATAAACCCCATTGGTCCTCCACCTAAGCTTAATGCATTAGCCTTTGCTAGTTGGCAACGCTCAATGAAATCTCATATTAACAGTGCCTCTATCGAGCTTTGGAGGATCATTGAAGAAGGGTACAAGGTTGCGGATCCAAGCAATGTGACAAGAAGAGAATTTGCCGAAAAGCAACTCAATGCCTCCGCACTCCATATGATTGAACTTTCAGTGGGTGAAAGTGACAAGCATTATGTTCTCAATGCCTCCACCGCCAAAGAAGCTTGGAATTGTCTTGAGGTTGCATTTCTTGGGAATGAAAGCATGAAGAGAAACCGATATGAGTCTTTGAGCAATGATGCCGAAGGCTTCTACATGTTTGACAATGAGACTCATGAAGACATGTATGGAAGACTCAAGACTCTTGCAAAGGCCTTCTTTGATGTGGGGGCAACCTATGTGGATGATGCTTATGTCAAGAGGAAGTATGTGAATGCTCTCTTGCCTTCCGAGCCCATCGAGGTGAAGGCCATTCAAGGAAGACACAACTACAACGAAATGACATCCAATGAAGTTATGCAAGAAGTGCAAGCCTCCAAGGTTGCCACCAAGAATGCCGAAGATAGCCGTGCTAGGGCCATGGGGATGAAACAAGGCCCCTCACTTGCTTTGAAGGCCAAGGTGGTATGTCTTGATGAGGTTGAAGCGTGCCCAAGCAACATTGCTCCAAATGATCTTGAACCGGCTCTAAATGGTCATATAGCTCTTGCCACAAGAGAGTTTTGGCAAGACCCGGCAAAAGCTAAAGCCAAGGTTGATAAAGAGAACAACTCAAGTGGGAAGAAAGAGCTAGCCTCAAAGTGGAAGACGTGCTACAATTGTCATGACAAGAACCACTACATAAGAGAGTGTCCTTATGAGAACCGAGAGCAAAATGGTGGGAAGCTCATCCCCAAGGACCATTCAAAGTTGATCCAAAAGAAGCCCGCAAGACCAAGGAAGCCTTTCTTCAAGAAGGCACCAAGAATTGTGTTGGTGGCACAAGAAGAATATGCCACAAGTGATTCCGAAGATGAAGATGCACCTACTAAAGAGGTAGCCGCATTGGCTATTGTATCAACTTCATCATCTTCTCTCTTTGAATCCCCCAATGAGAACTTCTCCACCAACAATGCTCGTTGCCTCATGGCTAATGTCACCGAGGTATCATCTCCTTCTCCCAAGACTATGCATGAAATAAGTGATCAATCTAGTCTTGTGATTAAGAAAGAACTTGTTGCTTTCGATACGTTCATGACTAACTTGCAAGGTGAAGCTAAGGAACATGTTGAGTCTCTCATGAGACAACTATGTGCGGCCGAAGAACTTCTTCAAGAAAAGAGTAAGATTGAGAGAGAGGATTCTCTCACCATTGCCTCTTTGAATGCTTCCGTAGCATCCTTGAATGCCTCTCTTGATGAAGAGAGTGAAGAAAGATGTTCTCTTGAGGAAAGACTTGAGTCTCTTGATGCTAAAAATGATGATATCATTAATAAAATCATTAAGGATAGAGATCATGTTGTTGCTAAATATAAAGTGCTTAAAAAGGAGAAAGTTGAACTTGGGGTTGCTAATGCTAGACTTCTTGAGGTATGGAGAAGCTTGACAAGGCTCACAAGGCCTTGGAAACAACTCACTCCCTTTTAGTCAAGTCTCATGAGCAACTTCAAACTCAACTTTCTAAATCTAGCTCAACTAGCATATCTATTCTTCCTCGTGTTCATGAAAATGTTATTGAAGAAAATGTTAGTGCCAAGACCTCTATTCCCAAAGTAAAGATAAGGGTATTGCTTACTTATTTGAGCAAAAACCACACAAAGGGAAGGAGGGTCTTGGTTATGTAGCCGAGCCCAAGAAGAAAGTGGGCAACAACAAGAAGATCAAGACCAAGCCCGCACAAGCCGAGACTTCCATTGCGGTGGTAGTGCCACAAGGGGCAAGACCACTCGTAGTGACTTTGCGGGGCATAACAACCCCAACTATATTCTTTATGTTGATTATTATGGGGATGTTTATGCTCAATATGTTGGTCCATATGATGGTTACATTGATTACTCTATTTGGGTTCCTAAGACCCTTGTTGCTAACCAAAGAGGACCCATTGAGAAATGGGTACCTAAATCCAAGCAATGATTTCTTGTAGGACTATGCTTCCGGTGGATCTAAATGGGTGGTTGATAGTGGATGCACTAGTCATATGACCGGAAGCAAGGAGATTATGACGGACTTGAGACCAAATCTAGATTATACAATAACCGTCTCTTATGGTGATAATTCAAAAGCTGAGGTAAAGAGTCTCGGCAAGGTGGTAGTTGCAAGGGATATCACCCTTGTAAATGTCATGCTTGTTGAGTCTCTAGGTTACAATCTTATGTCCGTTCGTGCTCTTAATAAGATGAACTTTGATGTCCATTTTACTATTGATATGGTGGTACTCTTGAGGAGCAAGACTCTAAAGGTCATGTTCGTTGGGTATGTTGAAAATGAGTTGTTTGTGGTAGACTTTTCGGGGTCTACCAACACTCAAGCAATATGCCTATTCGGAAAGGCCGACGTGGGGTGGTTGTGGCATCGCCGCTTGTCCCATGTCAACATGAGAACTTTGCAAAGTCTTCACAAGGGTGGCCACATTCTTGGACTAAAAGACAATGTTTCTTTTTCCAGAGATCGTCTTTGTAGGGCTTGTGTTGAAGGAAAGATGCATGATTCTCCCCATCCGGGCAAGACCATTATTTCATCAACGAGGATTTTGGAACTTCTTCATGTTGATCTCTTTGGTGCCGTGCCTCAACCTAGTCTTGGTGGGAAGAAATATTGTTTGGTGATTGTTGATGACTATTCAAGATTTACTTGGGTTTATTTCTTCAAGACGAAGGATGAAACCCAACAAACCATCATCGACTTTTCCAATATTGTTCAACGCCAATACAATGTCCCTATTTTGGTCATTAGGAGTGATAATGGCTCCGAGTTCAAGAACTACACCTTAAATGAGTTTCTTAGTGAAGAGGGGATTCGTCATCAATATTCCGCTGCATATACCCCTCAACAAAATGGTGTAGCCGAAAGGAAGAACCGGACTCTCATGGATATGGCAAGGTCTATGTTGGCGGAGTTTAAGTCTCCGCTATTCTTATGGGCCGAGGCTATCTCCACGGCGTGTCACTCATCTAACCGGTTATTCTTTCGTGTTGGCAAGAAGTTTACATCTTATGAGATGCTCACCGGCAACAAGCCCAATGTCTCCTACTACCGAGTTTTTGGTTGTAAGTGTTTCTATAAGAACAAAAGTGTTCGTTTGTCTAAATTTGAATCTAAAGCTTTAGAGGGTGTTTTTGTTGGTTACGGTGCCGAATCTCACACCTATAGAGTCTATGACAAGACCGTTGGGAAAGTCATAGAATCTTGTGATGTGAGGTTCGATGAGAATGACGGCTCCCAAGTGGCGCAATTTCATGTTTGTGATGTAGATAATGAGGAACCTCAAGAAGCAATAAGAAGAATGGGGGTTGGTTTCCATCGCCCCATTGAAATCCGTCATGAGCCTCCTCAAGCAAGTCCTAGCTCCACTCATGTGGAGAATCCATCATCACAAGTTGAAGTTGCACCTTCTATGGAAGCAAATGATGCACCTATCCAAGAACAAGTTCAAGGCCCTCCTCAAGTTGACCAAGAGGCTATTCAAGAACCAAGTTCTCCTATTGTCAACACTAGCCAAGGTCAAGACCAAGATCAACCCTCTCCTTCTTTGTTGAAGATGAGCTTCAAGATGATCAAGGTCAACACTCCGGTCAAGACGGGGACTCAAATGATCAAGATGATCAAGCGAAATTCCTCGCATCAATGAGGATATCGAAACCCGTCGTATAGCAAGAGTCAAAAAGGATTGGAGAAGAAAGAGTCTTCATCTAAAATATCATTGTTAATGTCAAGAACAAGGTCACCACAAGAAAACAATTGGCAAATTTCAATGAACATCAAGCCACATCTCTATGGTGGAACCAAAGAAAGTCTTTGAAGCTCTTGAAGATCCGGATTGGTTGGAAGCCATGCATGAAGAGCTCAATAACTTCAAGCGCAACAAAGTGTGGAATCTAGTGGAGAAGCCAAAAGATTGCCTCAATGTTATAGGCACCAAGTGGATATTCAAGAACAAGCAAGATGAGCATGGAATGGTTGTGAGGAACAAGGCAAGATTGGTAGCTCAAGGGTACTCTCAAGTTGAAGGCATTGATTTTGGAGAGACCTATGCTCCCGTGGCTCGCCTTGAGTCCATCCGTATCCTTCTTGCATATGCATCACATCATAATTTCAAGTTGCAACAAATGGATGTGAAAAGTGCCTTTCTTAATGGTCCTTTAAAGGAGTTGGTATATGTTAAGCAACCTCCGGGATTTGAGGATCCACACTTCCCTAACCATGTCTACAAACTTGATAAGGCGCTCTATGGTCTCAAACAAGCACCTCGTGCTTGGTATGAGCACCTAAGAGAGCTATTGTAGACCGTGGCTTTGAAGTGGGGCAAATCGATCCCACTCTTTTTACCAAGAGGGTTAAAGGGGAGCTTTTCATATGCCAACTTTATGTTGATGATATCATATTTGGCTCTTCTAACAAAGCTTTTAATGATGAATTTTCAAAGCTTATGACCGATAGGTTCGAGATGTCCATGATGGGAGAGTTGAAGTACTTCCTTGGTTTTGAGATCAAGCAATTGAGTGGAGGGACCTTCATCTCTCAAGCCAAATATATCCAAGACATGCTCAAGAGGTTCAAGATGCAAAATGCTAAAGAGAAGAAGTTTCCTATGGACACCAAGTGTCATCTTGAACTTAATCCAAAGGGTAAAGATAAGGATGTTGATCAAAAGCTCTATCGTTCTATGATTGGTTCTTTGCTTTATCTTTGTGCATCTAGACCCGATATTGTGTTGAGTGTAGGAGTGTGTGCAAGGTACCAAGCGGCTCCCAAAGAAAGCCACCAAACGGCGGTTCTTCGAATCTTTCGATATTTGGTTCATACCCCAAGGTTTGGTTTGTGGTATCCTAAAGGCTCAACTTTCTCTCTTGCCGGTTACACGGATTCGGATTGGGCCGGTTGCAAGGATGATAGGAAATCAACTTCCGGGGCTTGCCAATTCCTTGGTAGGTCCTTGGTGAGTTGGTCTTCTAAGAAGCAAAATTGCATATCTCTCTCCACCACCGAAGCCGAGTATGTGGCGGCCGCTAGTTGTTGCACTCAATTGTTGTGGATGAGGCAAACTTTAAAGGAATACGGTGTCCATTGTGACAAAGTGCCTCTTTTATGTGACAATGAAAGTGCTATCAAGATTGGCCACAACCCGGTGGAGCACTCAAGAACGAAGCATATTGAGATTCGCTATCACTTCATCCGTGATCACATCTTCCGGGGTGATATTGAGCTTGGTTATATTCCCACGAAGATCCAACTTGCCGATATGTTCACGAAGCCACTTGATGAAGCAAGGTTCACTTATTTGAGGCATGAGCTAAATATCATCGATTCGGGGAGCGTCGCTTGAATATCTTGCATGCACACCTATATCTTAGCTATTTGTTTGGTTTAGGTGTAGGCATGGACATAGGGGGAGTGCGGTCCTAATTCATTGGACTATCCCTCCCCCATTATGCCGACATTAAGAATTCATTTGCATCTCTATATTCGTTCTATGAATTGTGAGCTGAAATGATGAGTCGTGGCCGTGAACCCAAGATATATCTTCGCGGTGTCACACCACACACTCATATATGGTGGCCTCGGCCACCGCCCTCTTCTCCTTGAAGAGGGGTTCTTCCGTAAGATGTTATTGCATATTCGTTGTTTTGCTTCTATTGAATCATCCAATGTTGCTCATTTGGCGTTTTTTGATCTTTTCCATTGGATTTGTGAAGTTTTCTCCATGTTTCGCATCTCCCCGGATTACTCAAGGTTGCTCATTGGATTTTATTGAAGACGGACTTCTCCGCAGTGGTATTCTTGAAAATGCAGGGTGTTCGGAAGCTCAAGTTCGTCAAAATCTGAAGATTGAAGTCGTCGAAGTCGTTCGGGGTCGTTTCTGCGCCCTGGCCGGCCCGCCGCCCGGCCCAGGCCGGCCCCAGGGCCGGTCTCCTCGGGTCCTTGCCCAGCCTCCCGCCCGGCCTTGGCCGGCTGCAAGGCTGGCCGTCTCGGGCCATCGACCGGCCGTACGCCCGGCCTAGGCCGGCTCCAGGGCCGGACCGTTCGGGTCCCTGCCCAGCCTCCCGACCGGCCGAGGCCGGCTCCAGGGCCGGCGCGTCCTTTGCTTATATTGCGAGAAGCCCCCACTCCCGAACGGTTTTCTGCTTCTTCCTCCCGTGGTGCTCTACTCCATGGCCGCCCCCTCTCCCACCTTGAGCTCCTCCACCCTCCCCACTCCATTTGAGACCTTCCCCACACCTTCCTCTCCACAGATCTGAAGGGTTTTCCCCCGATCTTCCACCCCATCCATCTAGTTTCTCCATTGGTGGCTTGGTTGGGGAGTTCTCCTCCATTGGTGGTTCTTGAAGAGTCTCTCAAGTTTGAAGATGGACCAATGGGATGATGAGTGGGAGCCGGCGGTTCCTCAGTCTAGCAGGGCTGGCAAGAGCAAGACCTTCGATGGGCTGGATGACATTGTTGATGATTTCAATGCCGAATCCTCCTCCATGCCCAAGACCAAGAAACTCAAGAAAGTTGCCGCCAAGAAAGCTGCCAAGCCAAGAGGAGTTCCACCGCCTCGTGTGAATCCAGCGGAACCGGTACGTGAATCTTGGGCCAAGGTGAAACCTAGTGATTTCAAGAGAGATCGGTTATCTTTCAATCCATATGCCTTTGGTCAGCCCACATGTCTAGATGATAGTAGATTCTATTGCAAGATGCACCAGCAAATTTTTCATCAACGTATTGAAATTCAACTGAATGCTCATGTTCCCGTGGATTATTTCAACCTTGCTCAAGCTAGAGATACTTGGCCTGATGTGATGGCTATGATGGATCATCACAAAATCACTAAGATCATGACTGTTAGCACTCCATATTCTCCTGATTTGCTTCAGCAATTTTATGCTACTGTTGTGTTCACTTCTGAGCATGGTCAGCGGTCTATGACATGGATGAGTGCAGATACTGTTTGTTCAGCAACTTTGGCCGAGTTTGGGGCACTGTTTAGTCTTGAGGAGTTGCCTGTTGCACCTTGCTATGTTCGTCTCCATCTCTCTAAGCTCATTCCAGCTGAGACTGGGATTCGCCATTGTTATCCTCCTCAGAGCGGCCTTCGTGGGAAGATTCCCCACACCATTCATATGTATCCTTATTGGAGGGTTGTTCACAAAATTCTGAGAAACTGTCTTGCCATCAAGTTTGGAGAGAAGGGTTTGGTTCGTGAACGTATGGTAAATTGTCTCCATCACATCTATGATCTTTATATCAGAGGAAGCAAATTGATGTGCTGGATTATCTTTGGAACGAGATGCAAGTTGTGATTGTCAAAGGCAAGGTTCCTTGTTATGGTCCGCTTTTGCAGACTCTCTTCAACACCAAGTTACCTGATGCCGTGGTTAGTCAGTATAAGTTGTTTCATCCTGAGATGGTTGGTCTTCGTGCTATGCCCGCGGGTGATCCTGTTTGGCCACCCCCTAGTGATGCTCCTGAGGAAGGTTATGATGAAGATGATGATGATGAGGAGAAGAAAGGTGGCCTAGTGCAAGCTCTCAAAAGGATGAACTGCTTCTTTGCTCTCAAGAGGAAATCTGAATTCAAGACTTACAAGAAGCAGAAAGCAGCCAGCCGTCACTCGCGTGCCATCATGGATAAACTCGGTGTTAAATACTCACCTAGCTCAGCTGAAGTCTCGGAGAACACCTACATGTCCCAGAACAAGTATACTTATTGGTTTGGTGATGATGCCTCCTCACTTGCTCCTTATTGGCAAGGCGATCCCGGTCAGTCTAGCTCCGGTGCGGCTGCCCATGTTGCGGATGATGTTGAAGTTGACGATGAGTGATCATGGACCTTCACTTCACTTTCTCCCTTTTTGGTGTCTTGATGCCAAAGGGGGAGAGAGATCTCCGGGGATTTGCATTTGCATTGCATCCATTTGCGCGTTTATGTTTCCCGCTTTCCATTTGCATCGAACTTGTTTTAAGTTTTTAAGAGAACTCTACTTGTGGTGTGTACTTTGGAACTTATGTCATGGTTATTGTAATGTTATTGTAAGGACTTCCCCGGTTTATCTTCTATTAGTTTGGAGTTCGTTACAAGGTGATTGTTATTCCAAGACTATATATTTGAAGCCTATGGTGAGAAATGTGCTCTACTACATGATGTCTATGGTGAGAATTAACGCATATCCTTTGCTCACATAGTCTATTTTTTGTGCTTGCTTCTTGTTCCTCGTTTGAGCATATATTCTTGTATACCTTGTTGGCGTATAAGTTTAAGGGGGAGCTTTCCTCATAAACTTTGCCTTGCTTAAATGAGATATCTTTTTGCAAATCCGTGTGTTGTCATCAAACATCAAAAAGGGGGAGATTGAAAGGACATTGTCCGTTAATCTTGTTTTGACGTTTGATAACAACACTTGGAAGTATTTAACATACCGCTAAGTGTCCACAGGAATTGTGACCATTTATATCAAAAGATACTAGTGGATCTCTCTCTATGCAAAAAGGTAAGAAAAGTAGTTGTCGGTCGTCAATTCGTGAAGGGAGAAGGCGCTCTGCAGGCAGGCCGGCCCCCAGGCCAGCCCAGGCTGGCCTCACGGCTGGTTGCGTCGGGTGTCTGGCCGGCCCCCAGGCCGGCCCTGGCTGACCTCCAGGCTGGTTGCGTCGGGTGGCTGGCCGGCCACCAGGCCGGCCCAGGCCGGCCTCAAGGCTGGCTGCCTCGGGCTGCTGGCCGGCCCCCAGGCCGGCCCAGGCCGGCTCCCAGGCCGGTGTCGTCGCAGCCTCGGCCAGCCCAGCCACCCCCGGCCCCCAGGCCGGCCCAGGCCGGCCTCAAGGCCGGCAGCCTCGGCTGCTATGCCAGCCCCCTGGCCGGCCCAGGCCGGCCCTGCTTCCTGCGTTTCGCCACTTACCTCTTCAAACGGCCATATTTTGATGAGGCCTATATATACCTCTTCACCAACCTTTGACAAGCAGCTTGAACACGTTGAAGAACACCATTGCTTGCAAGCTCAAGATTTGATAGATCTCCCAATCCCTCCACCCAATCTCGTTGATCTTTGGAGGATTGAAGGAGAAGGCCCCGATCTACATCTTCACCAAGCCGTTCTTCATTTCCCCCTCATTCACTTGAGGGACCATTAGCTAGGGTTTCCACTAGGAAAACCTAGCCCCCTATTGTACTCACTTGATTGTCTTTGTGACAGATTGTAGCTGTTTGGGAGCCCCCAATCCTTTGTGGGTTGTGCCCCAAGTCGTTGTTGTAAAGGCTCCGGACTCCGCCTCGAAGGTTTCCGATAGTTGAAGTGAACCAAACCTTTGTGGTGCGGTTCACCGGAGAAGAGGGTGAGGCCTTTGTGGCCGTTGAACCATTGTGTTGGTTCACACCTCTCCAACGAGACGTACTCCCCTAAAAAGGAGGAACTGGGATTACATCCGTGTCTCCGCGTGCTTTGACTTTGGTTACCTCTATCCTTGTTTACCACCTTATCATATCGTGCTTAGTTGCTAGCTTGTCATATAGGTAAATTCACCGTAGGTGCATATATAGAGAATTTACCTTTTGTGTCAAGCCTAAATTGAAAAAGACTAAAATTGGAGTAGCACCTATTCACCCCCCCCTCTAGGTGTCATACCGATCCTTTCACTTATTCTATTTGGGTCCCAAAGACCCTTGTTGCTAACAAAAGAGGACTCATTGCGAAATGGGTACCTAAATCCAAGCAATGATTTCTTGTAGTATTATGCTTCCGGTGGGTCTAAATGGGTGGTTGATAGTGGATGCACTAGTCATATGACCGGAAGTAAGGAGATTGTGATGGAGTTGAGACCAAATATAAATCACTCAACCGTCTCCTATGGTGATAAGTCAAAAGCTGAGGTAAAGGGGCTCGGCAAGGTGGTAGTTGCAAAGGATATCACCCTTGTAAATGTCATGCTTGTAGAGTCCCTCGGTTACAATCTTATGTCCGTTCATGCACTTAATAAGATGAACTTTGTTATCCATTTTACTATTGATATGGTGGTACTCTTGAGGAGTAAGACTCTAAAGGTCATGTTCGGTGGGTATGTTGAAAATGAATTGTTTGTGGTGGACTTTTCGGGGTCAACCAACACTCATGCAATATGCCTATTCGGAAAGGCCGACGTGGGGTGGTTGTGGCATCGCCGCTTGTCCCATGTCAATATGAGAACTTTGCAAAGTCTTCACAAGGGTGGCCACATTCTTGGACTAAAAGAGAATGTTTCTTTTTCTAGAGATCGTCTTTGTAGGGCTTGTGTTAAAGAAAAAATGCATGCTTCTCCCCACTCGAGCAAGACCATCATCTCATCAAAGAGGATATTGGAACTTCTTCATGTTGATCTCTTTGGTGTCGTTCCTCAACTGAGTCTTGGTCGGAAGAAGTATTGTTTGGTGATTGTTGATGACTATTCAAGATTTACTTAGGTTTATTTCTTCAAGTCGAAGGATGAGACTCAACAAGCCGTCATCGACTTCTCCAATGAAGTTCAACATCAACACAATGTTCCCATATTGGCCATTAGAAGTGACAATGGCTCCGAGTTCAAGAACTACATACTAAATGAGTTTCTTAGTGAAGAGAGAATTCGTCATCAATATTCCGCTACTTATACCCCTCAACAAAATGGTGTAGCCGAGAGTAAGAACCAGACTCTTATGGATATGGCAAGGTCCATGTTGGCGGAGATTAAGTCTCCACTTTTCTTGTGGGCCGAGGCCATCACCACGGCATGTCACTCATAAAAACGGTTATTCTTTCGCGTTGGAAGAAAAGAAACTCCATACGAGATGCTTACCGGCAACAAGCCCAATATTTCCTACTACCGAGTGTTTGGTTGTAAGTGTTTCTATAAGATCAAAAGTGTTCGTTTATCTAAATTTGAATCTAAAGCTTTAGAGGGTATTTTGTTGGTTACGGTGCCGAATCTCACACTTATAGAGTCTACGACAAATCCTTAGGGAGAGTTGTGGAATCTTGTAGTGTGAAGTTCGATGAGAATGACGGCTCCCAAGTGGCGTAATTTCATGTTTGTGATGTAGATAATGAGGAACCTCAAGATGCAATAAAAAGAATGGGCGTTGGTTTCTATCGCCCCATTGAGATCCATCATGAGCCTCCTCAAGCAAGTCAAGCAAGTCCAAGCTCCACTCAAGTGGAGACATCATCATCACAAGTTGAACCGGCGCCTACCATGGAAGCAAATGATGCACTAGCCCAAGAACAAGTTCAAGACCCTCCTCATGTTGACCAAGTTGCTATGCATGTTGACCAAGTTGCTATGCAAGAACCAAGCTCTCCTTTTGTTGATGCTAGCCAAGGTCAAGACCAAGATCAACCCTCTCCTTCTATTGTTGAAGATGTGCATCAAGATGATCAAGGTCAACATTCCGGTCAAGACGGGGACTCAAATGATCAAGATGATCAAGTGATACCTCCAAGATCCAATAGAGATATCGAAGCCCGTCGTAAAGCAAGAGTTGCAAGGACCTTGGAAATAAGAAGCCATAAGCTAGAAGAGGTTCTTGGTGATTTGAAGAGCAAGGTGACCACAAAGGGGTCAATTGGCAAGCTTTAGTGAACATCAAGCACATATCTCCATGGTAGAACCAAACAAAGTGTTTGAAGCTCTTGAGGACCCGGATTGGTTGGAAGTTATGCATGATGAACTCAATAACTTCAAGCGCAACAAAGTGTGGAATCTTGTTGAGAAGCCAAAAGATTGCCGCAATGTTATAGGCATGAAGTGGATCTTCAAGAACAAGCAAGATGAACACGGAATGGTTATAGGGAACAAGGCCGGATTGGTTGCACAAGGGTACTCTCAAGTTGAAGGCATTGATTTTGGAGAGACTTATGCACCCGTGGCTCGCCTTGAGTCCATCTGTATCCTTCTTGCATATGCATCTCATCATAACTTTAAATTGCAACAAATGGATGTGAAAAGTGATTTTCTTAATGGTCCTTTAAAGGAGTTGGTATATGTTAAGCAACCACCGAGGTTTGAGGACCCAAACTTCCCTAACCACGTCTACAAGCTTGATAAGGCGCTCTATGGTCTCAAACAAGCACCTCGTGCGTGGTATGAGCACCTAAGAGAGCTTTTGCTAGACCGTGGGTTTGAAGTGGGGCAAATCGATCCCACCCTCTTTACCAAGAGGGTTAAAGGGGAGCTTTTCATATGCCAACTTTATGTGGATGATATTATCTTTGGCTCATCTAACAAATCTTTTAATGATGAATTTTCAAAGCTTATAACCGATAGGTTTGAGATGTCCATGATGGGAGAGTTGAAGTTCTTCCTTGGTTTTGAGATCAAGCAATTGAGTAGAGGGACTTTCATTTCTCAAGCCAAGTACACCCAAGACATGCTCAAGAGGTTCAAGATGCAAGATGCTAAAGAGAAGAGGTTTCATATGGACACCAAATGTCATCTTGAACTTAATCCAAAGGGTATTGATGTTGATCAAAAACTTTATCGCTCTATGATTGGTTCTTTGCTTTATCTTTGTGCATCTAGACCCGATATTGTGTTGAGTGTAGGGGTGTGTGCAAGGTATCAAGCGGCTCCTAAAGAAAGCCACTTGCAAGCGGTCAATAGAATCGTTCGATATTTGGTTCATACCCCAAGGTTTGGTTTGTGGTATCCTAAGGGCTCCAACTTCTCTCTTGCTGGTTACACGGACTCAGATTGGACTGGTTGTAAGGATGATAGGAAATCAACTTCCGGGGCATGCCAATTCCTTGGTAGGTCCTTGGTGAGTTGGTATTCTAAGAAGCAAAATTGTATATCTCTCTCCACCACCGAAGCCGAGTATGTGGCAGCCGCTAGTGCTTGCACTCAATTGCTATGGATGAGGCAAACTTTAAAGAAATACGGTGTCCATTGTGACAAAGTGCCTCTTTTGTGTGACAATGAAAGTGCTATCAAGATTGGTCACAACCCGGTGCAACACTCAAGAACGAAGCATATTGAGATTCGTCATCATTTTATTCGTGATCACATTACCCGTGGTGACATTGAGCTTGGCTATATTCCAACCAAAGACCAACTTGCCGATATGTTCACGAAGCCACTTGATGAAGCAAGATTCACTTATCTGAGGCATGAGCTAAATATCGTGGATTCAAGGAGAGTGGCTTGACTATCTTGCATACACACCTATTTCTTGACTATCTATTTGGTTTAGGTGTAGGCATGGACATAGGGGAGTGCGGTCCTAATACATTGGACTATCCCTCCCCCCATTATGCCGATAGTAAGAACTCATTTTGTCTCTCTATTTTTATTTCTTAAATTGTGAGCTTAAATGACGAGTAGTGGCGGTGAACCCAAGATATATCTTCGCGGTGTCACACCACATAAACTCATACATGGTGGCCTAGGCCACCGCCCTATTCTTTTTGAAGAGTTGGGTCATATTCGAGCTTTCATTGCATATTTGTTAGTTTTCCCGTCTAATCACTTCCAATGTTGCTATTTGGGGTTTTTATTTTTATCCATTGGAAGTGTGAAGAATTCATCATGTTTGCGTCTCCCCGTGTCACTAAATATTGCTCCAAGTGATCACTATTGAAGACGGTTTTCCGAAGTCAAGCCCAAGGCCAATTATCTAGAAGAATCAAGAAGAGGTGGAGGCCAGTCTAGCCGGCCAGGCCGGCTGGCTCGGATGCCTGCCCGGCCCCCTGGCCAGGCTATTAGGGCCACTCAATTCGTACGGGGGGACGGGGTCGAAATGTTTCAGTCCGTTCCACACTCCATCTTCCTCCTCCCCTAGCCCGTGCTCCCCCCATGGCCACCCCTCCCTTGCTCCTCCTCTGCCGCCCCCTCCATTAGAGCCGCCCCCACACCCTCTCCTACCTCAGATCTAAAAGACCTCCTCCAGATCTTCCTTCCCATCCACGAGATTCTTTCTTTGGTGAAGGTTTGGGGGAGTTCTTATCCCTTGTTGGTGTGCTTGCGGATTTCTTGGTGATGGATGCTGATTCGGCTTTTGATGGCCTTGAAGACCTTGAGGATTCTTCCTCCCACTTCTCCATGTACAAGGCAAGGCCAATCTTAGGGAGTCAAGTTCCTCCTCCAAGTCCAAGAAGATCAAGAAAACCGTTCAGAGAAAGGGACCTCCTCCTATCAATCCGGCAGAACCGGTACGTTCAACTTGGACCAAAGTGCCTAGTGATGAGTTTGAGCATGATCGGTTGGAGTTCAATCCATATACTTTTCCTGAGCGCACTTGCACGAATGATGGCCGTTTCTATTGCAAGATGCATCAACAAGTGTTTGAACAACTAGTTAGTCCTATGAAGAACTCTCATGTTCCCACTTATTACTTCAATGTGGATAGTGCAAGGGAATTATGGCCCGAGGTGATGGAGGTTATGGATTTTCATAGTATTACTAATCTCATGCCAGTGAATACCTCTTATTCTCCTGAGCTGCTTCAGGAATTCTATGCCACAGTTTATTTCTCCAGGGAAGGAAACAGGAATATGACATGGATAAGTGCCGGTCACAAGTGAGAAGCTTCTCTTGCTGAATTTGGTGCTCTCTTTGGCATCCAGGAGCTACCTCATTGTCCCACGGCTTATGTTCGTATTCACTTGCAAACCATCATGAAAGCCGATCCCGGAATCCATCACTGCTATCCCCCCGAGTCGGGCACCATTGGAAAGATCCCCAAGAGCACGTATATGACTCCTTATTAGCAAGCCACTTATTTCATTCTCCGGCACACTATCGCTGTCAAGTTTGGGGAGAAGGGTGAGGCTCGCAAGTACATGGTCAATCTTCTTCACCACATTGTTACCACCTTCTGGAGGAAGAAGAAAATAGATGTTCTTGATTACATGTGGCAAGAAATGCACTCCGTGGTTCTTGAGAAAAAGGTTCCCATTTATGGTCCATACCTTCAGAAGTTGTTTGACACCAAGTTGCCTTTGGTCGCGCTCAATGCCTATGCCACAAATTTGTTTACGCCCTCTCTTCATCCTTTGCCATCTTGCCCCCCGATGCAGTTATTCCTACTCAAGAGAAGCGTGCTAGAACTGAAGCTCCTAAAGCTCGTGTTGAGGTCTCCACGAAGAAGCATGGCATAATGGATGTGTTCAAGAAAATGAATTGTTTCTTTGCGGAAAAGCAAGTTAAGGAATACAAGGCATATCACAAGCAAACGTCTTATAACCGCAATCAAAGAGAGATTATGAAGAAACTTGATTTCCCCGCGCCTTCTTGCTCAAGCTCAGCCGAGGTCTCGAAGAATACTTACATGTCCAAGAACACCTATTAGTTCGGCGATGATGCCTCCTCTCTTGCCCCCTATTGGCCGGGCAACCTTGGTGAATCAAGCTCCGGTCAAGCTTTTGGTGGTGCAAATGAAGATGTTGATGTTGATGATGCGGAGGAGTTTGCCGACGAGTGATCTCATGGGCTTTCACGTCTCTTTCTCCTTTTTGGTGTCTTGATGCCAAAGGGGGAGAGATACCCAGGGATTTGCATTCATGCATGGTGTCTTTTTTGCATGCATGGTGTCTATTTGCATTTTCGTTTTCATGCATCGCACTTGTTTTAGTTAAACTTTATTTGGTTATGTTCGTGGAACTTTGCTATCACTATTGTATGAGATGGTTAAATTATTGTATGAGACTATGGATTTCGGTATTCGGGTTTATCTATGGTTGAAACTTCATGATATTGTGCATTGATATAATTGTCTACATCTTTTGGCACAAGGTATGATCATGTCAAAATCTCAACCTAGTTGGATATGTCTCATTTTGTGCGAATATGTTGTTCCTATATCATGTTGATTATCTTGTTGGGAATGCTTCCCTCCTTATGTGTGTATTTGCATTCCAAGGCAAACAAACTATATGCACACATGTAGGGGGAGCCATTTCCTTGCTTAAAAACATGATATAGTGTGGTTTCTATTGCAAATCCTAGTGTTATCATCTAACACCAAAAAGGGGGAGATTGAAAGGACATTTATTGTCCCCTCTATGTTTTGTGTGTTAGATAACAACACCGGTGATGTTTTGATATGATGCTAAGTGATTTCAGGAAAACTCCGGTGTTTTGTTAAAAGCTAAACCGTATCTCTCTCTATACAAAAAGAAGAAAGAAATCGTCGGAGATCGGTTTTAGTGGAACTCCTGAGAAGCCAGCCCCCAGGCCGACCAGGCCGGCTGGCTCGGCTGGGTTGCCAGCCCCAGGCCATCTCGTCTGAAGCTTCAGCTGCAGTGCGTGAGGCCGGCTCCCAGGCCGGCCACCCTGTACCCCCTTTCAACGGCCATGTTTTAGGAGGAGCTATAAATGCTCATCCACCTACCTTGGGACAGGTAGCTTGCCCAACATTGAAGACCACCATTATTGCAAGCTCAAGCTTCACTAGATCTCCCAATTCCTCCACCCAAACTCATTGATCTTTGGAGGATTGAAGGAGAAGGCCCGGATCTACATCTTCACCAAGCCGATTTACATTTCCCCCTCATTTACTTGAGGGACCATTTGTTAGGGTTTCCATTGGGAAAACCTAGCTTCTTGTTGTACTTACTTGTTGTCTTTGTGACAGATTATAGCCGTTCGGGAGCCCCCAATCCAGTTATGGGTTGTGCCCCGGATTGTTGTTGTAAAGGCTCCGGACTCCGCCTTGAAGGTTTCCGATAGTTGAAGGTGAACCAAACCTTTGTGGTGCGGTTCATCGGAGAAGAAGGTGAAGCCTTTGTGGCTGCTGAACCATTGTGTTGGTTCACACCTCTCCAACGAGACGTACTTCCCTAAAAAGGAGGAACTCGGGAATACATCCGTGTCTCCGCGTGCTTTCACTTCGGTTACCTCTATCCTTGTTTACCGTCTTTACTTCGTGTACCTTGCTTAGTTGATAGCTTGTCATATAGGTAAATTCACCTTAGTTGCATATCTAGAGAATTTACCTTTTGTGGCTAGCCTAATTTGAAAAAGTACTAAAATTGAAATAGCACATATTCACCCCCCTCTAGGTGTCATACGATCGTTTTAGAAGGTCTTATCCACCATTCGATGAGTTTCCCGATCGCAATGCCAAATCGGTTGAAAGCCGTTGGGGGCATCATACACAACCTCACCAACAAGTTGCATGGTTGCCATGAGCAAATTGTGTTGAGAAATGAAAGTGGCAAGAACGACGCCAACAAAGTAAGCCGGCCATGTTTAGTTGTGACTTCATTATAGCCGTCTATGTTTACAAACATATTTGACTTGTGTGTTACTTGTGTAGTTGAGGGATGCCCACACAATGTACGTCGAGTTGAAGATAGACGGCAAGAAGGCCTACAAGTTGATGCATTGTTGGGAATCGGTTTGAGATTGTCCGAAGGGGAGGCATCATCGGCTAAACACGAATGGACAAGATGAAAAGAAGATGTCGACTTCCAGCACGGATCGTCCAGCGATGGGAGTCAAGGCGAGCAAGGCGGCAACCAAGGCTGGCAAGAATATGGCGTCCTCATGCTCCATACAAGAGTCCGTCGCCCTCTACTGCAACGAGGTGTCCGTGGTGATGGCCCAGAAGTTGAAGATACACTCCGCCGTCGAAAAGAAGTGGGACACATACTTCGAGATGCAAAAGACCAAGATCAAGGCCAATGAGAAGAAAGAGGAGCGTGTGCTCATGGCAACCAACACGAGCGACGTGAGCCCCAACCAGAAGGCCTACTTCATGGCCGAACGGAAGCGCATCCAGGCTGAGAAGGCGGCAGAGGCGGCGACGGCAGAGGAGGCCGAAGAGGAAGGGGAAGAAGGAGAGGAAGTGGAAGATGATGCCTAGGCGTGATGGGCATACATCATTGCGCCGGAGGCGCCCTTTTGATGGTCGGCATTGGAGACTAGTTCTCCGGCGCGGCTGAAACTATTTTGATGGCCGACATTGGAGACTGGTTCCCCGGCGCGGCTGAAACTATATCATGGCCGGAATTTGGTAGCCTAAACTATTGTAGACTTTTATTAATGCATGCATGACATTGACGTATGATGACAACTAGCAACCCTAACCACTCCTACTCGTCATCTGATTCGGCCCTGGGTGGCGGTGTTCCAGGCCTGAGGGACGATCGGTGCTGCATGTGCACCAGCCACACGGGACGGCCACGGGGACCAAAGTTCCCACGGTGGGAAAGCAGGGCGTGTCGTCGATGGAGTTGCGGGTTCGTCGTCCTGCTGCGGCTCGGCCTCTGCCTCCTGATCGGCCTCCTGCTCGGCCACGATGGCCTCCTTCTCCTGCTCCTGATCGTCCACCACGACCTCCTTCTCCGGCAGCGACATCTCCAGCGAGTTGTGGGCGGTGGTGCACGGAGAGAATGTGAGCGACGTGCGGCCGGCGAGGAGGGTTATATTGATGCGAAGCGGCACGAACGCCATCCCGAAGCGACGCGGCGGCGGTTGCGTCTCGACACCAACCGCCGTGTTCCCACGCGACGCGAAGTTGAACCGGGAACCGGCGGCGGTTCCTGTGCCCGCAAGGTGTTCGATCGGCTGCTCCAATTCGCAGGCCTTTTGGGGGGCGGGCCTTTGGGGGCGCCACTATGGGCTGCACCATTCACATGGGTGGACACATGTCCGACACCCCCCAATTGGGCCTCAATTGGGGGGTGCCGGACACAAATTTAGAGGGTGCCGCTGGAGATGCTCTGAGGATGTGAACTCAATTTGGTGAAACTGCCATTGCATCGTAGTTTCAGCGGCCTCAGGATGTGAACTTGATGGATCGCGGAAAGATTATAAACTACGAAAGAGCGTTTCCAACCGGTGATATACAACAGGACATCTAAAAACAGTTTGAGATCACAATTTATTAGTTTAGGATACAAAATATAGGACATTCATACCATATAATGTAAAAAATAGGGCAACCGCAAAATTTCAGATGATGCAAAATAGGCACCACATGAGATCCGACGGTGGGTAGAGATGGACGCGCATCTGATGGTCGCCGAACGTCGAGCACGATTTTAGCTGACGGAGGTCGCTGGAGGGCGAGGAAATACGGCAAGGGACGAGGAACGGCCAAAATCGATGACGGATACCTCCAAATCCAGACATTTATCACCAATTTAGCACATTTTGGGGTTGCGGGCGAGCACAAATGGAGGAGCTCGCCGGGCCGACAGATATGGCCGGCTATCGAAGGGAATCAGTAGGGAGGCCGAGGAAAACCGAGCGGCAGCGCGGGGAGGCGTGGGAGCTGGCTGGAATCAGGGGCGGCAACAATTGGAATCGACGGCGGCAACAATTGGAATCGGCGGTTACGGAGGTGAGCGAGCTCACAGGTGCGGCGTGACGAGCTGCGAAGGTCACGGGTGGAACAAGGTAGGCGGACGAGTTCGTTGGGCGGCGGCTATGGTCGCGAGAGGGTATCCGATTGGCGGCGGGAAGTTTCCGAGTGGCAGTCGGGATTCCCGCGGCCACGAAATTTATTTTGTGGCATGGGTTTGGTTACATCAAGAGAGACGAAAATTTAGGACGTGATGTAAGATAGGGTGTTTGTTTGACCTGATTTTTTATCCTTTTGCCCTAAATGTTAGTTAAATTTGTTTTGCAGAAATGCTCTTACCATACCAAAAAATAAGATTTGTATACCCGAGAACCCCAAAAACACAAGTATACTTGTAGCCACTTCCGTGCGCGTCCAGTTCAAAAAAAAAAAAAAATCCGTGCGCGTCACGCCCTGCGTCACTCCAGCGATGCCATCGTGGCCGTCCACACACCCGACACGTTTTTCTCGCCGCAAAAGCGTCCCCACCTAAATCGCCTCCACACGGAAAAGAGAGGAGGACAGCAACCCAAATGAGCCACCGGAACAGTTAAAACTCGCCAGCAAACAAACAGGCCCGCGACCACTTGCTGCTCCTGATCAGATCTAGTCCGTCCGTCCACCAAGCACTGCTGTAGCAGCCCTCATCGCAACCGTCAAGCGAGGAGTGCGCCCCACAGGCGATGGTGGGGCGCGTGACGCCAGCTGGCATCGGAGTGTGCAAGCGCAAACCTTATCCTCTCTCTCTGCCCCCACCGCGTCGTCCGCTCCCTGCGCCCGGTCCACCAGGGTCGCGCCCACCGACCCGGACGCGGCCCGTTGCCGTCAGTGGCTCATAGTCCACGGCGCACCGGGTCCAAACCCGCCATCCACTCCCGTGGAATATACCGGCGGGCGCGTCCTCCGTCCCCAACCTCTCGCCTCCGGTTTCATTTCCCATCCCACTCCGAACTCGAAAACCCACCCCCACTTCTCTCCCCTCGCCGTCTCTCAGATCAGATCAGATCAGATCAAACCAGGCGCGATCTCACGGTTTCTGTTGGAAAAACCTCCATTCCCTCCCGCGAATCGGAGAGGCCTCGGATTTTCCTGAGGCGAAGGTTCCGCGCTTGTTGTTTCAGCCATGATGTCGCGGTCGTATACAAACCTGCTCGATCTCGCGGAGGGCAACTTCGCGGCGCTGGGGCCCTCCGGCGGCGGGGGGCGGCGGCGGTCGGGCTCGTTTGGGATGAAGCGGATGTCGCGGGTGATGACGGTCCCGGGCACGCTGTCGGAGCTCGACGGGGAGGACGAGCAGTCGGATCCCGCGGCCACCAACAGCGTCGCCTCCGACGTGCCCTCCTCGGTCTCCGGCGAGCGCCTGCTCGTCGTCTCCAACCAGCTCCCGATCGTGGCCCGCCGCCGCCCCGACGGCCGGGGCTGGTCCTTCACCTGGGACGACGACTCGCTGCTCCTCCAGCTCCGCGACGGCATTCCCGACGACATGGAGGTGCTCTTCGTCGGCGGGGTGCGCGCCGAGGTGCCCCTCGCCGAGCAGGACGAGGTCGCGCAGGCGCTCTACGACCGCTTCCGCTGCGTCGCGGTGTTCCTCCCCGAGTCCCTCCACGACCGCTTCTATCACCACTTCTGCAAGCGCATCCTCTGGCCTCTCTTCCACTACATGCTCCCCTTCTCCTCCTCCCCCGCGCCCACAACATCCTCCTCCTTCGCGTCGACAACATCATCCACCTCCTCCTCGACGGCTTCCCCGCCAGGCAACGGCCGGTTCGACCGCGGCTCCTGGGAGGCGTACGTGCTCGCCAACAAGTTCTTCTTCGAGAAGGTCGTCGAGGTCATCAACCCGGAGGACGACTACGTGTGGGTCCATGACTACCACCTCATGGCGCTCCCCACCTTCCTCCGCCGCTGCTTCAACCGCCTCCGCATCGGCTTCTTCCTCCACAGCCCCTTCCCCTCCTCGGAGATCTACCGCACCCTGCCTGTCCGCGAGGAGATCTTGAAGGCGCTGCTCAATTGCGATCTCATCGGCTTCCACACTTTCGATTACGCCAGGCATTTCCTCTCCTGCTGCAGCAGGATGCTGGGAATCGAGTACCAGTCTAAGCGTGGGTACATTGGATTGGAGTACTTTGGTCGCACCGTTGGGATCAAAATCATGCCGGTTGGAATTCATATGGATCAGTTGCAGACGGTTCTGTCCTTGCCCGACAGGCAGTGGAGGGTTTCCGAGCTGCTGCAGCAGTTTGAGGGGAAGACCGTGTTGCTAGGTGTGGATGACATGGATATCTTTAAGGGGATCAATTTGAAGCTTCTTGCCTTTGAGAATATGCTGAGGACACACCCCAAGTGGCAGGGGCGAGCAGTGTTGGTGCAGATTGCAAAACCAGGCCGTGGGAAGGGTAAGGATCTGGAAGACATTGAGGCTGAGATCCAGGACAGCTACAATAGGATCAATGGAGAGTTTGGCCAGTCAGGGTACAGCCCTGTTATCTTAATCGACAAAGCTGTGTCTAGTGTGGAGAAGAGCGCCTACTATACGATAGCAGAATGTGTGGTGGTGAGTGCTGTAAGGGATGGGATGAACTTGACACCATATGAATACATTGTCTGTAGGCAGGGGATACCTAGGTCTGATTCCTCCTCGGAGGTGAGTGGGCCGAAGAAGAGTATGCTGGTAGTGTCGGAGTTCATTGGGTGCTCACCATCTTTGAGTGGTGCTATTCGCGTTAACCCTTGGAATGTAGAGGCAACTGCAGAGGCGATGAATGAGGCCATTTCAATGTCAGAGCAGGAGAAGCAGCTGAGGCACGAGAAGCATTATCGCTATGTCAGCACCCATGATGTTGCTTATTGGTCAAAGAGCTTCATCCAAGACTTGGAGAGGGCTTGTAAGGACCATTTTAGAAGGACATGTTGGGGCATCGGGTTGGGGTTTGGTTTCAGGGTGGTGGCGTTAGACCCTCATTTCACTAAGCTTAACATGGATTCTATCGTTATGGCTTATGAGAGGTCAGAGAGCAGGACTATATTGCTTGACTATGATGGAACACTGGTGCCTCAGACTTCCATCAACAAGACACCTAGTGCAGAAGTTCTGAGGATCATCAATACCCTCTGCTCAGATAAGAGGAACGTAGTATTTATTGTTAGTGGGAGAGGCAGGGATAAATTGGGAGAATGGTTTTCCTCATGTCCAAAACTGGGTATTGCAGCAGAACATGGTTACTTCTTAAGGTACGTTTTTTTTTCATTTTGATACCTCTCTTCCTTATTTCATAATTCTGGTAGCACAGACTATGTGATGTTATTCACCTTAGATCTTGATATAATTAGTAACAGTGTTAGAGATTGCGCTAATTAAGCATCCCAAACAGTCAACTGAGTTTATTTGATGGTGTGTTCTTAGAGTAATCTGTTGTACTGCAATTATTTGATTTTCTTGTTTCTGAAACTGGCATGTGATGATAGACAACATGGAAGTATGAAAAGGATGATGGTACCTTTCATGGTTGGTCTTTCCGTGCTTGTTGTTCTTGTATTGATACGTGATACCGAGTTTTCTTTGAACCTGTTCAAGTAGAGTGGAGGCAGTTGCTATCTCTACTACTCCCTCCGTTCTAAATTAATTGACTTCCATTTATTCACACGTGGATGTATCTATACGTGTAACATGTCTAGATACATCCATGTGTGGACAAATGGAAGTCAATTAATTTGGAACGGAGGGAGTATTTGTTCATTTATTATTCTGTAGAATCATCTTCTTAACATCTTAACAAAGCCTTTTATCCCAAACAAGTTGGGGTAGGCTACATATGAAACCCTTTCATGAGGACTTCTCAGGAGGTCACCCATCCTGATACTACTCTCGCCCAAATGGGTTTCATACCCATAGGACTGGCTAGTTTTTACGTTGGCTCGCCAAGCCTATCACAACCCTTAGATATGAAACCTTTCACGAGGACTTCCCAGGAGGTCACCCACCCTAGTACTACTCTCGTGGGTTTCATATCCATGGGACTGGCTAGTTTTTACGTTGGCTCGCCAAGCCTATCACAACCCTCCTCCTTTACCCGGGCTTGGGACCGGCTATGCCTAGAAGACATAGGCGGAGTTATTATTCTGTAGAATCATCTCTTGGTATTTTGCTTGTTTAGGAAGGTGCAGATTACCAACTTCACTTCAATCTAATGAGTTCACATAACCTTAAAAACTTTAGTGTTCTTTCTTGGAATCGATTGTAATCTCCGCTAACCTGCCTTGGCTGGCGACTATCTGATTTTCTCAAAAAGGAACGTACAATTAAGTTTTTTTTCTGTGGAAACATGTGTAGGTGGACTAGAGATGAAGAATGGCAAACATGTGCCCAGGCTTCGGACTTTGGATGGATGGAAATGGCAGAACCAGTGATGAATTTGTATACGGAAGCAACTGATGGATCCTACATTGAGGCTAAGGAAAGTGCTTTGGTGTGGCACCATCAGGATGCTGACTCAGGCTTTGGATCCTCACAGGCCAAAGAGATGCTTGATCACCTGGAGAGTGTGCTAGCAAATGAACCAGTCTCTGTCAAGAGTGGCCAGTTTATTGTTGAAGTCAAACCTCAGGTTTGTGCATCTCTTTAATTTCTTAAAAATCTGTATTAATTAAGTTGCCATTTAACTGACAAGTTCAGGTGTATCTACCTTGACTTCTTGAGAACACATTTTACTTTCTTGTGTCAAATGAAGTTTATCAGTGGTGTCCCTATTAAGTTAGGCAGTAGCTTTCTTTTGTGCAGTTGATATGACACTTACTTTTGTAATTTCGTATGCAGCTATTGTAGCGTGTTAGGTGTGATTCTGCTCATGGGAAAATATGTTAGCTGTGTGCCAGCTGTGTTTAGTTTTTCTCGGTTAGGAAAGACCTATTAGGCGCTGATGTGCTGTTTATCTTGTCATTGTAAAAGAGCTGTAAAACGACATACGTGGATCCTTTATCTTTATAAATAGTGTCACGTCACATTTCAGGGCATAACCACTTTACCACCTGATCTACTATCAACATTGTTTAATTTTTCAACAAGGATGTTACTTCTTCTATT
Organism: Poa pratensis; assembly: GCA_947311845.1. Taxonomy (NCBI): domain Eukaryota; kingdom Viridiplantae; phylum Streptophyta; class Magnoliopsida; order Poales; family Poaceae; genus Poa; species Poa pratensis. The sequence goes on along the minus strand of CAMZMU010000071.1, from coordinate 27,033,916 downwards.
AGAGATGCAATTGGGTCATCATTATGGTATCCTCAACCCTTTTTTTAGTTAAAAAAAATGGACAAATCGGGTCATCATTTTTCTACCCTCTTTTGTTCATTCTTTTGAACTAAAGAGGGTAGAGGGTACCCTAATGATTACCCACTTGCATCTATAGCACAAATTGACCCTGCCTCTTCTTGTTTAATATGGTGTCATGCCCCCTTTCAACATTGTTTTGCATGTTGGATCTGTGATGTATACTCAACATTAATATTGAATGTCGTTGTTTCTGTATGCTAATTCTCCAGGGAGTAAGCAAGGGAGTAATAGCAGAGAAGATACTGGCGTCAATGAAGGAGAGAGGAAAGCAGGCCGACTTTGTATTGTGCATTGGTGATGATAGGTCAGATGAGGACATGTTTGAAAACATTGCAGACATCATCAAAAGGGGCATGGTTGCTCCAAAGACACCATTGTTTGCATGCACGGTGGGACAAAAACCAAGCAAAGCCAAATTCTACCTGGATGATACTTTTGAAGTGGCGACCATGCTGAGCTCACTGGCGGATGCAACAGATCCTGAACCTATGACTGAGTCGGCTGATGAGTTGTCTGCGTCTGTCTCCTCAATTGATATCGGTGGTGAACAAACAGAGTCAAGTGATAGACCATTCGGGGGATTGTAGTTCAGGGATTGTTTAAATCTGCAGATTATGACGATTATTCAACATTCACTTCTACACATACTATTTCTGACAGAAATGAAGTTGGGTACTCAAGCAATGACTAACACCAGGGCCTACGATGTGAAGCTACTGCAGAAACACGCTCAGACTCTCCAGTTGGGCAAGACATCATGTACTTTTGCTGCAAAACGTAGGTCCATATGTCCATATAGCTGACTCGTGGCCGTTCTTTGCACATTTCTCTTGAACTTTTTCCTTCCCAAGTAAAATGGAAGGAAAGTGAACTTGTATGGCGGAGGTAATGGGGAATTGGGGTCGTAGGATTGGCACTGCACACGGGGAAATCAAAGGAGTGCATCCTAAGCTTTGGTCCCGCTTTAACAAGTTACACAGTGGTTTTGTTTTTTTAATCCTGAATTCGTAATGCTGTGAATGGTGAGATCTGGTTCATTGTTTGAGATCCTTTGTTATTTGCTTGTCTTGCTCTCTCAATGGCCCAACTACATAGTTTTCTCCTTTTTTCAATTGTTGAGTTCAGAAATACTTCTCTATCTGGAAATGGTGTATAAGTTCAAAAGTGCTTCGGTTCCTATCTATTTACTATACTGTGATGTGCAACAGTTGCTGTGGTCGGACACTTTGCTTGGAGTACTCGCAAGTTGTTCTTTCAGATTGTATCATAACAGCGCCTTCATTTCAGTTTTTGCGATAGTTTGGAAACAAATGATGAACAAATAATGCACTTCTGTTAGAACTGGCAACATAAGAGATGGTGTTCCCTTGTACTTGGCATTAGAAAAGATGGAATGAAGGAAGCAAGGCTTAGAAGCTTTAGATCAAGGCAGGCGCATGGTTACAGTCACAATTAGCCAGTGCGATAGCTGCCCCAGGCTTTGGATGTAAGCTAAAGAAATGGTCCGGCTGGAGTTCTATCCTTACCTGTAGCAAGAACTGCGACGGAAAGGACTAATGGACCATGCATACCATTACCAGCGCATCTTGCAAGCATCATCTGAGGTCACGTAGAGAACTCGAAAATATCAGCCCTCCAATGCTCGCAGCCTCACATTATGCATGTGCGCGCTACACCCACAGGAGCAGCGGCGAGGAAGCAGGTCCCGTTTTGAGGCAAACATGAGCTGGAGAGATAATCCACCGACTGTCCGACTCTGTGGTGCGATATACCTCCCAGTTTCATTTTACCTCTTTTGGTAAACGATGTGACTATTATCTGAGTTAATAAAGCTAGCTGGATGGCATTTCCCTAAAAAAAAAAAAAAGACGCCGCTGATGGCGATGACACCAGGCAAGAAAAAGCAAAATTAACCTTGGAGATAAAACAACAGATCATTTAAAGCCATGTCTAATCAACATATAACTGGATTTCTATATGGTATCTGTCAGATTTTCATTCTTCAATATTCCCTTTGTTCTTAATTACCCTGCGTTCTGAGTTTAGTCAAAGACAAACATTGACCAAATATATAGAAAATATATCAATATCTAAAATTTAGAATCAATATTATTAGAATCATCATAAAATAGATTTTCATATTATCATGCATTTGATATTGTATATAGTGGGTCAAACTTTATAAAGTTTGAGTTTGACTAAGCCCAAAATGCAGGTAATTATAAACAGACGGTAACACAAAAGAAAATATGAAGCATGTGAGATTGAGCTGACCGGAGGACAAAATATCTATATGGTGCCAACTATACAATCAGCTATCTGCCAATCAGCAAAGGTGCGAAAGCAAAACATGTGTTCCTCTTCCAGAGAGCCAGAAATATCAGGCAATGATCCAAATAACAGCACAATGTGCACAGAAATAAAAATCAAGACCCAAGTTCCAACCAACCATCCTATGCAATTAAGAATGGAGCGCCATCCAATATAATACTGAGAAATAGAAGAGTCATGGACAATAATAATTAAACACAAATCTGAGAAATAGCATGAGCCATGGACAACGGTATCTAAAGTATCAATAAAGTATGAATGTATATCAGGATAGCATAGCATAATCTCTGCAACATTCTAAGCACACTGCAAATATGATACATTGCAAAGTAAATGTTAGTCGGAATATTTGACTGGGAGGTGCCATAGTCCTAAAATTTCTGTACTGTTCATTTTTCAGCTAAGAAATAAGATATACAGTCAGGTTTTCTCAGCTGAGGTTAGATGACCCAGTTTTTCGGTCATCTGTTCGACACTCTTCTTGCCCCACCAAAAGTTTCCCCGTTCTCCTGTTGTCATTTGATCTGCTTCTCTGTCTCGCAGTTCTGATTGGGCCTCCTGCTGTGCAACCGACCCAGGCTGCTCGGTAAGAAACTGCATCCAAAATCCATCGTTTGCACCAGCTGCGGCAGCAGGAGTGTCTTGGACAGCTTGATCTCTTGATGGACCAGTTTCTGTAACAGCAGGTTCCAAATTCACATCGATTTCAGAGACCTTAGCTCGTGAATCTGCACGAGAATGCGTCTGAGAAACGGGAGGACTTTCTGGACAGCTGGTCGACTCTGCCATATCATGAGAAGAATGTGAATCTCCCACGTTAGCTGAACAAGTATGCATCATCGATGGAGGTGGACGCACAGGAGGATCACTTTCCCCAGACGAATGGAGCTCTGTAATAACAACAGCTGAAGAAGGGCCTGGGAAATCACCATCATAGGAAATATCATTACCGACTGCTTCGCTCGCTCGTTTGAGGAAATTCTCTAATGAGCTCAGGGATGATTCCATTTTGTCAAACGATTCTCTGTAAAGTTCATGAGCTGGTGAGTCGATCAAGTCACAATGCATAATCTGATTCCCCTGAGTACTTGCATGGGTTGCATCCTCGTGAAAGGAAATTGATTTTGGGAATCTCCTCTTCTTTCCATGATGCTCAGACTGTTCTACGAAAGTAGAAAGAAAGCCTGGTGCCTTCACAATGTCTCTGACATAAGATATTAGACTCGTCTGCTGATGCTCAACAGCAAATAGCTTGTCTTCCAAAGCCTGCATTTTTCTCTCCATATCAATTTTCTTCTGATCATTCTTTTCAATCTGTAAGGCCAATGCTGCATTATCACACTTGAGCATCTCTATTTCCTCCTCATAGTCCCTCCTTTCACTTTCGGCTAATGGTCCGGCACCCTGAGTGTTTGATGAATGGCTGAAGATCGGCTTGCGTCTATGGATGTTTTTTAATCTGTATCGCTGTCCTCTAATGAACTCCTCATTTGCAAACTCCCATTGTTCTGGATCCACTTTCCTAAAGCCCTGGATGAAAACGGGTAGGGGAACATATTAGAGAAGACACACAACACAATAGTATTATCAATGCTAAAATGAAATGATGTACTGTAAACAATCAGAAACGAAGTAAGAAACCAGAAAACATACTAGGCGCAGAAGTAGTTGCTAATTCAAATTCAGCTGCCAGTATTTGCTAAACAGTCCTAAGATTCCACATGACCAAGAAGAAATATAGGACTAAACTAAGGTAGTTGAATTTCACAAATATAAATTTGAAGAGTTGACCTTGGTGGTTTAAGAATATGACAAAAGAATCGAAAACCAAGACAATCTGATACACTAACAAGCTTACTTATAAAGCGTATTTTGGGTGAAGAGTGACAAAATCATAAGACACTCGTGCAGAACTGCAAGAGGATTTCCCCCGAAATTCTACCGAATTCAGCTATAACCACAGACAGAACTTCGCTCGGAGCCTCATAGTAACTAAGCACCACGCATTCCGGCCAAGCCCCAATTTCAGCTGGGGAACGGCGATTGGGCGAAGGAGAGATAGAGAGGGGTGAGGGGGAGTTGTTGTTCTAACGTAGGTGTTGAGCTGGCGCACGAAGCTGGAGAAGTTGTTGTGCTTGAAGTACTTGGGGAGCAGATCCCGGCAGAACTCGGGCTGGTTGGCGACGACGAAGCTCGTCCCCGACGGCGTCCAGGCGACCACGGCGTCCGTGGCCGGCTCGTCCACCATCTCGTACGTCTTGGTCAGGAACGGCGGCAGCGACGCGGCCCCGCCTCCCCCCTCCATCCCCTCGCTCGAGTATTCCGGTACGGTCGCGGCGGCTGGCCTCAGCGCATGGCGGCTGATCGGCCGCTTGGTCGAGGTTTGGTTGGTTGGCTGCGGGTTGGGTTTGGGGGGCGAGAATTTTCTCCGATTAGCGGAATTTTCCAGAAGGTTAGCGGCGTTGGAGGCGGAAGGAGGGAGATGAGACGAGGCTGGGACCAGTGCGCTGCTTCGTCGGGTTAGGTAAGCAGTGACGCCGGGACGAGGACGGCTCAATGAATAGGCGCTGCGGCCAAGGACCAGACGGCGATTTGACGCATAAAGTCGAGGGGTTTCTCATGCGTAGAAAGTTTCTTTTCCGAGTTCCGCCGAGCACTGCACCTTTTAATCCGCAACAACATTTTACATGCTTATTTTATTTTTCGTTCATGTACAAGGTAAGATCATCTTTACCGACGCTCCCAATAAACATCCGGTAAGAATGTCGGGCGGAGCACAATAAAAACACCGGCACATGTTACCGTCCTATTCAGACGGGATGCGCCCACGGCGACTTCCAAGTTCCAAAAAAAGATTTGAAAGCTAAATTTGAACAAACCGGTGATTTTTCATTGAAATTTAACAAACTTATATGAAATTTAACAAAACAATTTAACAATCTTAAACTAAATTCTAAATCTAGTCCGATATTAAGGAACTTGGCTGCTGGCCGGTGGTGGTGGAGGTGGTGGCTCCACATTCAGCTCCGGCCTTGAGGAGTTTGGATGTTGCTGGCTGGCGGTGGAGGTGGAGGTGGCAGTGCCGTTAGGACGGTTCGATCACCGCATGCATGCTGCTGCACCCCTGGCCTCGTCCGTGAACTCCTCGTCACCGAGCTCATCGGTGTCGCTGGACTCCATCTACGAGAACCACTTGGCAGGCAACGAGCAATCGTCGAAGGTGGGGAAGAAGCTGTGGAGGCGTGTGTCGTACCCGCCTTCAGCAAGTCGTCCCAATAGGACAACGATGTGGCGCGGGGTCGTGCCACTTCTTCTATGGCATGATTTGCCACACATTTTTTATGTAGTGACGTGTCTGCCCGATGAGCGGGATGTATATGATGTTGGACCCAACCGTCCGGTGGGTACTAATCCGTTGGCACTATAATGTTATTGCGCAGCTTGTTCTGCTCCTCCTGGACTGTCATGAGACGACGACCATCACGCGCGTAGGTCGGGAGCGGTGGAGATGGATTCCGAGGTCATGGCGCACATGACCAGCTCGCTAGCGTCTCGCATCTCTGCTCGCGGCGAGGAGCGCGGTCAACACTCATTTGTTGCAGCGAAATATGTGAGAGGAGATGGCAAGTGGTGAGAACTGTGTGGAGAGGAGGCTAGTGCGCGCCGTTTTAAAGCCGTTCCAAATTTTATTCCTATCAAACCAAATGATCTGTAGCGGCCAATACATCTCGTGATAACAAGGATTCATTGTTCAGAGGTATATCAAGATTAAGTGTCGAATTCATATTTGGCGTCCAATCCTTCCTAATTCACATTTTTGCTCTGTTGGTATGTGGCAGACATTAACGCGGAGCATCGGTTCTCCTGGTATGCATTAACTCTTGGGAAACCGCTTACCCTAATTTAATTACTTTGACTGTCGGTTGAGCCGCTGATCAGGATGCGACGTGGAACCTGTCTGGCACTCCCACACCCACATCGGTCCCTGTGGACGAGGGATGTGCCATGGTTGCCGGACGCGTTATTTGGTCCGCCCGATAAAACTGTCGTTATTAAAGCCGCGGTTGGAAGCCGTTTTATGCCGGGTGGAGATGCAAAAGTGGGATTAGTGAGATAACTGGGATAGTAAAAATTAGATGTCTCCACCTAATTTATACTATCCCACTTATCCATTTGTCCCACTATTGTATCCCGGGTGCCGGGCCCAATACCCTATTAGGAGGGCTGGAGATGCTCTAAACCTCCCTAACAGGCCAACTGTAACTTTCTCAAGGATATCTTAAAACTCATCTGGAAAAGATCTTTCAGAACTGAACCGATATTCACAGAGTTCCACTACAATGTTGATTGGAAGCCGTTCTGTACTATTCCCCAAGAAACAAGACGGTGGCTTTGACTTTGGCGATTCCATCCTCACACGACGTAACTAACAAGAAACGTAGTACTACTTGACTTTCGGTTCGGAACACCTGATGCCACCTTTTGGGCAAAAACTGCAGCACATCTATCTGATCACAGCTCAAGAAACACACTATCCAGTAGAAAACTGGGATTTGGATTGCATCAAATCGTGCCATACTACATAAAATATGACCAAAAAAGAACCATAAGCTTTTGCGGAAAATAATTAAATTACAAAAAAATTACACACCATTCTTTGGCATATGACATGAATGTTCGAGTCACATTCCTAGCACTGGGCAACATCTTTAGAGGAGGGCATCGACGCGAGGTTGCTGCATCTTTTTCAATGTCCAGGGATTCTCTAGTCAGACTTCATTATTCTTTTGTCTCTGATAGGCAGCGGAACAGGTTTTTGAGCCACATGAGGATGCTCTGATCCTTTGTACACCTTGAGGTGGGTAAATAGCCTTCTCCCAAGCTGCAAAATGTTCAAATGGTTCAGAAAAATACATACAAAACAGGTGAATTTGTTGAAACTAAGTTTGTAACGAGCATAGAGTAGCCAGAGTCAAAGCTTTTAAAAAGCGAAGATATAATTTCTAGCCACCACTGGTGTTTCAGAGAACAAATCCAATACTTTGCTAACCATACCATCTGAGCACTTGCGTTAACAGAAAAATATTTCGAGTTGGATGTAACACGTCACAAATGCAAGGACGTGATACTTGAGAAGTTATGTGCAACAAATACAACGAAAAAACTCTCGACATGATCTAGTAAAATAATTATATTTTGCATTTATAATTGTTAATCAAGGGAAGATTCATATTGAAGATTGTGATGCAGGGCCTGCATATGCTGATGCATGGACGAAAGCCATGTCCTTTATGTATCTCATACTCAACCATCATAATTCTAAGAGATACTCACATGACTGCTAATTAGCCAAATATGAATGCAACTTTGGGACAATAAAATCAGATGATGTAACCAACTAGGTAAGAGCTAACAGCAGCTAAAACATGATTTCTTACCCTGCCCTTAGGAAGCATGCCACGCACTGCGTGCTCGATAATTCTCTCCGGGATCCTTTTCTGAAGCTGATCAAAAGTTTCTTCTTTCATTCCGCCAGGCCGACCAGAGTGCCTTTTATAGAGCTTTTGTGTCCGCTTTTTACCAGAAACAGCTACCTTCTCTGCATTGATCTGAAAACAGAGTTCAGCGTGGAAGCTCAGGAATGCACGATGGTGCCCGTATATCATTGATTCTCTGACTCTCGAGTGATGCACCGGTGTGGAACTGACACTAACATAAACATATAATCTGGGTTTCAAGCATCAATATAGCTTGGTGACTATGTTTCTCTGCTATTAGTATGAATTTTTTTTGCTTGAAAGGAAAACTTGCTGTTGTTTGTAAAAACTGTAGGAACCATACATACCACAATAACAAAAGCCCCCATGTCCACACTTGGAGTGTATGTGGGCTGATTTTTCCCTCTCATATGCACTGCAATGGCAGATGCCATTCTGCCAAGAATCTTGTCCTGTGCATCAACAACATACCACGTCTTCTCGGTAGTTACGTGATCTGCAGCCTTAGGGTAATATGTTGTGTTCCATAAGTCCTGCAAATAAGTTACTTGATCAAATTACTATACAGCAATGGTTACACACACTACAAAAGAGCAAACTATGGTACCAACACATCAGTGGAACATAAGTACCATAATCATACTGAGCTCTTAATGAGCCGAAGCACTAAACATTAACATAGGTGAACACCACGAGCCAAAACACCATTCGTTTAGCAGATGCAGTAAGAACAAACAATTTTCACTATATTAGCCTTGTTGTTGTCGTCTGAATTTAGTCAACAACCACTCCATGTTCGTCCATGTCATTTCCATGCATGTCCCTTGATTTCATTTTCCTGTATCTTCGCTCACCACAAAATATCAGAACCTAATTCCATCAGTTTATGTATTTTTTATGTATACCGTATACGATATAAGCATTGTATATCTACCGAGTTTTTTTCATGTAAAGAGTGGATTTATCGCGATAGATTATGGTGATGCAGTCAGTCGATAAAACCGAAAGAAGTCATCTGAGAGTTGTCAAGCTAATTTGTTTTTAATAATACATTTTTTAAATTAAATTCAAAAAATATTACGAAAAATAACGAAATTGCAAAAATAATACGGCCTCGGCCCAGCTTGGGCCGATAAGGGCCCGTCGGCCAGGCTTGGGCCGATTTGGCCTTATCGGCTTTGTTCAAGACGACCAGATCGCATGGTGGGCCAGGCCTGCGCCCGACAGGCCGTGACGCGGGCACTAATCGGCCAGAACTCAGCCGACCGGCCTGTCGGCCAGGGCTGGGCCGACAGGACGCTGGATAAGGCCAGCCCTGCCCACATCTTCCTCCTCGCGTCCTCTCTCTCCTTTTCTTCTTCCTCTCGAAACCAGCAGCTCCTTACTGCGTTTCAGCGGCGATCTGTCCATCCAGCCACCAAATCTTCCTTCTACAAGTGTTAGAGAGTTAAGGCAGCTCAGATCTACAGATGTGTTGGATTATTGTGTGATTTCGTGTTGTTTGGTTGGAGCAATGGTGGAGTTTAGGTGGAGGTTGCTGTAGGGTGGAGGATGGTGCAGCGTGGTGGTGGTGCAGCGGTGTTGCATTGGCGGTGGTGGTGACGTTGCTGGTCCATTGAATCGGCACGCTTCAAGGGTATGCGTTTATTTTGCTAACAATATTAAGTATATAGTTGTTCCCAGTTGTAACAGTAAATTGGTGTCACATTTTTAGGTTGTTGAGATGAGTAATTTAGTGAAATGTTTGTTTTTCTACGGTCCTGGCGAAGTTGTAGTAAATGAGCATGGAGCTGATTTGGGTGAGTTTCGATGGTCAGAGTTGGAACTGAGTGACCCACAAACATGGTCTATAAGTCAGCTGAAAGATTGGTTGGCAGCGTGTTTAGGGCTTCCTGAAACAGACACCGTCGGTGTGCATGCACTGTGGACGAAGACAAGGTCCCCGGTGTTTTTTCGTTAACAACCGACACACACCTTTTTGTGAGAAGATTACGGAGTACATGGATAGGAAGATGGCAAAATCTCGTACTCATGCTGTGCAGGCCATAGGAAATCAAGAAAGGAGGTTCGAGGTACGCTTACCTTCTGACAAGTTTGGTTGCGGAAATCAGCTCAGAACGCATGAGGTGAGAATTGGAAATGAAGCCCGACCAACATGTGACTGCACATGCAATAAACCAAAATTGCTTCACCTGCCCTACTCCCATGTATTGGCTGCGTGTGGGCAACTCGGACTATCAGCCATCTCGTTCGTTTCACCATATTATTTGAACGAGTCTGTTCTTAATACCTGGACCGGTGAAATGGTGGGATTTCGAGCTGTGGGTAATTTTAACACGGTTGACCCTAATGAAAGGTAGTACATCCCCGACCCAAGGCTACTGCGTCCTGGTAGAGGTAGACGACCGTGCAAGCGTATCAGAAATGGTATGGATGAATCTGAAGCCGGAGGCCCGACAGTGCAATGTTTCTTGCGCAATGATTTTGGTCACAGGGACACTGCTTGTACAAAATTCCCACCTACGAATGCTACTCCGGCAACTAGAGCAGCTGCTCCACGTGGACGAGGCAGCCGAGGACCAAGAGGAAGGGGAAGAAACTAGGATGTTTTAAATTTGGACTGTGTTTTATTTATAATAATGTAGATCAATGTTTTAAAATTGGACTATGTTTTTATCTGTAATATGTGTGGATCAGTGTTTGTAGACTATGTTTTATATGTGTGCATCAGTGATTTAAATTTGGAGTTTGATTTCATCTGTAATTTGTCTGCATTTGTGTGGCTAAAAAAGAGGAGGGAGAGGTGAAAAAAAAAATCAAGAGCCAGTCGGCCCAGCTTGGGCCGATAAGGGCCCGTCGGCCAGGCTTGGGCCGATAAGGCCTAGTCGGCCCCGCTCTGGTCGACAGATTTCGCTGACACGCGCAGGGCGGCCGACAGGCCAAATCGGCCTAAGCCTGGCCGACGGCCCTTATCGGCCCAAGCTTGGCCGAGGCCGTATTATTTTTGCAATTTCGTTATTTTACGTAATATTTTTTGAATTTAATTAAAAAAATGTATTATTAAAAAAAAATAGCGGTTGTCAAACCGAATGGAGAACTAAAGCAAAGAGATAAACTAGAATGCCTCAAGTACAACAGGTAAATCCGAAACTGCGTTAAACTTCCTAGTTTGCGTGCGTGCACAAGTTGTACATTCCCCAACTTCGAGTAGCATTGAACAGCAGAAAGTACGGAGAAAGAAGTGGAGATAAAGTCGGGGTTCGTACGGGGCCGCAGAGCTCGTCGCCCTCGAACATGAAGCGCTGTTCGCGTGGTACGACCGCGGCTAGTGGCTGCCGCTTCTGCTTGTCGCTCTGCTCGCACCGCACCGTGAGGCCTGCCGGGACGGCGCGGCGGGGCGCGGGCCTCGCCGCGCGGCGTTGGCGCCTATCGCCGGAGAATGCAGAGCAGAGAAGTGCGGAGGCGGAGATGGCCGTAGCCATTGCAGCGGCGGCGTAAGCAGGAGGGGGCGGCGGTGTCTGGGCCTGAGGTCGGGGTTGGGTTCACTGAGAAGCCACTCGCATTTCGTTTCAGGGAGGCGAGCTGGGATGAGTGAGCGGATAAGAACGGGATAGGAGAAGGACGAGAGGGAAGAGAAATGAGAAGGAAATGGGCTTTGCTGATGGGCTCCAAGGAAAACCTTACAGCTGGCCCACTAGGGCACCTTCAAATACACACACAAAACACGAGTTCTAAGTTCTAACCTCTCAAAAAAAAGTTCTAACCTCTCAAAAAAAAAAACACAAAATCCACCACAGAAGCCAAAAAAACACACACACAGTAATCTACAGTATGTAAACAGGAAAATAAAGAGAACATGGGACATTTTTTGCTTAGCAACAATTTGGCACGGTGAAATGCGGAATGCAACACTTTTAGCACAGTTAAATATGCAATATCTGAATAACTCATTTGCCATAAACAAATAAACAGTTCATGCTATACCATAGTCAGAACTTGGAACCGAGGGCAACAAGGAATTCCAACTCACATCGAGTAGAGAGTAAGACTATTTATGCCAAATTTTGTACAGCGTAGAACACAACAATGAGTCCAACAATGAGCCGATTCTATTGATAAGATTGCACTGGATACGTGAAGTATTGCACTGGATACGTGAAGTATTTACAGCTAATGTTTCATACTCGGAAGACGAAAGCAAAATACTGTTCCTTCGACACACACAAAAAACATAATTTTTACAGGTAATATCAACACACATAAAAGCAACTGCTTAGCGTGTATCAGGCGATAGTTCGTGTACAACCAAGTCATGACTTTCCTCTGGGAAGAGTCAAAAGAATAATTTACAACAAAATTGTGGATCAAGATACGGGGAAGCCACATGTATCAACGGTTAGTTGACTATCTGTAAATGAACGGAAAAAAGATCACCCCATGGAAGACTCTGAATTCGTCTGTGAAAGAGGTTTTACTTTCCTTGTGTGACCCAAACTGTTAACAAGATCCCTTCGGGTGCAAACAGGAAACATGTTGATTCCTGGCATGTTTAGACGCCATAGTACATATGGAAAACTGAGTTGGTCCCGAGATGTGAAGCGAACAACTTCATTGAACCAAGCACACATGAAATGGTTCGTCAATGGCGTCAGCTCTCTCACAATGATAGAAGCTTCAGCTAAAGCTGAAAAAAAAGGAACTAGATCATATACTTATACCAACCACAACCATGTCTGGGACAGCATCTATCAAACTTCAGGAAAGAGACCACACGCGCAGGGTAACATTTCTTTCCATTAGGTAAAATTTCTTTACACTAGGAAAAATCAGAAAATCAAACACTGACCTTTCAATCCATTTAGTCTTTTTTCGTCTGGCATTCCATCTCGATGATACTGAGTTAACTGAGCCTCTACTTCTTCAGGAGTAGCCTTGTGCTTTTGAACAATCGCTTTCCCCTCATCATAGACGTTACTCCGTGCTCCATGTTCAGAAATAGCAAAGGTAGAGTTCGTCCTCCAAAGAAGCGCTTCAAGCACTCCTATAGGATCTCTTCTAAATTGGTATTTAGAGTCTACCCATATAGAGTACCTTGCTTCTGGGAAAAGTCGGTGAGTCAACATCTGCAAAAATCATGATATGCATTTTACTACCAGAAATGTACATAGTTCTGTAATTCTACACATAAAAGTAAGGCAAATAAAATCAGCAGATTTAACCTTTTTGCCATTTTCTTAACCAGGGGGGCGTGATTGAAGTTATTACACAAAATAACACATCACTAAATAACACAAATAACAAAGACGTCTTACAGAAATAGACTACTTATAGTAAAATCCCATATGCCCCAGCTTTTCAAAATAAGGAAGCTGGCACAATTGACTATGACATCTTCAGATTTTACCTTTGGTATCTTCCCATTTAATCGTTGATCCATAAAGGGGAGACTCTTCACAACAATGATACGCCACCTTCCTATCATTCCATTGTCACCAGTTACTTTTCCTTCAGCTTCTTGAGTTGCTAATGTGACCTCGTCCCAGAAAGCCACATAGCAGACCTGTTTTATCATAAGTCCATCCATCCCGAATCCACTGAGTCGTCAAATGTGATGCTTTACATAGCGATTTGTTACTAAGACTCTTGAATGCTCAAATACCTTTCCAATAGAAGAATTGACCATTCCAATAGGTTGATATAGATCATCCCCACCACCGAATGCGCAGGTGGACACAACAACTTTACAAGCTCTCATGTATCTGGTGTCTTCGTCAGAAATTTTGAAACCACCATTGTCACTGTAGAAACCGCAGTGCACATTAACAGTCTCATTCACCTGGAGAAGTAATGGAAACACATTAAACAGATCTACAACGACATTCTAAGGCAAAGAAGTGCATGTTAGTCAGCATTAGAACCTTAAAGCTATCTTCTCTTCCAGGAAGTGTCTGGAACCCTGTAAACAAATTGAACCTGGTAGCTTCTGCGTGCTGCAGTAAGTACGTGGAGTTTGCCTCAGAATGGTATGAGTCATAGTCGTCGTCATCAGATTTGTATATGATCCTCTTGACCACAGTATCAGGTCTTGAGCCTCCATGAAGTACCAGATTTTCTATACTTTTCGGGCTAAGGATCTTCAAGCAAGCTGTCAATATCAAGAAGAAGAAAACCTAACAATGTCATTACTTGATCCATAAGCCAATAACAGCCACTGAATAAAACAAATTTGGAATGATGTGTGCTCCCAGATCTGATAGAACGACCTAACTTTGGGCATTCGCTTTGACCAATCAAGTACCAAATATTTGGCGTGTAAGAAAAAAAAGACCTATGTAATCCTATTAGTTACACGGCTACAAAGGTCAATTCCCAATCCGCCCGATATGCTGAGTCAAATTCTCCATTTGCCACGATATATCTTATGGTTTGTGCAAAAAAGTAGGCATGGACACCACCATAGTCTCAGCACATTATACAATACAACACTCGCACTGCCAAATTACTATCAAAGTCCGAGTCCTACAGTGAAATTTCCCAAATCCGTGGTAACCCTGATTGGAAGTAAGGAACCACAAGAGCACGGGGAATTTGGGGGCGGCCAACGCGTAGATCGAAACAGGGTAGGGGACTCACGCTCGCGCACGCCATGGACGAGGCGCGTGGTCGGGTCGAGGCGGCCCAGGCTGGATACTGGCGGGGCAGGGCTCGGGGAGGCGCGGAGCCGCGAGGCCTCGAAGAGGAGCAGCGCGACGGCCGGAAGGAGCAGGAGGATAGGCCACCACCGCGCCGCAAGACGCACGGCACGCTGCCCCAAGCTGCGCACCACCTTCCTTCGACTGGCGCGGGCACGGCGGGGCCCGCGGCGCCGTCGTCGTCAGATACTGTGATGGAGATGCTCCGGATCGTCGACGACGGCATCGGAGGTAGCAGTGGTGGCGAAGTGGTGGCGGTGGTGGGTTTGCCATTTACTGCGTGGGCTAGAACTCACTGGACGAAGGTATGGGCTGGGTATGTGTTGTACCTTGTGCCTGGGCCCTGGATCCAGCTCAGACCACCGACACTACTTCGTTTTTTATTTTTTGCGGGAAGACGCTACTTCATTTCCAGAGACTATTTTCCAAATACTTGTGAGGCTATAATCAGTGAGTAGCATAATCAAGAGCAGAAACTCAAGTAACACATCAAATTTCATATTTTAAATGTAGGGGCAGAAAATTCAAGTTACATAATACTATTTATCAGTAATTTCGTGTAACACTTGTCATTCCAACACCCCACATGTATATGTAAACCATATGTTGTATGCCATGTTTCGAATAATTAGGAATGACATGTACTCGAAATGGAAATGGAAGGGCAACCATGGTATTAGAGCATCTCCACCCGCGACGCCCAAAAGCCGTCCGGACGGGTCATTTGGTCATCGTTCGGACGAGTTTGTGGTTATGGGCGCCGTCGCCCCCCAGTTGGGGCGCCCATTTTTTTAAAAAAAATCGAAATTTAAAGACGAAAGTACATAAGTTTTATTGAAATTTCGTTCAAACTAAAGATAATTCATTTAAAACTAACATAATTCATTAAAATTAAAACCTAGACCTACACCTAATACGTAGGGTGGCACGTCGGGCACCGGAAGTTTGGGCAGGAGCCCACCAACGCAGCCATAGGAGCCCGGCGGCAGCCGGAGCAGAGGCAGTAGAGGTAGCCGGTGGTGGCAGACGGCGGCGCAGGAGGCTAGACGGTGGAGGAGGCTATGTCCGCCTCAATGGCGAGCTGCATCTCCCCTGCGTCCCAGTGCGGCGACGGCCAGTCCTCGGAGCGGACATCATCACCCTCAACCTCCTCCTCCTCTTGTTGAGGTTGCGGCGGAGGAGGTTGCACGTGGGCTTGTTCTTCTCTTTCGCGCCGAGCCACCTGCGCCACCTCATAGCGAACCCTCTCCCTTTCCATGCCGACGACAAAGTCCTCGTCGGAGGTGTTGGTGAGGACGTCGTCGTCGGAGTCGAACCAGCTCGCAGGCAGCTCGCGGGTGAAGAAGGAGTTGAGGCGGTAGGCGTGCTCCATGTCGATCTGGTCGTCCCAGTACGCCGAGTTCGGCTCGTACCTCACGTCGTCGTACAGCTCCGGCGGCATGGTCTGTTGGCACATGGCGATGTAGTCGAGGCGCGCCTGGCCGGTGAGCCGAGGTGCAACCGGGACGTGAGCTGGGTTCATCGCCCATCCCTTGGGGAGGTGGCTATTCGTCGGCACCGGTGTGTTGGTGCAGATGAGCTCCCGTGCCTCGGCTTTCGTGAGCAGGTCCGCCGGTGGCGGAGGAGCGCGGACGGATGAACCCGCCTCGTGGTCGTTCGACAACGGCCGAAATGCGCGGAGGCGAGCGTCGTGCAACGCGCCGAGCACCGCTTGCTCAGCCCGGCGCACCCTGCGGGCCTACGTCACCTCCCGGAGACGTGCAAGCTCCTCCTCCTCCGTCAAGGGAGCACCGGTGTCGCGCCGGAGGAGCGACGGCTAAGAGGTTGAGACAGTGTGGTGTTGTGATGGAGACGGCAAGGAACCCGCCTCTATATAGTGGCCGGGGAGGCGAGCGGATGAGCGCACCTTATCTCCGGCCACCGGCCCGCCTGCCACCCCATTTACGGCGACGCTTCAGAAGGCGCGCTCGTCTTCATTGACGTCGCCGTGGCGCAGACGCTTCCTAGCCCCGAAGAGGTGAAGCGACGCGTCGCTGCGCCTGGCTGGGAAACCGAGACGACGCCCACCATTAATTCACCTGACTGACCGCACTTAGCTTCACGTCTCAATGACAGGCGCAGCCCGCACATTGGAGGTCGACGTGGCGACGCGCGCCGTTTCATCCGGCGCAGCCCATCGACTCCCCACGTGGAGGGCGCGGGCTAGGGGTGCCGGATCAAAAATTGGGTCGCGCCGGACCAAAAACGCGTTTGGGCGTCACGAGTGGGAGCCGTTTTTGATCCGACACGCCCCAAAAGTCTTTGGGCGGCCGTTTGGGCGCCCCGTGTGGAGATGCTCTTATGATCTTACACATGTAGGCTATTTCTCACTGAGTTGTTCGTGTGGTTCTTTATTGAGTTATATGTACAAGGCGAAACGGAAGAAGTTGCGCAGTTAGCCAGTTCAATCTGTTTGATTAGATGAAGTAAATTTTACTTTATACTCCCTCCGTTTACTTTTGCATTGCGTTCTACTCCCTCTGTATCAAAATATAAGACTTTGTACCTACTTTCTACACACATGTATCTAGACATATTTTAGTGCAATGTTCATGTCTTGCACTAAAATATGTCTAAATACATGTGTGTAGAAAGTAGGTACAAAATCTTATATTTTGATATGGAGGAGTATCTATTTTGAAAATTTCCCATTACTTTGCGTTGTGATGTTGATTGCCTAGTATGCCCCCACTTAGGTCTTCCAATGCATTAAAAACCGAGGAGGCGCAGCTGGCCATGCGCATGCATGCCTTCAATTGCAGAGGAGGCCAGGCGACTAGGACGTATGCATGTGTGCATATCACGGCGGCAGTGCATGCGGGCAGACTAGTCCATCGAGGCTCTAATTTAGCAAACCTGAGAGTTACCTTGGTATCCGTTCTTTGTTCAAAACGCAATGTAAAAATAAATGGAGAGAGTACATGGGACGAGGTGGGGACTCCGGACTAACTACTCCATCCATCACAATTTATAAGGCAGAATTTACAATTCTATGGGACCTAGGTGACTGACTATAGGGCGAAGGAAACAACATATGGCGCATTAAATTCTCGTTTTGTGCCTTATTTTGGTAGAGATCGATGCCAAATATAAATGCAGGGAGTACTTTATTGCTAATCAGCCAATAAAAGTATTTTCTGGGTGGGGTTGGCACGGTTTCCTCTACCCTAATTGAGCATTAGCCTAAATTGCGCCTAACTCTTGAGATTTCCTGGATTTCGTATTATGTCTTATAAACTGTGATGGAGGGAGTATTTAAAATATACTTGTGTCTACAACACTGATCCCATATTAGTATGTCGTCGCTGAGCACAACTGAGTTGTCTTTAAGAATACATACTTACATTGTTGTGACCATCAAGGTTGAAGACACAATCTCCAATGAAAATCTTGTATATGAAAACATCATGAATAACTTTGGTCCCAAGTCAACATGTAATAACCCCTACAGCCAGTTGAATGGAAAACATCTATCTCGTGCAGCCGTGGACAAAACCTTCATCCAAGTCTTGATCTGCTAAGTCTGGCTAACAAGTTAATATGTTTGAATAACTTGCAAGCCACCCACAAAAGAGTATAGGAGATACTATTTATGCAACGACTTAGTACATATTTTTCTAAAATGAGTCAGTCAATATTTATTTTGACTAACTGAAAGAACATTTCTTAATTCCTTTGTGTTTTGTGTGTGCAACAACACTAGTGACCATTTCATATGATGTTAAGTGATGCGGGTTTAAGGTGATTAAAACATCATTGCATCGAAACCAAAAAGAAAGAAGAAAAGAGCTAGTTCAATTTGTTCAATAAAAGGAATCGGATATTCCGGTCCCAGACCCGGAATATCCGGTCCCCAGGGTTGCTTGCGAAAAACGGCTAAGGACTTTTTAGCAACCCAGTTTTGAAGCTCCTGATGGTTACCGGAGATTTAAAACCGGATATTTGGAAGCTACCGGAATATCCGGTCTAGAAAAAGAATGGCGGAAATTTGGCTAAGGACCAGAACGCGCAGCTCCTGATGTGCACCGGATATTTGGTACCGGAGATTTCGAGAGGTACCGGAATATCCGGCGGACCGGAATATCCAGTCATGACTTGACCCGGAATATCTGGTCCCCTGTTTCGTGAACGGCTCTATTTCCAGCAGGGGTATAAATACCCCCACCTTCTTCTACCTCAAGTTAGCTCGACCAGACCAAGATTGACCACCATTGTTGCAAGCTCAAAACTCATAGATCTCCCAATCCCTCCACCCAAACTCGTTGATCTTTGGAGGATTGAAGGAGAAGGCCGAGATCTACATCTTCACCAAGGTGTTTTACATTTCCCCCTCATTCACTTGAGTGATTCGAGCCTAGGGTTTTCATTGGGAAAACCTAGGCATCTTGTTAATCTTACCTCTTGTCTATTGTGACAGATTGTAGCTGTTCGGGAGCCCCCAATTTAGTTGTGGGTGTGTGCCCCGGATTGTTGTTGTAAAGGTTCCGGATTCCGCCTCGAAGGATTCCGATAGTTGAAGGTGAACCAATCCTTTGTGGTGCGGTTCATCGAAGAATAGGGTGAGCCTGTTGTGGCGTTGAGATAGCCTGTGGTGGCGAAGCTCACACCCTCCAACGAGATGTACTCCCCTAAAAAGGAGAAACTCGGGATTACATCCTTTTCTCCGCGTGCTTCACTTTCGGTTACCTCTTTACCTTGCCTTTACTTGTATCTCGTAGCCTGCTTAGAGTTAACTTGTCATATAGGTAAATTCACTGTAGCTGCATATCTAGAGAATTTACCTTTGTGTCAAGCCTAAACTGAAAAATAACTAAAAATTGGGTAGCACCTATTTACCCCCTAGGTGTCATACGATCCTTTCACTAACATTGTAGAAAAGACTATTGAAAATATATAACTATATAGCCATACTATAAAAATACATTCATAATGTATTTAATGATATTAATTTGAATATCTTTTATAAACTTTGTCAATTGTTACATTACTTGACTTTGACCAATATTTTTACTCTTAAAAATGGAGGGAGTACGTGGTAGACACGTACGACATACAACAATTACATTTTTTCGAAAAGGGAGTCCTGGCCTCTGCATCAGGGTGATGCACACGACATTTTATTGCAAAGTTTTAAAGAGTATTTAGAGTATTACAAAGCGAGATAACAAAGATATCCAAGTGACTACAAGCCAGCTACTAAAATAAGGAACCAAAAGCACTAAGGAGCGCAAATTCTTCGGTCATGCTGCCACCGATCGCGGTTGAGGATAGCTCGCACCACAGCCATTAAACGGGTACAACCAGCCTCCATAAAGGTCGTTGGTCTTGCGTCAAGAGGAAAGACCACATAGTGATCCAGTATGTAGCTCAGTGAACCACCTGTAAAAAAATGTGCATTTTCAATCTTGTTAAAAACCATGTCGTTTCGATAATTCTAGATTGCCTAAATAAAAGCACAAGTGCCAATGTGTATACGGTTCTTAGTTTTCTTATCTATTCCCCCAAGCCATGACCCAAACATATTGGTAAGGCTATACATGACTTCCTGAGATTGTTGTTCGATTTTGCACAAGATTTGGCACAAGTTTTCTTATCTTATTATTTGCTATACTGTCCTACTTCACAACCCCACACCGGAATTACAAAACAAGATGCATAACACTTACACAACAAATCTAAAAAGAACCCTCCTGAAAAAAAAATCATGCCAACTCTAAAAGTACACTCCGGAAGTTTCTATGAATTTTCTTACCCAATCATACACTACAAATCATTGTTAAGATATCTGTTATGCCATATGTTTTAGAATCTCAGTCAATATTGTGGGAATAATCAACTAGATAATAAAACACAAAAGTATACATATACACTAATATAGATTTATCCTGTTTCTAAGAAATAATTCACAGAGACATAGTTTGGTTCCTTTTCACATGTAAGGTGATTCTGTTTCAATATCTTGTTCAGACCCAATGTCTCATTAATGATAAAATGTATCGTAACTTGATTACACGCTGCCATTTAAATTTAACACAACTTAGATTTTTTTTGAAGATATGTCTCAACTATATAATGGACAAGGGAACACAATTATGTTTAGTACCATTGCATATTTAACAACCCTAACTAAGTAATACATAATATATATACTCGTACTGTGGTGGGATTGTCACGGCAGATGTTACCCGGGGGTTACTTACGTTGGGGGACATGGCGACTCTGGTGTAGAGGAGATGATCTAGCTCAACGGGGACACATGATTTACCCAGGTTCAGCCTCTCCATAGGAGATAAAGACCTACTTCCTGCTTGTTTGCTATTGATGGGAGATCCCGAGACCCGGGCAGCAATGTCGCCGAGTCACGAGTCTAGGGTTACAACGGGTGTGTCTCTCGTATCTCTACTTCTGCCAATCGTGTCTATCTATGACCTATGACCCGGTTTATATAGATGATTGGGTCTCCTGGTCCTTTACAAGGTAAGGCCAGGCTCTACCCGTACTAGGGGTCCTATTCTACCTCTTGTAGTTCTTCATGTCCTCCAAGTCTTGGACTTCATGACGTGTACCGCCCCCGGGTCTTCCAGAACCTTCCTTGCGTAAACCGGGTTACCGACAAGCTCTCAGGCCCATCAGTATAACCCGGCCCATGATGATGATTAGCTGGCCTCACCCGGCCTCCTGCCTGGCGGGTCATGCTTTCCCCTCCATGGGCCTACCGGGTTATGATCCCCCCAACAGTAGCCCCCAGGTTAACTTGGTCACCAGGTTGGCACGCTCCTCCCTTTCCTGCAAGCTTCACTTCTTTGATCAGAGCTGCCATCTTGGCTGTCCGGGTTAACCTCCTAAAAAAAACTAAATACCGGGTTACATTGCCTTTTCTCTGAGTAGGTCGACTCTATGTGGCGGTCCATATCATAACCCGGCTATGTCATACCGGGTTCATACGCCTCCGGTTTACATTTTAGCACTTAGCAAAAACACCGATCAATCTCCAGTTAATCTTATTCCATATCTTTTCAGAGGATATTCCTTTTGTCTTATCCATTTGTCATTGACCGGTAGTCAAAGATCCTTATCTATCTACCCTTTTTACCACTATACCCTTAGGGATTTTTCACCGTGGCTATAAATACAGGGCTAGGGTAAATGGAGATCATTTTCCCCATTCCCCGTGGCCTCCTCATGTCCTTCCTCGCGCAGCCACCGCAACCTAGAACCAAATCGAGCACCGAAGAACTCGCAAGCATTGCTGTGGCCATCCCTAGGCCATCTAGCAACTCCACTCCTCTGATTTCTGGTCGAATACTATGGCCTCACTACCTTAGACGTTGCTCCCAATTCTATCTTGAATATTAGCAACTTTGTTGTATTCTGTGAGGGCTATCTACAGATGGCTCCGAGTCTCGAGCTTTTTCTCGAGATTTTCTATTGCAACCCCTCTCGCAAAGACCAGCCACTGGGTCCATACGGGGGTGTGTCTATTCGACGCCGGAAAGAGTGCACTTTCCCGGCTCTTGTTTTGGCCAGCCATCCCAAGGGATGGCAAAACACATACTTCTACTGCAAAGACACTTCACCCACCACTGACGAGGCCCGGTATCCGACCTTCCGCAATTCTCCTTTGATTTATGACTCCAAGATGAACAGCTATGCAGAGGACGCCAACCGGGTCTTGGTTGACTCTCTCCTTCGCCGGGCCAGAGCTCTGCTCGCTCATGGTCTTAAGGGTACGGACCTTGTCAAGTGCTGGGTCGGTTGGTTTATCCAACCCTTGAGCATCAGGACCCGGTTATT
Source organism: Poa pratensis (assembly GCA_947311845.1). NCBI lineage: Eukaryota > Viridiplantae > Streptophyta > Magnoliopsida > Poales > Poaceae > Poa > Poa pratensis. The sequence goes on along the minus strand of CAMZMU010000071.1, from coordinate 27,011,481 downwards.
CCATGAGTACACCGGCGAAACTACTGATGATATGCGTTACTCTGAAGTAACGCTTACTGAAGACCAACTTGTGAAGACCGCCAAGAAACTTCTTGGCGAAAACAAAACAACCATCGCAATGACCGGGCTTGCCCCGTTCAGCGCCAAGAACAAACCTCCCACGGTAAATCTCTAAGTTTTCTTTTATCTTCATAACTCCTGACCCGGTATTTACTGACATCCGGGTTACCTTGCTTTTCCTTAGGACCAAGAATGGTGGTGTGTGGACTACACCCCCGTCTCTTCTCCCGATGGTGAAGACACGGACACAAATGAAGAAGAAGAAGGTGAGCTTGACTCCACATGCCGGCTCTTCCTTGGCCTGATTACCAGTGAGGTCGCTCACAGGGACTCTTCTACTGATAATCCGGCATTTCTTATTCCAGGCCCCTCTGACCCGGCTGCTGCTGATATGCCGGGTCCACAAGCCCCTGAACCTCCCACTCAAAAGAGAACCCGAGCTGTGGTTATAAAGGTGCCTTATTCTCGCCTTTCTAATTATATGATGAACAACTCTCAAACTGAAGATCAACTACATGAAAAAGAAGCTGCGAAGGAAGCAGAGGCTAACAAAAAGTGCAAGACCCGCTCTTCGGCAAGCCCAGGATCTCTGAACACAAGTATCCCTCCATGTTCTTTATCCAGCTGGGCCAAGTCAATCAAGAAGATCCCCTGTATTAAGCATCCTTTAGATGGCAAAATCCGGGCTGCTAAATCCTACTCTTTGTCAGCTTCCTCCTTAGATAGTGTTAGCGCACCTAAGGATTTCCAGATCAACACCGGGTAAGACACGCTCGTTTACCACTATACATCGCTTCTCTTCATTGTGTATTTAACTAAACAACTTCACTTTATTTCAGCGCCAAAGCTTCTTTGGATGAAGAGCCAGATTTTCCACCAGCCGCGTCTCCTCCTGTAGCCACGACAGAGCCTTCTCCTATGGAGGCACACATCGAAGAACCGGCTCAAAGAGACGAACCAATGGAGGATTTAGCTGCTCTCCAAATAGTCCACCTACTCCTGCACCAGAACCATCTCCAGCTGCTCAGTCGCCCGGGCTAGGGTCTGGCACCAAAGAGGATGACGAGGAAGTGCAAATCACCGGGTCTAAGCAAGGCCCAGTTTGGTACTTCCAATGTGATGACCAAGGTCACTACTCCTGAAGTTAAGCCGGTCACATCTGCCAGAGGCAAGACCCGGTTCTTTTCCACGATTTGCCTGCTCTGGATTCTATGTCCACGCCGACCCTTTGTGAAGAATATTTTTCACGGCTTGCTCATCACAAAAGCCTTGAGACTGAGCTGGTCACTCTGATTCAGAAGCGCTACCAGGTACTCTTTTTACTTGTCCTTACTTTTTATTACATAACTATACTCTGAGTAGCCCCCAAGCTCTAAGATTGTCACTTGTTGACGAGCTTGGTGCTTATAACACAAATGCCTTAGAGAATAGAAACTTCAATCCTGTAGCCCCCAAGTGTCGGGTTGCCTGTTCACAGCAGCCTGGGACTTAATAATTTTAACTCTGCCCAAACTTCATATATCTGCAAATAAACTTCAAATACTATAGCCCCCAAGTGTCGGGTTGCCTGTCTGCAACAGCCTGGGACTGTTATCATACTTAAAAAAATTCCAACTTTGCGCATGTAGCCCCCAAGTGCCGGGTTACGGTCCTACAGCCACCTGGGACTCCACTTTTAGCCTTCTATTTTTAAATTTCAACTCTGTATCCCCCAAGTTCCGGGTTACCTTTCCTGCAGTAACTCGAGGCTTGACCATATACTATCTTTTTCTAAACAGGAGCACGTGGACAAGGCCAGCCAAGAGATTTTCCGGCTCAAGGATGTAGTGAAAGCTGAATCCCAAGCCCGGCTCGCAAATGCTGAGCAACTCCAAGCCCTAGAAAATTCTGTCACTAATCTGACCCAGGAGAACTCTGACCTGAAGAAGGAGATGGAGGAGCATGAAGAAAACTGGAAAGAACAGCTCTTAGAAGTGCAAAAGCAGTTAGATTCCACCACTACAGATCTAAGCCATTGAAGAAGATAATCAACTTCATGGTCGCCTCACTAGTTGGTAAATATTTTTATTGCCATTCTGATTTAACTGAAACCCGGCTTCTTGTCTCCAAATAATGGATCTTCTCTTCTGCAGCCCCATGAGACTCTGCTCTTCGCAAAACTACTGCTGAGAAAGTGAAATGCATGTATACTTTGGTGCGCCAACTATACTTTGGTAGCTGCGAAGTCATCAAAGCCGCCAGGAACTGGGAGAACCCACCAAGCACTTATTCCGAAGTACTGGGTCATTTATCAACTATGCCTGAGTGGCTTCAATTGTGGAAGAGGTCCTCCTGCAGAGCCGGCGTGATGCGCGGTCTCGCTCTTGCTAAGGCATATCACCCAAGTTTTGACCCGGCGCCGCTTGTGAAGGGCTTCCCTCAGTACAACTCACATGGCAGCCTATTTGACAAGAAATCCTACGCCCGGGTTGTGAAACAGACCCGGTATGTGGCCACTGAGATTGCCAACAGCATGAAGCTTACTTCCCTGCAGTATGGCTATAACAAGAATAATGAAGAAGTGGTGGACGCTGAGCCGGCCCGCATCAATCTTCTCCAAAGCTACAAGGACTCTATTGCCAAGAGACAAAACTGCTCCAAGCTCTTCTACGCCAGTTGTGCCACCTCCGAGCCGTGCTGCAGTTGAAGATGATGATGAGAACCCCTTCGAGTCTCTCTTCCTTATTACCTGGCGTGGAGAAGAAGCCCCCAAGACCCGGACCAAAGAAGCAGAGGCGGCACAAGATGACCCGGCAGCTGCCAAGGATAATAACCCGGACAACACTGCTAAAGACAGCCCAGCCGCCACTCCCTTCGATAACCCGGCTCCTGAAGCCGGTGCTTGAGAACCTGTGCAGATGTTTTTACCTATGCAAAAACAATCATATTTGACCCTGATGGGTAGTAATGTAATAACTTGAGTACTTTAGTCATATATTATTTTGATGGTGTGCCAGTACACCTTGAAACTTTGCTTGATATGTAATGAACTTTACTGCTTTTCGCTAGTTCTACAAAGTTTATGGTTTTGGATGACCCTTTTGGCTTCTTTGAACTTTTGAGCCGGCTTTCGCATGGATTTTCACTGTCGCACCTTCACTAGTAAAAACAGGGTCAGGCAAGTCCCATTGGGCATCATGACTGGTTCATTTTATAGGTGAGCAATCAGGCCATATAAGTGCGAGTCACATCAAGCTCAAGTTAGATAACCAAGAAAAATAGTGGCTCTAAAATTTGGCCGGGCCATAGGATTGTGGCTGTATCTAAAAAGAAAATCAGCCCCCATGTCCTAAGTGGCATCAAGGCCGGGTCTTGAGTATACAACTGTACTATTCAAGTAATCAGCCCCCAAGACTTAAAATATATTTTGCTTGTGCAACGGCGGATCTCAACTAAAACTCGCCGGCTTTCAAATATACACGTACAAAAGGTAACATAAAAAACTGAATCATAAGAACAATACAAATAGTAAAACACATAGATAATATCGATACAAAAAACTAAACATATAAACAATAGAGCATACAAATATTAACGTACGCAAAATAATGACAACATATAAAAACTAAAAATATACAAATAATAGCAATATGTAAAAGCATGCAATATAAATGTAAAAAACTGAAAAGCAAAATAACTTTCAACCTTCACTTTATTAATATGATAGGTTAGGTCAGCAAGCCGCCTCATTAAAAACCTTCCAGTCCCCTTAGGTACCCTGGTAAGGAAAAGAGCGCGTCTGAAACCTGCTGCCTGTTACACCGTGTATTACATATAATAGCTTGATCTGATACTAAGTGTAGTATGGGAGCAGCTAGGTAATGTTCCACGGCCGCTCGCGCTCTTCCAATGATTTGGTAGAGTGAGTTGTATTATTCAAATACTCTGATTCTTCTCTTGCATCCACCAAATAATATGAGCCATTGTGCAGATTCCGGCTTATGATGAAGGGTTCTTCCCATGGAGGAGACAACTTGTGCAATCCCTCTTTGGATTGCGTCCATCGCAGCACCAAGTCCCCTTCCTGAAAATTACGTGTCCTGACCCAGCGGCTGTGATAACGCCGCAAATCCTGCTGGTATATTGCAGATCTTTCCAAGGCTTGCTCCCTGTGTTCTTCCAACAAGTCCAGAGCATCTTGCCGGGTCTTCTTGTTTTCCACTTCAACGTAAGCCGCCACCCGTGGCGAGTCATGAATGATGTCACTTGGTAAAACTGCCTCTGCACCATATACCATGAAAAACGGTGTCATTTGTGTGGACCTGTCTGGCGTTGTGTTGATACCCCAAACTACCGAGGGTAGCTCCTCTACCCAAGCTCCAGCAGCTCGGATACATGGGACCCGGAGACGTGGCCTCAACCCTCTAAGTAACTCTTGATTTGCACGCTCCACTTGGCCGTTGGCTTGAGGATGAGAAACTGAAGCAACATCAAGACGAATACCATTTTTTCCACAAAATTTGGCTACCTCTCCCAAGGACATATTGGTTCCATTGTCTGTGATTATACTATGGGGATATCCAAAATGATATATGATTTTCTTCAGAAACTGCACTGCTGTCGCTGCCTCACAATTTGTGACTAGCATAACTTCGACCCACTTGGTGAATTTATCAATAGCAACTAGGAGGTGGGTTTTCTTGCAAGAGGACATCTGAAAGGGACCCACCATATCCATACCCCAGACTGCAAACGACCAAGTCAAGGGTATTGTGCGTAGCTCCTGAGCCGGCACATGAACTTGCCTTGCATACCTCTGACATCCATCACATCTGCTAACCAAGCGCTCCGCGTCTGCCAACGCAGTGAGCCAGAAAAAACCGTGTCTGAATGCTTTTGCCACTAATGATCTTGTGGAGGCATGATGACCACAATCACCCTCGTGAATTTCCTTCAGGATTTGCCGGCCTTCCTCTGACGACACGCAATGCTGGAACACACATGTAGCACTTCGCTTGTAAAGCTCACCATCAATGACTACGTAAGACTTGGCCCGGCACGTGATTTGCCGGGCTATAACTTCTTGTTCCGGCAGCTCTCCCCGCAAAAGATACGCCAAGTATGGCTCTGTCCATTTCGGAATAACGTGTAAAGTGGCAACAAACTCTGATTCTGGATCATCCGGGTAAGCAAGCTCTTCCTCTGTTTGAATTTTGACTGATGGGCTCCACAGTTCATCCAAGAAAACGTTTGGTGGAACCGGCTCTCTACGCGAGCCGAGTCTTGATAAAGCATCTGCTGCCTCATTTTTCCTACGATTAATGTAATCCACCTGATAGCCTGAGAAGAACCCGGCCACCTTGTCCACTTTCCTTCTATATGCTGCCATTGTTGCATCTTTTCTATCCCATGTTCCTGATACTTGTTGTGCCACAAGATCCGAGTCTCTGTAGAACTTGATACGCTTAATGTTCAATTCCTTTGCCATACGCAAACCATGCAACAATGCCTCATACTCAGCCACATTGTTGGAGCAATCAAAGTGAATTTGCAACACATAACTTAACTTATCACCTTTGGGTGAAGTTAAAACAACACCGGCTCCTGAGCCCTCATACTGCTTGGACCCGTCAAAATGCATAACCCATGACTTGATATTTGGTGTTAACGGAGGTGCACTTGTTTGCGTCCAGTCATTAACAAAATCCACCAGTGAATGTGACTTAATAGCAGTCCTAGGCTCATAGCTGATGTGATACGGCCCCATCTCGATTGCCCACTTGGCGATTCGCCCAGTGGCCTCTGAATTTTTAATAATATCTGCCATTGGAATAGAGCTAACCACTATGATTGGATGCTCCTGAAAATAGGGCTTCAATTTCCGGCTGGCCATAAAAACTCCAAAAACTAGCTTCTGCCAGTGTGGGTATCTCTGCTTTGCTTCTGATAAGACCTCGCTCACATAATAGGCCGGTCTTTGAACCGGGTATTCCTTTCCTTCCTCTTTGCGCTCAACCACGACCACAACACTGACTGCTCGAGGCCCGGCCGCAACATATAACAGCATGGGTTCCTTGGGACCTGGGGCTGCCAAGACTGGCGCCTCTGATAATTGCTTCTTCAGTGACTCAAATGCGTCATCAGCTTCCTGATCCCACACGAAGTTATCTGTTTTCTTCAAGAGCCGGTTTAATGGTATGGCCTTTTCTCCAAGCCGGGAAATGAACCGGCTTAGCGCTGCCACACACCCGTAAGCTTCTGAACATCTTTCAACTCTTCTGGCTAATTCAGGGTCTGTATGGCCTTGATCTTTTCTGGGTTAGCCTCGATCCCCCCTCTGACACGATGAAACCAAGGAGTTTCCCTGCTGGAACACCAAACACACACTTTGTTGGGTTAAGCTTCATATCATACCTTCGCAAATTTTTGAATGTCTCTCTGAGGTCATTGATAAACGTCTTAGCTTTTTCTATCTTGATCACCACATCATCTACATATGCATGGACATTGCGCCTAATCTGATCATGAAAACACTTCTGTATACACCTCTGATATGTTGCACCTGCATTCTTCAAACCAAAGGTCATAGTTTTGTAACAAAAAGCACCAAAGGGGGTTATAAACGAAGTTTTCTCCCAGTCCTCCTCTTTGAGCTTGATCTGATGATATCCTGAGTTTGAGTCCAAAAAAACAACATCTCGCTGCCTGCGACAACATCAATAATCTGATCAATCCGCGGCAACGCAAACGGATCTTTAGGGCAGTGCTTGTTCAAACTTGTGAAATCTATACACATTCTCCACTCATTATTTTTCTTCAATACTAAAACCGGGTTAGCCAACCACTTGGGATGGAAAACCTCCATGATAAAGCCGGCAGCCAAGAGCCGGCTATCTCTTCTCCTATAGCCTTTCTTCTTTCCTCATTCTTTTTTCTCAAACCTTGCTTTAGTGGTCTTGCTTTTGGGTCAACATGTAAACTGTGCTCAGCGAGTTCAGTTGGTATGCCTGGCATGTCACTAGGTTTCCTTTCAGAAACATCCCGATTCTCACGGATGAACTCGATGAGCGCGCTTTCCTATTTATCAGTTAAGTTGGACCCTATGGCGAACTGCTTGGAAGAGTCGCCAGGAACGAAATCTACCATCTTTGTATCTTGGGCCGCCTTAAATTTTGCCCTCTCATCTTCTACAGTTGGCCTCTTCAGGGCTGTGCGATCGTTTAGATCCTCTTTGGATCTATAATACTTAAGTTCTTCCTCTGCGCAGGCCTGCTCTGCTAGGGCGGCATCTCCCTCGTCATATTCTGTAGCCATGGCCTTGTCTCCATGAATAGTGATGATCCCCTTAGGACCCGGAATTTTCAACTGCAAGTGCACATAACACGGCCTCGCCATGAATTTCGCGTAAGCTGGCCTACCAAATAAAGCATGATATGGGCTTTTCAACTTTACCACTTCAAAGGTAATCCACTATGATCTAAAGTTGTCTTTAGACTTGCCAAAAGCAACTTCCAACGAGATTTTTCCCTCTGGGCAAGCTGACTTGCCTGGAACTATACCATGAAAAACTGTGGACATTTTCTGCAGCAGTGACTCCCTGTAACCCATACGCATGAAAGTTTCCCAATATAAGATGTTGATACTACTTCCACCATCCATCAGAACTTTTTTCAACTCATAACCATGCACCTGTGGTGCAACCACCAAGGCTAGCAGACCCGGGTGCTCTACAACATCCGGGTGATCCTGTTTACTCCATGTTATCATGTGCTCTGACCAGCTCAAATACCTTGGGGTTGCAGCGGAAACATCATTGGCAACTCTTTTAATTACTTTCCTTTCCCTCCTGGACGTACCAGTGGTATGGACATGATACTGGCCAAGCTGCTTTGGCTGCTATTGAAACCCTCCTTGGTTACCCTGACCTGCTCCTGCATTGCCAGCTTCTGCGTTTGCCCCTGGTAGAGGTCCATTGGCCGGGTTTCCACCTGGGCCGGGTCCACCACCACGGCCGCCGCTGTGCAAAAATCTGTGTATTTCCTTGTTTCTCCATCTCTGTAAATCAACGCACTGCTCTAAAGAATGATTGGCGGGTCTGCCGTTCCTGCTATGGCGAGGACACGGCATCCTGAAGGCCTCTGTGTGACTAGTTGGGCGTGGCGGGCCTCGATAATTATTTCCTCCATTGTAATTTCCTTCTGTCCCGGGCTTCTGAAACCCGGTATTTGCGTTGGCAACTAGCTCTGAATTTCCTTCACCATACGGCCGCTTGTTCTGATTTCCACCATTGTTGTTGTTGTTATTATTGTTCTGTCCTCCAACATTGTGGGTTTTTCCTCCATTGTTCACATTGCCCTTCCCTTTTTCTTCTTCGCTGTCATCTTTGGTCTTATCAGTGGAAGCGTGCTTGGTGCATGCATCCATCAACTCTCCCATGGTGATTTCTGTGACCGGGCTACTGGACTTCATGCGTCCCAATTTCTGAACAAGGGGGTCATATCTGCATGTTTTCTCCATGGACTGTATTACGTTTCTGGGAAGGATATCTGTGGATGAATGAAGGATCTCTATGACCCGGCGCATCTAGCTACGGGCTGATTCACCTTTCTTGTGCACACACCGATCTAGGTCCTCAATTGTGTAAAGCCGCCTGCAAGTTCCTTGAAATTTATTGATGAAAGCTGCCTTGAGCTCGCTCCAAGATTTGATGGACCTTTCAGGGAGGGTATTAAACCAAAGCTTGGCCGCACCATCTGTCATCATAAGATACATGAACTTGGCGTGAATATTTTCTGAAGCATTGTGAATACACATGGCCATCTCATAACTACTCAACCAAGTTTCTGGATCCATGCTAGGATCATAATTTGCAATTTTGCTGGGTTCTTTAAATTTTTCTGGGCAAGGCTCTGCTCTGATAGCATCTGAAAGACACCTTGGCCCAGCCAAATTTGCGTGAACCGGCCTTCCCACTGGCGCAGGTGAACTCACTGCTGCCGCCTGCTACAGGCGCTGCGCCGGCTCCCCCAGCGCGCGCTGCAGAGCTTGCTGCATGCCTTGCTCTTGAATTATCAACTATTGCTTGTGCGGCCGATGCTGCAGGTGCGGCTTGCCTGGGTGATGGAGGCGGCAATTGTTGTTTTTCCTGCTCTGCTCTCCGCCGTGCTGAACCTGTCTAAATATTCCTTGGGCTTTCTCCCTGGCGGCTCCTCGAGGTGCTATTGTACGGTGTTCCATGTAAACCACTTCTATTATCAGGGTAGTTGCCTTGCTGCACTACAGCTGTGCGCAGCATATCTATAGCATGCCGGGTCTCCACTTCTCGAGGTGAGTTTCCCAAAGGAATACGGTCGAGCGCTAAAGTTGCGGCGTACACGTTATCCATTGGATTGTTGTAGTGACCCGGCGGAGTGTGGAATCAGGGCGGAGGTGGTGGCATGGATCCAGTGTTTCCTCCGGCTCCTCCGGTAGGCACACGTGGTGACCCGGCTGGAACAATGCCGGGTCTCATCCCACCGGCTCCCCGGTTTGTCCTGCTCCTGCTTCATAAGAGGGGATCTCCTGCACGATCCTAACTGGCTGGTCCTGCAGAGTAATAAATAAATTAGCCGGATTTAAAGTCTCACCTTGAAGGGGTAGCCGGCTTTGATGCCTCCTGTTATGCACCCGGGTCATATCGTTGTGGCGGTTCTCCAGGACGCTTGCGTTGTGTCGCAGACGATTTTCTTATTCATCCAACTGCTGCTGCCGGGTTGCTATCCTCTGCTTTTCTGCTTCGACATCTCGCCGTTGTTGCTCCAAGGCCCGGCGTGCGGTGTCCAACTCCCTGGCTCATACAGCCGCGTTCCCCGAAGTCACCACCTCCGCAAGTGCAGTAGGATCCAGTATCAGGTTGTTATTAAACAGGGCCTAGTTTGGAGGATGGGATGTCCCTTCACCCGGAGCCCTATTCATCAAGAACCCAAACGTGTTCATGCGTCGTGCAGCGTCTTCACTTTCACTGGTAACTGATGCAGCATCTCCATCGACCCGGGCTCATAGCGAGTCTTGAATCATCAAAGGTTGTTGCTGGGTCATTGCCGCGGCTGTTGCCGTGGCTGCTGCTGTCACCGAAGCCGGGTCCAGATTCGTCGCTGGCGTTGTGTAAACCATGACCCGGCGAACTAGACCCAGGGAAGACTCGTACTCTTCTTCTTCTTCACTTCCATATCCATATCGATCTTCAAACAGGGGCAGGATTGACTCTGTATTTTCATCTATCTCGATCTGGCCACGCGGGGTCCATGCCGGCTCCTCCAGCTGTTCCCTCTTTGTGGTAAGTGCCTCCTCGATCTCTGCAGTGCTACTGACCCTTCACCATCTGATTGGACGATGGTGGCAGCTCCTAACACAGAATCGAACTCATTATCTTCCAAAACTACTCCAGATGTATGTACCATACCCACAAAGACGCTGACCCGGCCGATCGGGATGACCGTGCCCATCTCCAATAGATCTGGCTCCGGCCCCCAGCCGAAATCGTCGATGATACTTTTTCCTTCTGGGTTGGTGGTGATCTCGCCTATGGCGAGGTTTTGCATGCCTCACCGAGCTTCTCCCGTGATGTAAACACCTTTGGACGCATGCCCCACGGTAGGCGCCAACTGTCATGTGATTGTCACGGCAGATGTTACCCGGGGGTAACTTACGTTGGGGGACATGGCGACTCTGGCGTACAGGAGATGGTCTAGCTCAACGGGGACACAGGATTTACCTAGGTTCAGCCTCTCCATAGGAGATAAAGACCTACTTCCTGCTTGTTCGCTATTGATGGGAGATCCCGAGACCCGGACAACAATGTCGCCGAGTCACGAGTCTAGGGTTACAACGGGTGTGTCTCTCGTATCTCTACTTCTGCCAATCGTGTCTATCTATGACCTAGGACCCGGTTTATATAGATGACCGGGTCTCCTGGTCCTTTACAAGGTAAGGCCGGGCTCTACCCGTACTAGGGGTCCTATTCTACCACATGTAGTTCTTCGTGTCCTCCAAGTCTTGGACTTCATGACGTGTACCGCCCCCGGGTCTTCCAGAACCTTCCTTGCGTAAACCGGGTTACCGACAAGCTCTCAGGCCCATCAGTATAACCTGGCCCATGATGATGATTAGCTGGCCTCACCCGGCCTCCTGCCTAGCGGGTCATGCTTTCCCCTCCATGGGCCTACCGGGTTATGATCCCCCCAACACGTACGACACCATAATATATAGTTATAAACAATTACTAATTTCGTATAATTATATTTATTTAACTCGTGACCTCCACCTTCCACCAATGTTCATGTCGCGCCCCCACTTAGATCGTCCGTGGACACTCTGTGCTACCTCCTCTTCTCTTAGTACCACCACCGACGAACCTCCAAAAAGATCCAATCTTCATACACATGCCATTTGTAATAATCCTCAAAATATGCATTTAAGAAGAAATATATGGCAGTAGTGGTTAGTTAGGTTTGCGAAAGAGGCTAGTTCCAGATAGTAGTGGTGAGTTAGGTTTGTGGAAGCGACTAGTTCCCGACTATAGAGGACCGCTGCTCGACCTTGTACGTTTTTGTTCAAGTTAGTTTGAATTTCTTGTTAAGGGAAGATGTAGTTAGATCCAATATATTTGCAATACACTATTTCCATGGCAACAAGAGAGTTACATAATAGTTAATGAACAGAGAGGAGTTATAGTCAACTAAACCAACTCGCTGACGTGGGGTGACCATATCAAATCCCATGGTTATGCTACCTAGGGTTTCGCTAGAGGGGGAGACAGTTTGTAGCGCTGGTAGATCTGTCGGCTGACAAGCAAGGAGTTTACCCAGGTTCAGGCCCCCGGAGGGTAACACCCTACTTCCTGCTTGTCTGGTTATTGATATCGAGGTGTGTACAGGTTACAATGGCGTCCCGGCGAGATGCGATCTCACGAGGACTTGGTGGATGGAATAATGCGTGACTTAGATCGGCGGTCCTCCCAGCCTTTATATAGGAGGCTGGGTCTCGGGAGTTCGCATCCGATTAGGTTTACAAGTAAGGTATGTCTATACCGACATAAGCTTCCCCTGGCTTGGGGCATACCCCGTCTTCTTGGGCCCCCTTCATGGGCCTCAGGTGCGATCTGGTGGCAGGCCACCAGTGGGCCTTAGTCTGTACATGCACTAGGTATCGTTACGGTGAGGCACCCAAAGGGTAGGCCCACGTTAGTAGCCCCTAAGTGCTTGGTCGACTCGAAGAATCGGGCAGGGACTCATCTGCGGGTGCACGTCATTATTTGCTTGCTTTGCCGTGGAACCTTGGGTCGGTAGCACATCGACCAATATTTTGCGTGTTGCTGTGAGCATTTGAGTCGGTAGTGTATCAACTGATATTTTGCTTATGTTTTGCTGTCCACCTGACAGGTACTAGGGATGGTGGCATAGTAGGCCTGGTACACTCGACGGATCGGGACCAGTTAACTGTGCTTTGGCAAATCCTTATTGGCCTACTTCAAGTTCGAGTCCTCGGACTCGAACTCGGAAAGAGCTGGTCAGGACCGACTCAGGCCGTGGAGGTCTTACAGAAGTCGACCTGCAGCATGATTTGTAGGTACCGAACGCGTCCGTCAGGATTTTCTTCATGCCTGTTGACATGGGAATATACAGGGTAAACGCAGCAGGTGCGGGCCCTGGCCGGCTCAACTGATAGGCGGGTCTTATCTTTACACCATGGGTGCAGCATCTGAGGATCTTATGCGGCGGACGCATCTCAGGAAGTCTATTTGCGACTGTGCAGTCGTGGATTTTGCTTGAGGCTAAGCAGCCGAGTCGACAGAGTTTTGACTGAATGTCTTGTGGCCTGAAAGCCTTTTTTGCCTATGTTATATCGGGTGCGCGTCAGCGCTCCCGATGGGAGTAGCCCCTGAGATTGAGCTGAATTGCTTGCAATTGAGCTTAATCTCAAATAACATCGCACTCGCCAGAATTTTTAATAGGCTCCCGATGGGAGTTTGAGTGTTGTAGACTTGGAGCAGTCGAATGACCTCTTGCTTGTGCGGGATACATTTCCTCAAAGTCGGCCCATTAGGGACTCGAGTACCTTTTATGCTGCATCGAAGTGATGACGTCATGGATGATGTTTTTTGCTGACTGCGCCGCCTGACAAGCGATGGCATGCTCGTCGCGATGGATGGGACATGATGCTGTGGCCAAGGACAGTGTCGCTTGGACTGGAATTGACCGTTTGGCGCGATTTTTCCGGGACGTGATGATGGCCTCCTCGTTTCCCGTGCGAAGTGGGCGGCGTGGCTTGCGACGGTTGCGTTCCAAGAGCGCCACGTGTAGGGCTGGATGCGTTCCGGGATGCACGATGCGGAAGCGACGGCTGTGATGACCATGGCCGTCGTATAAGATTGGAAACCGTGGCGGCCAGAGGGATAATTCCACATTCTCACCGCCTGCCTCTTCTCCTTCCTTGCGCTTTCGCCATTGCTATTGTCTCTGAGTTCCAGACTCGCGCCCCGCAGCCCATCGCCATGAAGAAAGCGGCCGCCAAGAAGACAGGGACTGCGGCAGGCGCTACCGCCGCCGGTGCCACGGCCACGAAGAAGGCAAGGGCTGCGGCGACCTCTTCCGCCGCCGCGGCCTCGGATACGTTGAAGAAGATCCCCGGCGACTGGGTGAAGTCCACCGTCAAGGAGCACCATCTGCTTGGCTTCCGCGATGATGGATTGCTGCCGCCGGCGGACCAACTGGCGACGCGCGCGCCCGGAGATGAGGTAATGCCTCAACCAAGGGCTAGCGAGCGTGTGTGTTTGTGGACTTCTTGACCAGGGGTTTCTCCTTCCCCGTTCATGATTTCGTTCACGGGTTGATGTATGCGTATGGGGTGCAAATGCATGACTTCACCCCAAATGGTATTTTGCATATTTGCTGCTTCTTCATCCTTTGTGAATGTTTCCTGGCGTGCACCTGCACTGGCTTTGTGGAAACGCATCTTCAATGTGAAGAGGAATGCGGGTGCCAGCGGTATGTACCCCGTTGGTGGGTTTGGGATCCAAACCCGTGGAGACACCACGTGCTTTGAGCTGAAGCCAGTCGAATCCGCCCAAGGATGGCGGAAGAAGTGGTTCTACGTCAGCACGGCACAAGCGGGCCTCCCCGACTTCATGGCAAACGCGCCTTTGCAGAGGTCACGAGCATGGAGGCACGAACTAACAAGTGCTAAAAATCTAGAGGTGGAGCTGAAGCTGCAGAGGGTGGACGAGCTGTTGAAGACAGTGGGTAAAGAGGTTAGCGGCGTCCACCTCATTGCCACCTTTGTGAAGAGATGCGTGCAGCCACTGCGTGTCCGAGCGCACCCGATGTGGGAGTTCCAAGGCGCCGACGACCCAACTCGGCTGACAGTCGAGGAGAAATCAAAGAAGGAGGTCGAGACCCAGGTGCGGTCGTTGACCTGCATCAAGGCTGCGGACCCTTGCAATGTCGATTCTCCAGTTGCTCCCTTTGGAGTTGACAACCCATTGCCTGAGGTTAGATCCGGATATGTTATTATGCCTTCTCTTTATGGCGAATATTTCTGCATAATGTGGTCTAAGCATGTGCTTGCTTGCAGGGACACCCGATTCTTACTTGCCTTCCTCCTCTACCCGAGAATGGGAGGACTGCGGAGGTAGAGGTTCCGGAAATTGAGTCGGACAAAGATGAGGTCTCACTCGCCTCCGCACACACGCCAGTCGATGAAGTGGAGGAATCCGAGCAGGAGGAAGAGGAGCAGCCACCGAATCGACGCCTGATACGTCCCAAACGTATCTATAATTTTTGATGTTTCATGCTTATTTTATATTAATACCACATGTTTTATTTACACATTTATATTATACTAGCAAACATGCCCGTGCGCTGCTACGGGCTTTATCAATGCACAAGTTATTTAGAATATTAATAATGTTTTTGGATCCTCATATTTTCACATTGTATTTTACTTACTTTCTGATCATTCCCCGGTTCTTGTTGTAGCATAAGAGCTAATAGGAGCTAATGGCAAGCTCATTTTTATTGTTGTGCTTTCGGATATCTATTTTCTCATACTATCCTTCCTATTGAACTCCATTCTCCTCTTTTCCTTTGATCCACTGAAACCCACTTTCTCTGGAAGTAGCAGGGGAGTTCAGCCCATGGAAAAATATTATCTTTAGAAAAATTACACTACAAGCATAATAACAGATATTAGTATCTTTAGTAAAACTTCCGAAGTGTCTTCAGTTCAAGGGAAAATCCAGCTTTGTCAACAATCCAAAAGCAGCAAAGAAATAGGATAGCTCACGTAATTCAGAAATTACAGGAATACGGGGTCATCATTTAGTCTTGTAATTCTTAGCCCTCCTAATCTTATTTCCTCTCCTACATATGAATGGCAGTAAGTCCTCTGTTCCCATATTCAGAGCAGACCACTTAATTCTAAACTTAACCTATCAAATGGAACTGAAACATAAATTTAAATCTTAGTAGTTTGAGGTAGCACCTCAACACCAAAAGCAAGGGCATTTAAATAGAGAAAACCCCGAAGTGCAGCCTAGCATTCCATATAAGAAATCTGGAGCCATTGTCATAAGAACTAAAACATGTCAAGAGCAATTTATTTACCTTCAGCTGCTGATTTTCAAAAAGAATCTGCTCTCGAAAAATTGAAATAAAAGCTAAACTTCAAGTCATCATAGGGGAACCAATTTTAACACTACCGCCTTCCATTGCCATGCCTGCAACAACAATTTACATGAAAGTGGCTACTAATTCTTATTTCTTTTTTAAGAACGGTAGGAGATGAAAGCGGAAAATATGTGACACATGATAGCAGTATCTTATTTCTGTAGCTTAAATGCATCCTCTCAAATCATGAACCTTTTCAGGAATGAACTTACTGGTAGTCAGATCAGCAGCACAACACGATTTAACACAAGATAAGATATGCACACTTGGTTCTTTTGACAACCTTTCGTCCATCTCAACTGTCAGCATCAACAACCTCACCAGTGACCAAACACGACGAGGCAACAACAGTTAGAAAGTACAAAAAATGTTACTCCCTCCGTTCCATTTTAATTGACTTCTATTTATCCACATTTGAATGTACTTAGACATATTACAAGTATAGATACATCCACATGCACACAAATAGAAGTCATTTAATTTGGAACGGAGGGAGTAGCTTCTTAGCTGCGCGACCTGTGCCTGAGGAATGAATTCAATCTGTATAATAAGCCAGAAAAACGCATGAGATTGCATGTCTACCTATCTGGCGACTTTACGTGAGCTTCTCTGACGATGATATTCCATCTGTGAAACTTCTGTTACAAAGTAAGAGTCAACATAAGATATGCCAGTTGTGAACATAGATGAGATATCATCAAGGGTGACAGCAAACAACTCCATAGTGGAACTAAAAATATAACATGAAATGGTGTTGCTAAGATATCTACGCAGAAACTTTCTCGTGCAAATTTACTGACATGGTAATTTGGATTTTCCTGTAAATGGTGTTGCTAAGATATTTTCTTGATTAAAAACAAACGTGAATTACCGTTTCCATTTTAGTATCAAATCATTGTCCGATGGAGTAGCTAAATTAACTGAAACACATACCTGTTATTAAGCTGTGCTGCAGCCTGAAGCTCTTCGGTTGAAGAAAACGAAAGAAATCATAGACTCAGTGTCTGCCTCTCCTTAGCGATTTGTGGAGACATGTGCCAATTAAGAAGAAACTGCATGGAAAAGTGAAGTTGGTGTGACTCACAAATCAATCCAGAGCATTAGTGGTCGTTCTACCTTCTTCGAGAAGAAGGTATCGTAGCAAAACCAAATCCTTTACTAATGCCGGTCTCATCAAAGTAGACTCTGAAATCTACTCATACCAGGGGGCGGCAGGGTGCGGCATGGAGTCTGTGAAGCGGGAGGCGAGGGCGGTGCCGGGTAGCAGGGGTGGCACACCGGGAGGAGCAGGAGGATCGCCTGGTAGGAGCACGGGAGGCGCGCCGGGGATTAGCAGGGCGGGTCGCTGGGAAGGAGCACAGGAGGCGCGCCGGGGAGGTGCAGGGCGGACCGCCGAGCAGCAGCACGGGAGGCGCGCCGTGGAGGAGCAGCACTTGGATCGCCGTGAAGGAGCAGGGCGGCGCACCGGGTAGGTAAGGCAGGAAACGGCGGCTGGCAGCAACTTGTCGTACGACGCTCTAGTCTCCACCGAGCAGGGATGGCCGGATGGGGATGGGGCGCGCCGGGAGCGGAGTCACGGAGGCCAGGTGGCTTGGGAGGCCTGCCGGGAGGCCTGCTGCCGATCTCCTCGTAGTGTGTCGCCTCGTCGACCTCCGGGACGGATATAGCCGCCGCTGCCGTACATGGATCCGCTGGGGCAGGACGTCGCCATCGAGGCGAGAGCTCTAGCACCGCGGATGGCCTCCTCCATGCCAGCTCCTGGACGGCGACCACGAGGCCTTACCGATCCGCCATGTCAGAGGGGAGGCGACGAGGAGAGAGGAGGGACCGAGGGAAAAGGGGATCGGTGGAGCGCTGCGTTGTGAGGGGACTGCGGGTTGATTCCCTGCTTTGCGAGGGGCAAATTGCAAAATCGTGCGACGTACGAACCACGACGTACGACCGCCACCGTTACTCGTATTATATAGTAGAGATTATAGCATTTATTGGACTAACCTACTAATAGTTGCCAAAGTGCAAAATCTTCTTGTTTTCCTATTTGTTGTGTAGGAATTATCAAAAATACAAAAGAAAACCATATTGGAGTCGAATTGGGACTTTCCTGAAATCTGTCAGGAAACGTTTTTCGAAGATGGTCACGTTTGGGCCCGAATACGACGTCAAACGGAAACCTGATAGAAGACAAAGTTGCAGAGAATTTTCCGAGAATCGATCTAGACATAAAATTCGCCCAATTCCGAGTCCGGACGGCCAAGATATTCCCGATTTACTGCAGCCCTAGATGGGATGACGAAAATCCGAGAGTCCATATAAGGGAGGAAACTCTAGGTCGTGGGAGGACCCCCATACCACGAATTTTCCTCCTCCCCAGCAGCCACCTTGGGGAGGAGAACCTCCTCAACACCATCTCCGCTGCCAAGGGCAGCCGCCGCCGCCGCCAAGGGCTGCCGCTCCCGCGCCGGGGGGGCTGCCGCCATCACGCCGCCGCCACGCCGTGGCTGCTGCGGGGCTCCGTCTCCACTCCGGGCTGCACCTCTTCATCAACCTCTCCATCAAGCTCCTCATCACCATGACCATGTGTGAGTAGTTTCCCTCAGGGCTGAGGGCTCGTACGGTAGCTATGTGGTTCATCTCTCTCTCCCACGATGTGATCTATATGTGATCATGAGATTTGTAATCTAGTTGAATTCATAGATGCTACTCTTCATTATATTATGAATATGCTACTCAAGTGGTTTTATTAACGTAATCTCCAGAGTCACCTTTGTCCCATGGTGCGAAGTTGACAGTGCGCGTGCCGTGTGTGACTCTTTGGATTAAAGGTTATGGGAATACTTGCCATGAGTTGTTCTTTGTGTTGGATGTCTCTATGATATTGTGGTGTTTGTTTAGTACTACTTGGGGTGCTCATGTTGACAGTGTGGGGTGCCCTCGGTTTGGAACACGGACTTTAGGGTGTGCTTTTATAGCCCTACGCAATGGATTGGTGTTCGTTATCCAACCGGAGGATAGTTCGGGGTAGCATAGTGAAGAGAAATATCTATGTATTCAATTATATTATTATTATTGAGAGTGTCCACTAGTGAAATTATGATCCCTAGGCCTTATTTCCAAGCATTGAAACACCGTTTACTCTCAGTTCTGCTACATGTTTGCTTGCTGCCATTTTTATTTCAGATTGCAATTACCACTTATAATCATCCATATTACTTGTATTTCACTATCTCTTCACCGAACTAGTGCACCTATACATCTGACAAGTGTATTGGGTGTGTTGGGGACACAAGAGACTTCTTGTATCTTAATTGCAGGGTTGCTTGAGAGGGATATCTTTGACCTCTACCTCCCTGAGTTCGATAAACCTTGGGTGATTCACTTAAGGGAAACTTGCTGCTGTTCTAGAAACCTCTACACTTGGAGGCCCAACACTGTCTACAAGAATAGAAGCGTGCGTAGACATCAAGCTATTTTCTGGCGCCGTTGCCGGGGAGGTAAGTGTTGGAAGGTATCTCCTTTAGATCCTGCAGTTATATCTTTTTGTTTCTTGTTTTTATTTTACTAGTTAGGCTTAATGGAAAACAACAAAAAAATTAGAGATCTTTATGAACTTTATATTGAATTAGGACATGATGCTTTTGAAGAGAAAATTAAAAAAGCAATGGGAGTTTGTTTGCATAATAGTGATAGCAATGTTATTAGCATGAATTCTTTGGACACCATTATTCCTAATGCTATGGAAAAGTCTAAGCTTGGGGAAGCTAGTTTATGTGAAAATGATCTTTTTAGTTCCCCAGCTTTGGAGGAGAAAATTTGCTTTGATAATGCTTTGTCTCCCATATGTGATAATTCTAATGATGCTTGTGATATTCTAAATCCACCTACTGAAAGTATTCCTTTTGAAATACCTATGGAAATTGTTGAAATGGTTATGGATGAACGTTATGCAGGGGATGGAACAGTCCATCCACATGATCACTTGTTGAAACTTACAGAACTTTGTGAGTTGTTTAAGGTTGCAGGTTTATCAAGAGAAGATGTCATGAGGAAATTATTTCCATTTTCACTTAAGGACAAAGCAAAGAAGTGGTATAGGATGCTGGATGATCGTCCTTCGAATTGGAAACAGCTTGAATCTCTCTTTTACTCTAAATTTTATCCTCTTCATGAAGTGCATCTAGCTAGGAGTTACATTTTCAATTTTTATCCTCATGATAGAGAAAGCATTGCTCAAGCTTGGGGAAGACTGAAAACATTAATACTCAAATGTCCTAACCATGAGCTTCCTGAGGAAATAATTGTTACTAATTTTTATGCAAGGCTTTCAGGTCATTACAAGGATTATCTAGATGCTTCTTCAGGTGGTTCTTTCACAAGTAAGAAGGTTGAAGCTAAATGGGATCTTCTTGAAACAATTCAACGCAATACTGAAGATTGGGAGAACGACAAAGGTAAAGAATCAGGTATAAACTATGAGTATGATTGCATTAAGTCTTTCGCTGAAACTGCTAGTTTTCATGGGCTTAGTGCTAAATTTGGTCTTGATTCTCAAATTATTGTTGATTGCTGTAAAACCTTTGCTTTCATATTAATATTCCTAAAGAGAATTGGGACATGTATCATGAACCTTTTAAAGACACTTGCTTGGAAACCGAAATTGTTACTAATGATTGCAATAAACATGCTCAAACTTCTGAAAATACTATTTCTTATAAGCATGTTAATTTTTGTGGAGCACTTAGACCTTGTGAAAAGAATAAAATCGAAGAGGAATATTGTATTCATCATAGGAATGAAAAAACTACAACATGGTACAGAGCTCTAAGTGATCTTGCTGAAAAAGTTTGTGCCCTCTATCCTTTTATTTGTGAACTTAACTATAAAGAGGGTCATTTCGAATTTCAATGCTCAGGTTCTAATAAGGATATTGCGGGAGACTTTTGTGATAACATGATCACTCCTAATCAGCATGATGAACTTACATTATTTTTGGGGTGTGAAGAGTTATCAAGAAAAACTTCTTCGTTAGATATGAGTGCTTTTGATATGAATAGCGTGTTGCATGGATGTTATCTCTATTGTGTTAATAATTGCCATGCCAACACTTACATACAAAATATTATAAAAGATGGAATGGCTTTACCAAAATATGAAAGGACTAATGTTTGTTTTACTCTTATTAATGAAAAGGAGGAATCCTCCCGAGTTTCTTCTATTGTTTCTAACAATAAACCAGGGTATGTGGAGAAGCCTCTTTTCAAGCCTCTCCCTCCTAAGGAGGGAAAGAAGAAGAAGAAGAGGAGGAGTAAAAGGAGAGAGGAAACGGTATCTTCCCCTAAGCATGTTGCTCCTATTATAGTTGCTGCTGATGAGTCTGAATTCGATGATGATCCTATGCCTGTTACTTATAGTAGTGATCATGATTGGGAAAAGCACACTACTTTTGATATTGAAAATCTTTTTGGTACCAATTCTGAAAATGATGATGTTATTAATTGCTATACTATTAGTACTATCCATGTTCCTTCCAATGATGATATGGAAAGCTCTAAGCTTGGGGATGAGGTGTTTGAAAATCCTTTTGCTACTGATGATTATATATTTGAAACCTCTCCTTCTAGTAAAAATGATGATGATATGTTTACAAATGAACACACTTTGGAAGATAACTATTCCATTGCTTATGATGATACTATGCCTCCAGTCTTTGATAATTATAAAGAATACTATGACATAGGCTATAATTACATTCATCCTCATGAAACTTGTCATAATTATAGAGGGATTGACCAAGACCATTCCTCTAATATACAACTTGTCTATCATGTTCAAGTTCTTTATGATGATCCTACTCCCATTGTTATTAATAAGAAGAACTTTGCTTATGTGGAAAATATTGATACTCTTATGCATATGGATCATGGTAAGAATGTTTCATGTGATAATTATATTGTGGGTTTTATCAATGATGCTACTGAAAATTTTTATGAGAGAAGGAGACATGACTTCATATATCTCAATAATATTAAGTCTTCTCTCTTTATGTTGAAACTTTTGAAGTTCCACTTGTTTTGCCTTCCTATGCTATTCACTTTGTGCTTTATTGATTTATTCTCTTACAAGATTCCTTTGCATAGGAAGTGGGTTAGACTTAAGTGTCTTTGATATTTGCTTCTTGATGCTCTTTCATATTCAACTCTTATATATATGAGAGCATCATCAAAATTATCATGCCTAGCTGAAAGGCTTTAAAGAAAAGTGCTTTACGGGAGGCAACCCGGTTGTTTTTATTTTTGATTTTCTTTGTGTCCTCTTGCTGTAACAGGAGACTTAGTTTTTAGTTTAGTTTCTGGAATTTTTAATAAAGTGCCAAGTTTTACCCATTTTGGATTGAAAAAGTTGCTATATGCATTCGGAGAATTTATTCCTGCACGAATCTATGCACAGTATGATTTTTAATTCCTATTATGTAACTCCGAATGAGCTGATATTTGAACTGTAGTTGCAAATTTTCATCCTCTATAAGCATGAATGTTTTCAGATTTTTTCGACATATTTAAGTAGGGTAGAAAAATACGTTTTGCTGCTGCTGTTTTTTTGGACAGATTCTGTCTCATTTTGTTTGATGCATTCTTTGAACTTTTAACTTGAATCTTTTTGATCCAATTGAGTTTATAAGTAGGCATACAACATTATACACTTTCTGGACATTCATATGAATTTTTGTTTAAGGATTCTATGCAGCAAGTAATTCGTTTGTCTATCACTACTAATGTCTCCAAACAGAAAAGAAATGGGAGAAACGGTGTTTTGAAGTTTTTTCACAGGAATTAGAGGAGATGCACCAAGAGCTATCCAAGGATGGTGAAGACCATAAGCTTGGTGATGTGAAGACAACCCCACAGGACCAACACACTCTCGGTTTGCACACGTCTAATTTTTGTTTTTCGATCAATGCACCTTATCGCATAAACTTGGAGCGTCTTTTATTTGCTTTTTTATGTTGGTTTGATTTTTATTTTGTGAGACCACCACCATCATTTATATATGAAAGAGGTACTGGAAATTTGGGTTGAATTAAGTTGGATGCTATTAAAAGATTGGGAAAGGGATGTTTAAGTTGATTCAAAAAGATACATATAGTTGCATGATTCATATGCTTTCTTAATGAGTGTTAATATGTAAGTGTTTTATCAAGAGCTATCTTTTATTCATGTTTTATGCTGAATGTTACTTTACTTTGTTTAACATGGATTGGTTAGTTCTATGGACACTCATGCATGCATTTAGACGGTTAGCTTTCTCCCTCTTGCTAGCCCAAAAATTCCAACAAGTAAAAACTTGTTTCCAACACCTTCAACCAAAGTTTTTCCAGTGAGTCCACCATATCTATCTATTAGCTTTATGCTATTCCGAGTATGTTTATCATGTTATTTTGAATTATCTATATCTCTGAATGAAAATGCTTATGTTGTTGATTGTCATGGGAAAAGTTGGTTATAGTGCTCTCACGAACTTGATGCACACTTTACTTTTATTGCATTAAATAAACATGACCCATTGTGATTAAAATTATGATGTTGTGGGCTTGACAAATGTCTTGGGTTGAGAGTTAGCTCATATGTGCTGTCACATGGTAAGCTTTCAACATGCTCTTCATTTTATTTAGTTGATATCATGTACTTTTGTTTATGGATGCTTATCATGGGTGAAATAAATGTGGGGACAAAGCAAGTTTAAACGAGTTTGTATAAATGGTTAGAGAGACGTCTGGGCCGCTAATATAAGCCATGCATCATTCATGGTGGAAATTTACTTACATACTATGGCGAACCGTCAGTGATACACCTTATAATAAAAAGCTATCCAATGGTAAATAAAAAGGATGTTGAGATTGTTCATTTTGTTTGTTTGTCTTGTCATTTTGATATGGGCTTGTTCCATATCCTGGGACAAGAGGTACCCCAGTTGACGCTCTTAATGATGCTATTTTTACTTACAATGATATTTAACTTAAACTTACTTTGTTTCTCAAGCTGAGTAACACCATGGTGTAGGTACTTGTATTCAAGGGGCATGAGACATTCAACCTATACTTTGTCAAGCACACTACTCATATTTGCTTTCACTTTAAACTTTAACCATTCAAGATGCTATGATAGGGGTAATGAGAGCTTGACACCAATACCACATTGCAAACATTAACTTAAGTAGAAGCATTTGGAAGTTAGATGAAACTTATTCATGTTTTACCTCTACTCATTTGTATATCTTTCCAAAGTGTCCACCTTTTATATTCGGATTTATAAGAATACTCTATGACCATTATAGGATGTTTTTACTTTTCATTATGCATACATTTGGTCCATAGTACTTTCTTCTATGTTACACTTTGTGAATTATTATTGAACATCCTTGCAGTAATATTTTGATATCACTTTATAATCTATCTTGTATATTGCTACTCCTTTGAAGAATGAATCATTTGACTCTATGTACCAACAACTTCATCACTTCATTCATAACATGTGTCTTACAATATTTGATCAAGTTTATGATGGTAGCATGTCACTTCAAAAATTATTTTGTTTATCGTTTACCTACTCGAGAACGAGTAGGAACTAAGCTTGGGGATGCTTGATACGTCCCAAACGTTTCTATAATTTTTTATGTTTCATGCTTATTTTATATTAATACCACATGTTTTATTTACACATTTATATTATATTATAGCATTTATTGGACTAACCTACTAATAGTTGCCAAAGTGCAAAATCTTCTTGTTTTCCTATTTGTTGTGTAGGAATTATCAAAAATATAAAGGAAACCATATTAGAGTCGAATTGGGACTTTCCTGAAATCTGTCTGGAAACGTTTTTCGAAGATGGTCACGTTTGGGCCCGAAGACGACGTCAAACGGAAACCTGACAGAAGATAAAGTTGCAGAGAATTTTCCGAGAATCGATCTAGACATAAAATTCGCCCAATTCTGAATCCGGACGGACGTGATATTCCCGATTTACTGCAGCCCTAGATGGGATGACGGAAATCCGAGAGTCTATATAAGGGAGGGAACCCTAGGTCGTGGGAGGACCCCCATACCACGAATTTTCCTCCTCCCCAGCAGCCACCTTGGGGAGGAGAACCTCCTCAACACCATCTCCGCCGCCAAGGGCAGCCGCCGCTGCCAAGGGCTGCCGCTCCCCGCCGGGGGGCTGCCACCATCACTGTCGTGGTGGGATCACGGCAGATGCCATGGGTATGCCTTAGTTGGGGCCGAATGGTCGTTGGGGGAATCCGGGGAGGGTTTATGCACTCAAGATGTGCACAAGCAAGAACATGCAAGAAACCACAAGAACATGAACAAGAAACCAAGAAATCCAAGAACACAAAAGACACCACGATGTACCCAGGTTCGGGGCCTTCGTGAGGAAGTAAAACCCCTACTCCTGCCTTTCCTCTCTCAATATATCAGTGTCGTTCTCAGGTACAAGGTGCTCCTCGAGCTGTGTGATGCTGCTCAAGTGAGAGCTCTAGATAGAAGATGAAACTATGAAGGGGGAAATGAGCTAGGGTTTTTGCCGTCCTCCTCCCTGGAGGTAGAGATGCTGCATATATACATAGGCCGAAGTACTGTTTTACCCCTGCCTCCAGCTAACAATGGCATGGCCAAAAGGTAGAAGACAAGCCTCTGCCTCCTGCCAGCTCAACGGCCGGACTGTCAGGCCGGACAGGCCTAGCTTTCCTCTTCCGGTCATACTTCAGTAGCCTGCCGAGGTCTAGCCTGTAGACCTTTCCCGAAATAGCCAAGTCAGCTCCTAGGCCCCCGAGCTTCCGGGAAACCCGTGGACGGACCTCGCCGTCCTCTGAAGCCTCGGGCTACGAGCTCTGCGGCACCCGTGACCTCTCTGACATGCCTCGATCCTTGCTGCCAACCTCGGATAACACTCCTGATCCTATACCTCGGTAGAGAATACCTTATTCCTGTGGTAGCTAGCTGACTGCCCCGAGGTTGATACCTCGGAGGATATACCTCGGAGAATATACCTCGACGTACACCTTACGTCGGATGACGCCTCCTGCGTCCTTGCTCAATCGTTACCTCGGACAGCTTACTGCCTTAACCTTACATGTCTTTACCTCATCTTTACCCTACCCGGGGGTAACCCCCCGACAGTAGTCCCCGAAGCTGATGTGGTCTTGCAGCCTCGGATGAAAGGCCGCATCAGGTTCAACCCGAAACCACATGCGCTGCAATGTTTTGCAGGTTACCGAACCAATACCCGAGAAATCCATCGGTCTGTTCCTCGGGCCATACTACTTTTCCGAAGTATCCGCCGAGATCTCGGACGTCAACCCCTCGATTCCTGCATCCTTACTGACTTCGGTCAGAGAACACTGTTCACGCGTCCCATCCGTCACTTCCTGGTCTACGACAGTCAAAGCACTCGAGTGCTTTCCACCACGCGGCCCACGTCAGCGGAGATTCCCGCTCGCGCCGCTTCGTGCTCCAGTAACCGCACCGCCCGACGGTTTGCCTCCTGCAACCGATCCTGTGGCCTGCTCGCCCACCGCTATCTTCGTGCCACGTGTGCCATTGTGCACAAACGATCCCACTCGCCGCTCCGATAACCGCGCGGTAGTGCGCAGTTACCGCCCGCGGTTATAAATGCAGGCCCAGGGCAGTGCATCCCTCTTCTTCCTCATCCACTTGCCGTTCCGCCTCCATCGCAACCAGCGCCGCCGCTTCCAGTCGGGAAGAGACGCGTTCCCGCCGCCGCCGACGAGCAGCTCCTCCGTCGCTGCTGCGACCGCGTCACCGGCGCCGCCCTTCAGCACCTCATTTTCACGGTATGTACTCCCTTTCTTGATACCCTAGGCATTGCTCTAGGTTTCTTCCTCTTCGCGCTTTGGTTCTTCATATGTTCTTGAATAAAACTCTATTTACCTCCTCCGGTAGATCTTACTCGCATACTCTTTTGGGTAGAAATTGGTTTCATGCCTCGGATAGATGTTCGCCTAGCATAGATATGCCTCTATGTACACCAGATAGCCGCCCAACTCCTCCTGAGTTAGCCAGATATAGCCTTAGATTCCAGATTTACTTTTTCCTTTGCTAAACTTCTGTGCTTTCTCTGCAGATTGATTCTGCCGAGATGTCTCCTCCTGAGACTTCGGAACAAACCGAGGTTCCAGACCTCGAACTGGAGGTCGGAGAACGAGCCGGCTGGGAAGGTTCGGATGTAACTCCGGACGAAATCCAGTGGCTCAGGGCGACTCGGCGGATTCCCACCGGGGTAGAGTGTCGCCTGCCAGAGGGCGAACTCGAGCCTCAAGTCAAGCAAGGGGAACGGGTGGTCTTCGTCGCGCACTTCCAGCGCGGCTTCGGACTGCCCGTTAGTGATTTCTTCCGGAGCTTCCTCGACAAGTTCGGGCTCCAGGTTCATCATCTCCCCGCCAACGCCATCACTACTCTCTCCTGCATCGTCTCCTTCTCTGAGGGATACCTCGGCCTCAAAGCCACGGTAGACCTCTTTTCTCGCTACTTCCAACTTAAGCGGCAAGTGATCCCGGCTCCAAAAAACAAGGATCTGCCCAAGCTTCTAACCGCCTGCGGAGCTGCCACCATAGCTCCTCGCCGAAACTCCATCTTCCCACGTATCACTACTCCGGACACCGTTCGCAAGTGGCTCCGGACGTGGTTTTACGTGAAGAACTCCGGCGAAGAGGACTTCCTCAACCTGCCGGCGTTTAACCTCAGCCCTCCTACAGAACAGCTCAACTGGGACTACGCTCCCCCTCACACCGGCGAACTCAAGTCCATCCATGGGTATATTGCGAAATGGCAGGACCCGGAGGACCCCGAGAACGACGGGAAAGTCCTGACGGCTGACGACCTGGCCTGCACATTCGTGAAGCGCAGGGTCTCCCCTCTCCAGGCGAGGTCTCACAAGATCTGCCACATGAGCGGTCTTTATGACCCCACCCGACATACGCACATTGCACTGGACAATGCCGCGGTAGCTCGGCGAGTCCGAGCTATCACCAAGTCCAAGATCTCTGATGCTTGGACATGGGGAAGGGAGCCCCACTACAGGACCAAGCCAGCGAAACAGGTACGCTATTCCGACGTTTTCTTCGATACTCCTTTACCACCGAGGTCTTGCTACCGACGTTCATCTTGACAATTTTCTTCCTAACTCCTTTTCATATATCTGCCATACAGCTGTTCGCCCGCCAGACCGCCGAGGATGGAGTCCATCCTGCGGACCACTTCGGCAGGATCTCCCTGTCGAGGACCCACCATCCAACGTGGACCCTGACGACGAGGATTTTATGCCCATTGCCTCGGCCCGCATCACCACCGCGGGTAAGCCTCAAGCACAAGCTTCAGTTCAAGAGATTTCGGATGACGAGGAGGGGTTCCTTGTCGTGGAACCAATAAACGCGGTACCTCTCTCCTGCCTTCCTCACCTTCCGAACTTTACTCCAGCAACCAGCCGGAAACGCGCTGGTGCCGCAACTCCGGCCGCCGAACCATCCGCCACTGGAGCCTCCGGACCCACTGAGGCTCCGGTCAAGAGACGCCGGCTGAAGAAGTCCGGACATCCTCCTCATGCCCGGGGGGCAGGAGGCTTCCTACCTCGGATGGGTAATGCTTTGCTTCTATAGCCAACAATGTTTGTTGCTTAAACATATTATCTCGGTATTAACACTTGACCATCTTCTTTTCGTTGCAGTGCCCCCATAGACGTGGATCAGGAGGTATCCTCCATGACTGCACCCGTTGGTGCCTCTGAAGCCACGACCTCCCCGACGAACTCTCGCCCCGGATCTCCTCCACCGAGGTCTGGCCCGGCTTTGGGGAAATCTGCCCCCACCCGAGGTCAGACTTCTCCGCGTCCTCAAACGGATGCGGAGACCAATCGCGCCAGGACTTCGGCTACCACCTTGCCGGAGCCTCGACTCTCCCCCCGAAGCCAGACTGCCCGCAACCAACAGCAGCAACAGCAGAAGCATCAGCAGAAGCAACAGCCCCAAAAACCACTCCGCCAAACCACCTTGCCGTTGGAGAAGGGCAAGGAGAAAGAGAAAGAGACGGTGAAGTCCAAGGTCACCCCCAAACCAACATCTGGGTCTGGCACCCTGACTATCTCTTCTCCTTCAAGGATCCAACCGAGGTCTCCTCCCCCGGTGACACGCCGAATTCCTCCATTCGCCGCACCCATTGATGAGACTGCCCCTCCGGCCGAAGAATATGCTCGGAGGGCATCTCTCATATTGGATAATCGGCCTGCTTCAAGTTCCGAGGCTGCTTTGGCCGTGGAGGCCTCGATTAGGGGCATCGAGCAGGGCGGACCGTGGGGATTTCCTCCTCTGCGCACTGATAGTGGCCAGAGCCTCGGCTCCTTGGAACATTACAATGCAGACTGGAATTCTGCAGACGAGGTCTCCTCGGCCTCCTTAGCTGCTCCGGTGGCTGAGCATCCCGCGGGAAACAGCGCCTGCGGCCGAAGCGTATATGATCTACAAACTGCTGCCCTTCGTGCTGGTCAAACCATCGACGTAAGTCCTATTCTCTTTACTTTCATGCAGTATCTCATCTAATATCCACCATCCCCAGTCCCCGAGATTCGAGGTAAACTATTGACGCTCCGTCGGAGTTAAAATTGTTTGGCTTGAATCTCAACTTTCCATTTTCATCCGACGTATCCAATCCATTTTATCTCACTTTAGCATGCACCTCGGGTACGAGTCCCCGAGACTCATGTCGAGGCATACCCCGACAACATTTTCCCAATGATTTGACTCCGAGTCCCCGAGACTCTTGTCGAGGTATAACCTTTCTAACCGAGCTATATGTTTCTTCCTTGCAGAATACTATGAACATCCGTACGGACGTCTTCCACTCTCTCTTGTTCGCACACAAGAACCTCCATGATGCGCACAAGGCCGCACTTGCAGCGAAGAAAACGTCGGATGACCAGCTAGCGCAAGAGAAAGCCGAGGTATCTCGGCTGGTAAAGGAACTGAAGCGCATTGATGGGCTCCGGAAATCAGAAACGGAGAAGCTGAAGGATGAGAAGGATAAGGCCGTCGAGGCAGAGAAGAAACTTCGGGAGGACTCTGCCAAGGACCACCAAGAAGCTCTCCAAGTAGCCGAGGTCCGCGCCAACTCGGCCACAGAAGCTTTGGAAGCTCTGCAGGCGCAGGTCAACCAGTTTCTCCCGACGCTGCAAACTATCAACCGCGAGATGGACAGTGAGTTTCTTGCCTCCCTTAGCTTTTCTTTGTCCTCCACACCATTGGTTTTCTGCCGAACCATTTCTCACACTGATAACAGGCTACCCTACTATAGAGCATTTTACCTACACCCAAGTTGCGGCCCGCAGCATCACTGGTCGGCACAGGGAGAGGCGGAACGAACAGAACCCCGATTGGACCGTTGAGGACCATATCGTGGCCATCAAGTCTAGGATCAATCCCTTGAAGACCATTGGGTCAGAACTCCTCGACGCAGGTCTGTGTGCTTTCAAAGCCTTATGGCCTCTTGCTGATGCTCCGAAATCTACCGAGGATCTTGCCTCCAAGCTTCGTGAAGCCGAACAAAGACTCCGAGAGTGGCGTTCATCTTCAGCTCGCGCTGGAGCTGATGCCGCTCTCAAATTCATCATGACTTGGTGCGAGAAGATCGACCTCGAAAAGATGGACACTCTTCGCCGAGGCTCGCCCTGGTCCTCGGACCCAACTCTCATCAAGCGCCGCGAAAAGATGGCTGCCTTCTTCGCTGGATATGCCAACACGAAGAACTTGAGCGAAGGAGACACCTACTCCGACGCCGAGGATTACGCGCCAGAAGACGAGGAATACGAAACAGACTCCGACGTCGAGGCCGAGCAAGGTGACGACGGTGAAACCCGCGAAGCAGAAACCGAGGCTCCTCCCCAACCTGATGCCGAGGTTACTGCCGACGTTGCCAGCACTTCCCAGGCTACCTCGGCTCCGGACGAAATCCCTGCTGCATCGGCTGCTGCCGACGTAATTCCTGACGCCTCGACCTGAACTTATGCTTGGCCAGAAAACTTCATTAAATCCCCGGTATGCCGGGACGCAGATGTAATCAAACTTAAGTAGTTCCTTTGCTACCTCTATTACTATTATGCTCATCCGAACCATGCTTTTCTAGGCTTTATATCGAATCCTTTTGAACAAGTGCCCGAGTTCACTTTCGTGTTTACTATAGTTGGCAGTCTCTGCTCTTGTCTGCCATTCTGGCGTTCGACAGTCGAGTCACAAGATTGTTGTTCATAGCATACAGTACTTAGTAAATTCCGAGGTATAGTTCAAAGTCATCCGACATAAAGAAGAAGTAAAAAACAGGGGTTAGTAAACGACATATGCCGGACTGTCTTTTTGGACCGAGTCCCCGAGTTCATTTTCATGTTTCCCATGTTCTTTCGTCTTTGCTCTTGACTGCCATGCTGGCGTTCGTCAGTCGAGTCACAAGATTAGTTACACAGCATACAGTACTTGAAGTTTGAGACGAGGTTCAAAATAGTCCGGCATACGAACGAAAAAGAAGTACAAACATAAAACAAGCATGCGTAAAAGCGAGGCAGTCCCCGAGCTCATTTTTAAGGTGCCGAGGTTTTTATTAAAGATCAGCCGAGGTACATACATTACTTCCTTCAACAGTAGAAGGGTCGGAGTAGAGCTACATTCCATGGACGCTGAAGCTCCGCATCGGGTCTATCCAGCCCATCTCCCCTTGGCTCCTGTGCATCTATAAGATAGCACGAATCATTGTGCAAAGCTCGGCTCACAATGTATGGTCCCTCCCATGGAGGTGACAACTTGTGCCGACCTTTGCTGCGCTGAACAAGCCTCAGCACTAGGTCTCCTTGGGCACCTCGAATGAAGCGCTCATGTCCGGAGTAATTAGTCCGGACATGCCGAGCTGAGTAGACTGCGCCATTGCCACCACCTTCTGAAGTTGCTTCTTCTCCGCCGCGATCACCAAGGACTCGGCTAAACTAGATCCCGCCGAGGCACATTGCATAGCCTTCTTGTAGTCACCAGAAATGGTTATTATTCCCTTGGGCCCCGGCATTTTCATCTTTAGGTAAGCCACATGAGTGGAGATCATGAACTTGGCCAAGGCTGGCCTTCCCAGCAAGGCATGGTAAGGGCTCTGCAAGTCCACAACCTCGAACTCAAGACTTTCAACTCGGCTGTTATCTCGGGTACCAAAACCCACGTCGACCCAAATCTTTCCCATAGGTGCACAAGAGACCCCGGGCACAATACCGTGAAATGTACAGCTGCTAGGCTGCAACTGGTTCGGTGAGTATCCCAGCTTGACCATTGTGTCTCGGTACATGATATTTATGGCACTCCCATTGTCCACCAAGACTCGGGTGAATCTCACATTGTTGGTCGGCCCACAAAACGTCGGATCCACCACCAGTGCATAGTTTCCAGGGCTCGGCATGATCCGAGGTGTATCTTGCCTGCTCCAAGTGATCTCTTGCTCGGACCAGTTCATGTATTTCACCACCGCCGGAGTTACTGCATTCACCTCCTTGGCACGCCTCAGCATACTCTTCTTATCAGTTGACTCAGTCACAAACACCACGTAGCTCTGATGTACTTCCCTATAATCATTACCGGGGTTCTCATACCTCTGATTCTCAAAGGACCACGTTTGGCTTTGGCCGGCACCACCGTTGTTGTTGCCCTGGGCACTCACTGCATTCACCGGTTTCGCCTGCACCGTCTTCTGGTTTTGGGCCGCATGCACCGGGGTTGAATTTGCTCCGGTTAAGCTCTGATTCTGCGCCGCTATGGTCGGCTTATGCTGCTGCTGCGCGTTCGGATATTGAGGTCTACGCCATTGGTTCGGTGGCCCACTCCGGTTTGCCCAGCTTTCGCCCCTTCTGCAGCGGTTCGGTGATGAAAACTACACTGCAGAGTGGTATGGTTGGGTGTTCTGCCATTCCTGCCATGATAGATACATGGTCCATTCACCAATGACTCGTAAGTCACAGGTGGTCCGGCCTCCTGCCACTGCTTCGCACCACCTCCCTGATTCTGGTTCTGGTTCGGAGTCCACGCCTGACCCTCAGTCTTCGGTTTCTGGGCGCCTCCAGGTCCGGACTGACTTGGGTTTACAGCATTGACTTGGAAATCTGGTTCTCTCCTCTTCTGCCCGAACTCTTGACGGTTATCAAACCTCGGTCCGTTGTTGCGGTTGTTCATCGGATTCCTCCTGTTCCGGGCATTCCCATCCAGCAGAGGCTGCATCGGATCGCCAAGGGCATAGGAATCAGCTATCCGAATCGTCTCGGCCAGAGTCTTTGGCATATCTCTCTGGAGCCTCTGCCACAACATGCTACCATACCGACATCCATCAGCAAACCACGCTATAGCCTGTGCTTCGATAACTCCCTCACAGGAGTTCCGAACATTGCTCCACCGAGTCAAGAATTCTCGGTCAGTCTCATTGTCCTCCTGCTTGCACGCCTGCAAAAGCTGAGGTCGGTTTGGCCTCTGTAAGTGCTGGCGAAGTTGCTATTGAATGCCTCCTCTAAATCCAGCCAGCAATCGATGCTATTCTCCGGCAAATTGTTCAGCCAGATCCGAGCAGGACCTTCCAACATGTGCGGGAGATACCGGACCGCCCATCGGCGATTGCCCCCCGCAATGTATACTGCTGAAACATAATCAGCTAGCCAATCTTGCGGCTTGGTGCTCCCATTGTACGGCCTGGTACTCCGACCCAACTGAAACTGAGACACGGTGGAGGTGGTTCCTTCATGATCCGAGGTCCAAAACACGCCGGACCAGGAGGGCCTTCCTCCTCCAACTTCTCGGACATGTAAATCCGATCTAGCTTGTAGCGCGCATCACCTGTAGGCAACGTCCGAGCTCCGATACGCTCTCCCAATGCACCATCCACTCTATAGAATCCAGCCCGCTCCATGGCTGAATTTCCATCATCATATCGGTCGCCACCTCGACCGACGTTCTTCGGCTGCGGAACATACTCCGGCTCTTGCTGATACTGCTCCTGCGGCCGGGGTTGCTGCTGATGCCTCGGGGGCTGAGGTGGTTTACCTCGGCCAGCCGACGCTGCTTGCCCACCGTTCTGATTTCCCTGAGCTGAACGGCCTTTAGCTCGGCTTGCATCACCTGGGCCGGGGTCTCCATTGGCTCGGCTAGCGTCGCCGACCTTTTGCTTCCCAGCTAACACCGGATCGTACACTTGCAGCTGCATCTCCTTGTTCCGACCTGAAGTGACACTCCGGGCACGATCGGCTCCTCCGACGTGTGGAGACGAGGCTTGCCCCTTGGACCCCTGGCTAACTGGCCTAATCGAATGGACCGCCTGCGAACCGCCAAGCCCGGCCTTGCGGAGGGCTTCATTTTGCTTGCTGGCCACATGCACTAACTCATTGAGCCGCTTCTGCTGCTCACGCCATGCATCTCCGGTCAACTCCGATAGCCCGGCCCTTACTGCTTCGGCTGCTCTAAGGTTCTTGCTGGTGAACTATACACCGGCCTACCAGTAGCCGACCTGCTACTTGTTGCCTTACTCGAGCCCGAGACTGCAGCCCTAACCATCTCCTCATAGAGGTCCTTGCCTCGGTTGAACAGAGCAGCTTTCTTACGCCGCACAACCGGAGTAAAACCATCCTCTATACCATGTGCAGCATTGTACTCCTTCTGCTCCATATCGAACTGCTGCTTAGCCTCGGCCAGCAACCGAGCTTCTCTCAGCACTCTGGCGCTCTGCCTCTAACCCGGCCACCGTATGCTCCACACTTGCCTCTACTGCGAGTGGCCGAGCTAACCTATCAACGATAGCTTCTAAGGGAACTTCTTCCCTTGGCATGCCCAACTGCTCATTCTGACTAGGTTTCTCGTACGGAAACTTCGCCGCCCGACCT
The DNA here is from genome assembly GCA_947311845.1 of Poa pratensis. Lineage (NCBI taxonomy): Eukaryota > Viridiplantae > Streptophyta > Magnoliopsida > Poales > Poaceae > Poa > Poa pratensis. Next base: position 26,976,791 of record CAMZMU010000071.1, on the reverse strand, counting down.
GATTTCTCAGGCAGCGCGGTTGGCGTCGCCTCCACCTCGGCTAGCGCGACCTTGCCAGCATCTGCCTTGCTAGCTGCAGGCTGGTACCAGCCACCATCACCTCCACACACCTCGGAGGGCGAGTGACACGCTGGCCCAAAGCCGCCAGGAGAGGAGTTTCGTCGTCCACGAGCACCTGCTCCGGGTACTCGCGAACCACCTCGACAGCAACGTATGTGGGGAAGCTGCCGAGCATCATGAGGAAACCATCGGTGGGGAAAGGCTTGCCGGCGAAGCACCCCGCATTGTCGCTCACAAAGGCGAACTCGCCGATCTTGGTAACAAGGCCAGAAAGAACACACTCAGAGGAGCCCGTCCGGATGGAAACTCCACCCAACGCCTCAATCTGCCCCACGGTGGGCGCCAACTGTCGTGGTGGGATCACGGCAGATGCCATGGGTATGGCTTAGTTGGGGCCGAATGGTCGTTGGGGGAATCCGGGGAGGGTTTATGCACTCAAGATGTGCACAAGCAAGAACATGCAAGAAACCACAAGAACATGAACAAGAAACCAAGAAAGCCAAGAACACAAAAGACACCACGATGTACCCAGGTTCGGGGCCTTCGTGAGGAAGTAAAACCCCTACTCCTGCCTTTCCTCTCTCAATATATCAGTGTCGTTCTCAGGTACAAGGTGCTCCTCGAGCTGTATGATGCTGCTCAAGTGAGAGCTCTAGATAGAAGATGAAACTAGAAGGGGGAAATGAGCTAGGGTTTTTGCCGTCCTCCTCCCTGGAGGTAGAGATGCCGCATATATACATAGGCCGAAGTACATTTTACCCCTGCCTCCAACTAACAATGGCATGGCCAAAAGGTAGAAGACAAGCCTCTGCCTCCTGCCAGCTCAACGGCCGGACTGTCAGGCCGGACAGGCCTAGCTTTCCTCTTCCGGTCATACTTCAGTAGCCTGCCGAGGTCTAGCCTGTAGACCTTTCCCGAAATAGCCAAGTCAGCTCCTAGGCCCCCGAGCTTCCGGGAAACCCGTGGACGGACCTCGTCGTCCTCTGAAGCCTCGGCTACGAGCTCTGCGACACCCGTGACCTCTCTGACATGCCTCGATCCTTGCTGCCAACCTCGGATAACACTCCTGATCCTATACCTCGGTAGAGAATACCTTATTCCTGTGGTAGCTAGCTGACTGCCCCGAGGTTGATATCTCAGAGGATATACCTCGGAGAATATACCTCAGACGTACGCCTTATGTCGGATGATGCCTCCTGCGTCCTTGCTCAATCGTTACCTCGGACAGCTTACTGCCTTAACATTACATGTCTTTACCTCATCTTTACCCTACCCGGGGGTAACCCCCCGACAATCACGCCGCCGCCGCCGCGCCGTGGCTGCTGCGGGGCTCCGTCTCCACTCCGGGCTGCACCTCTTCATCAACCTCTCCATCAAGCTCCTCATCACCATGACCATGTGTGAGTAGTTTCCCTCGGGGCTGAGGGCTCGTACGGTAGCTATGTGGTTCATCTCTCTCTCCCATGATGTGATCTATATGTGATCATGAGATTTGTAATCTAGTTGAATTCATAGATGCTACTCTTCATTATATTATGAATATGCTACTCAAGTGGTTCTATTAACATAATCTCCGGAGTCACCTTTGTCCCATGGTGCGAAGTTGACAGTGCGCATGCCGTGTGTGACTCTTTGGATTAAAGGTTATGGGAATACTTGCCATGAGTTGTTCTTTGTGTTGGATGTCTCTATGATATTGTGGTGTTTGTTTAGTACTACTTGGGGTGCTCATGTTGACAGTGTGGGGTGCCCTCGGTTTGGAACACGGACTTTAGGGTGTGCTTTTATAGCCCTACGCAATGGATTGGTGTTCGTTATCCAACCGGAGGATAGTTCGGGTAGCATAGTGAAGAGGAAATATCTATGTATTCAATTATATTATTATTGTTGAGAGTGTCCACTAGTGAAAGTATGATCCCTAGGCCTTATTTCCAAGCATTGAAACACTGTTTACTCTCAGTTCTGCTACATGTTTGCTTGCTGCAATTTTATTTCAGATTGCAATTGCCACTTATAATCATCCATATTACTTGTATTTCACTATCTCTTCACCGAACTAGTGCACCTATACACCTGACAAGTGTATTGGGTGTGTTGGGGACACAAGAGACTTCTTGTATCTTAATTGCAGGGTTGCTTGAGAGGGATATCTTTGACCTCTACCTACCTGAGTTCGATAAATCTTGGGTGATTCACTTAAGGGAAACTTGCCACTGTTCTAGAAACCTCTGCACTTGGAGGCCCAACACTGTCTACAAGAATAGAAGCGTGCATAGACATCAACGCCGTCTGGTCAAGATGACTTCGACTGCTATCAACTCGCCTCGCAAGGACCCATGGAAGTTAGTCCGCTGCGTGCAGTTCCTCCTGTCGGGTCTGACGGCACGTCGGAGTTTGGCGCGCATCTAGACTTTGATGATCTTATCAGCGTTGAGGATGCGAGGTAAATAGTCGCTGTCTTATTGGGTTCCTGTAATTTTTCGATGCATCTGGTTTTGTTGTCTAAACTTCTACTCCTCAGCCCGGAGCCAGATATCGATCGGTCCGCTGCTGTCGTCCCTTCAAAGGTTGATGCGCAGTCGGTCATCCCTGAGGTGACCCCTGCTTTGACTGCTGATGAAGTGGTTCGAGCGGAGGCGCAGATGGTCGTCGGAGCTACGGCACCCGCTAATCCGCAAGGAGACGTGGCTTCTTCCTCGGGTGCTGTCCCACCGGTGCACTACGACCACGTAAGTCTCTTCCGTTTAGGTGTTATCGGGTGCGCGACAGTGCTCCCGATGGGAGTAGCCCCCGAGACTATGTGCAACTAATAATAGTTAGGCATAGGGTCAAGTCTGTTTATTGCTTTCGTTACTGTGTTTAATAATCTCTTCTTCTGCAGCCTTTCTTTCGTACCATGGTGGAGTCGGGTGCTTCGTATGTGCAGATGGAGCTGGAGCGGAACCAGCTTCAAACCAAGATGGAGCAGTCGGAGCGTAAACATCTCCTTCTCTTCTACTCTATTTCTTTGCATTCCTGAAACCTTGTTGTCGAAAGTGACATATGTATTGACCACATGCGACCACAAGGCGGCCTTGGCCCGCGTGTAGGAGCTTCAAAAGGAGCTCGACGTTCAGCGTACACACACTGAGCGGAAGCTGAAGGAAGTGGAGGCCCACGAGGCGCTGCTGTCGGGGGAATACTTAATGGGTTAACCCGCAGCCCAAGATCATTATGCGGCTCATGATAAGTTCGTGGCCGCACCATTGATGGGCTTACACGGATATGGGCCAGCTAAGGATCACGACGTGCCAAGGGAAGGATCTAGAAGGTCGAAGATGACTTGACTTGGAAGACACAAAGACGTTTAGTCTCTGTCGAGGAATTGTCCTGAAGGAACTTCTCGTGTAGTGATGTTCGAACACTGGGACTGAAACACGCTCTCAACGAAACCCTCGGTAACCTCGGGGAAGGAGGCACACACGCACGGCAAGGAGACACATCAGTTTACCCAGGTTCAGGCCACCATGATGGTGTAAAACCCTACTTCCAGCTTGGATGGATTGCACTGCTCGGAACGATTACAGTACAAGTGTTGGAACTAGTCGCGAGGTAGAAGATGATGCTCTAAGGCCACGGTGAGGCACTACTTATAGTGCTCCGGTCCTCTTCCCGACCAAATGTTTAGGCGGGAAGGGTTGCCACATAGCACCAAAGATGGATATCGGTGTACTGCCCTAGCTCAGGTAAAGCCACCGTCCATGGAGCAGTCGCAAGGACTTGTCGGTGATGTCATCGATGACATCTTCAGTGGCGCGTAGCGCCGGTCCGGCCGTCTTGCACCAAAGAGGAAGGTCTTGGGCTTCGCTTTGCTTGCCGTGGATGGTCGGCGTCCTTTAATCACCAAAGTGGAAAGCTTTGGTCGACACGTGCTGCGGTGTGGCGCAGGCACGCGCGTCACTCTGGGGAAGACGCAGTCGCACATGGCCCCTGGCGCGGGGTCACGGGTGTACTGTACTCTTGTCTTGTTCCGCCTGAGGCCTGGTGGCGCTGCTTCCCTCGCGAGGGGTTGCCTCACGAGGCCTTCTCTTGGCCGCTGGTACCAGTCCCCCCGAGGCTATTCGCCTCAGCCGCGTGGGTCTTCGTGAGGCTCAAGGGAGTTGACCGTGCTCTGTTGACTGTTGACTTGACTTGATCCTTCATGCGTAGTCTTCTGGGCCAAAGGCATATGGGCCGTGGTACCCCAGTTTCTACTGGTCCGACAGTAGCCCCCGGGCCCGTGTCGTGCATGCCTTGCGACCGTTGGATGCGAAGCGGCATGGACCCAAACAGATGCCAGGCCCAGGAGATGACGCGTGGCGTGGCAGTTCTGCGCGTGTACCCACGATGGCCGTGACGCCTCGGTAACTGCCCAAGTTGGCATAAAACCCTAGCCGCGCGCGGCGCGACCGTCTCATCATCTTCACTATTTCCTCACTCGAGTACTTTGCCTCCTTCCTTCTCCTCGAGCTCTCTGCGCCATCTAGATCTTTCTCTCCTTCCATTCCTTTTCCATGGACGGGCATTCACCCCGAAAGGGCAAGGAGACCATTCCTGACATGGAGCAGCCGAGACTGGCCCTCCTTCCTTCCCGCATCGTCAGCGAGGCGGCCTTGGAGCAGGTTCGCCTGCGTGTGGCCGATGCGATGAACGAGTGGGGCACCACCGTGGTGCGCCCTAGTTCGTTGTCGGCCACCACGCTGGGGGGTGTCTCTTACCCCATCTTCTTTGATTCCATTCTGGCTGGCTTAGTTCCCCCTTCTCGCTCTTCTTCTTGGCCATCCTGGAGCACTATCAGATCCACATTTTGCATCTCCACCCTCGCTCCGTGCTCACCCTCGCCATCTTCGCCCTCCTCTGCGAGAGCTTTTTAGGAGTTCTACCGTCGGTTGAGCTCTTTAGGGGGTTCTTCCGACTACGCCTCATCGCCGGTGAGCAGCTTACAGGCTGCGTGGATTTCGAGCTTGTGGAGAACATGGCGCCGTTCTTCATCTCCATGGGGGAGACGACACCCATGTCAAACTTCCAGGAGTGATGGGTGTACCTAGGCGCCTGGGAGGTCAATGCTTTCTTTGACGTCCCCTCCGGGCCAGCCGTGGCGCACGCCGGATGGGAGCACATCATGCTTCCGGGAGGAATCGACGCCCTGATGAACCGTATGAGGGTCCTCTGCGAAGCCGGCCTTACAAGCTCCATGGTGGTCAAGGATTTCGTGCGCCGCCGCATTGCTCCCCTCCAGCGACACGGCCACCCAATCTGGATGTACTCCGGCCCCCGCGACCGGGTTCGGCTCTCCCTTGATACTCCCTCCCGGGATTCAGTCGCCGTAGTGCTTCAGAGGCTTTACGGGGGAGATGGCGTCAATCCTCCCGAGGCGGCCCTCCCGTTGTATCGTCTTGCTGCAGTCGAGAGGGATGCCATCGTCGCCGGCATGCCTTGCTTTGATGAATGGGGATAGGCCCTCGCCAGCCTGGTGGGGCGGCGGGACAACCCATTCGTGATTGCACCCCCTGACGTGGTGGACGCCTTGCCTCCTGCACGCCGTCGGGGGGCCCTTTTCGACTCGGACGACGACAACTCTGGAGATGAGGTGCCTAGGGCTGGCGCTCATGAGGCCACCCACCATCGAGGAGGACCTCCTGTTGGGGGTCCGACCATACGAGCTCGTCCGCGGACCGCCGGCACTCCCGTTGTGGGTGCCGCCAACGCGCCCTCCCCATTGACGGGTTTGAAGAAGCGACCCTGGGTCGCACTAGATGAGTGAGTGCCCGAGCTCGATGCTATGGCTTTTGCTGCTTGCTTTGTACTGCTTCTCACAAGCTGAGACTCTTTTTTGCTCCCGCAGGCTTGCTCCTTCGAAGAATAAGAAGAAGAAAACCAAGACGTCCGGCCGAGGGCATGAGGCGGGTCCGGCGTCGAAAGCCGTTCCGACCCCAGCTGCTGAGGTGCCTGCTATTGCTGGGAGTGGCCGGGTGCCTGAAGAGGCGCCCCGTGCGTCCCCTGCGGTCCGACCGCAGGCGTCAATGGAGGGCAGCCACGCTGGGCCTGAAGGAAGTTCGCCTCAGCGCGCAGAAGCGGAGGAGGACGCGCAGCCGAGGGGCTCTACTCCTACTCCGCCGGTAGCCTGCCCGCGATCACCGGGGCATGCTTCTCTGGACCGTTGTGGCCCGCCTCCTGAGGACGCTCCTGCTGGTGCTGTGGCGGGGGACGCCCCAAGCCGTTCCGATCCGGAGTCCCTGCGGGCTCCGGAGGGTGGCGACTTCGCCGCCCTGTCTGACTAGCTCCTGGAGCCGGCCATCGCGTTGGCGCTTTTCTTCGGGGGAACTTCCTACGGGTCTCCCGGCGCAACCTCGAGGCCCTTGAGCGCGAGATGCTGGCCGAGGAGACCAGGCAGGAAGAGGGACAAGAGCGGCAGGCTCAAGTCTAGCGCATGCTCCGCTCTGCGGTGGAGAAAGCTCGTCAGGCGCACACGGAGGCACGCCATCGTCGGGAGCGGGCCCACACGGAGGCACAGGAGATCCACGAAGGCGCCATTCGCGATACTGCTGAGACCATGGAGCGGGCTCAGGAACGTCTTGCTGCGGCGGAGGCTCGTGAGTGCACCCTTCGCCAGACCGCCGACCTCCAACTGCAGGGTATCAGGGATCGCGAGGCCGCCCTAGTCGCTCACGAAGAGGTGCTTCACGAGCAGAAAGGCGCTGTTCTCCTTCGTGAATGGGAGTTGGAGCATAGTTACGCGGACCAGAGCGCCGAGCGTGCTCGCCTCGAGTCGCTGGAGCAATCAGTCACGGATGCCGACCAGTCCTTGGCAGCCCCTCAGTCGAAGTACCGGGCACGTGTTGATCGCGTGAATGCCAAGCTTGACGCCAGGCAGAAGGAGCTGACGGAGGCTGCGGATGCTCGGGTTGAAGCAGGTCGCCAAGCCTACCTCGAGGAGTACCACCAATGGCTCGCCGGTCAGGAGGCTCGCTTTACGTGTAGGCGTGAGGAGCTTAACAAGAGGGTGGCCGAGCTGGAGGTGGAGTTGCTTGAGGCCCACACAACCTTGGAGTCATCCACCGAGGCGAGGGAGGCTGCGGAGGCTGAGCTGCACTCTTTGCAGGCTCAGATTGGGCCCGTTGCTCAAGTTGCCGAGAAAGCACGCGGTCGGGCCGCGCTTGCCCGGAGGCTTGAGGACCAGCGTACGAGGATGTTCAACCACCTGGTCTCCCGTGCTCACGCCGTGGTCATCCGCTTTGGGGCTGAGAGCTCGATCCTTCCCGGAAGCGCCGATACTGCCGCCCATATACACTTCTTCACCGACCTTGTCGAGAAGCTGGAGCGGGCGGTGGAAGGTGTTGACGAAATTGTAGAGGATGAGGGCCGCGAGCTCCTGATGGCTATCGCATCTTCTCCAACTTGTGTCTGCTTCATCCCGACCTTGACCTCCGTCCCGCACTGCTGCCTGTGCCGCAAGAGCTCTCCGGTGAGCAGACGAGGGAGGTGGGCGAGCTCGTGGAGGCGCTTGTGGCGCTATACGTCCGTCATGGTGCCGCCGGTGCCGCCGGTGAGGAAGATGCCAGCAGCGGAGCGAGCGGTAGCTCTGCGGAGCCTGCGAGCTCCGAGGGGAGCTCTGTCAGCGGTGGCTTGGCTGACTGATCCGCCCGTGAGGTCTTCGGGGCTTGCTTTTAGAACACTTTGATTTCCGTGTTGTAATAAGTAAGACTTAAGTTCCGAACACTAGTTCATGTCTCCTTATAACATGGGGCCTTTATACCGTTTTATCCAATTTGGTATGTTCTACGTCGCACTCAAAAGTTCCCTTTAGACATTCAAACAACCCATGGAGTTCAAGGGTCGGGGCCACCATGATTTTAGAAAGTAAACTTAACTTTGGTGGGTTGGAGACCCTGAGGAGCGGTTTTGGCCTGCTGAGCCCTTTGCGTTTTGTGGAGGGAACGGCGGACTGCGTCCTCGTGGGTTTTTGCTTCTTGAGGTTCTGCCCTGCTTATGCATCCTGCTTTGTGACAGAGACAAAGACAACAAGAGTTGTGATGGTGCACGCTTGCAGGTTCACACCTAGTGTTGCACGAGGAAGTTTCAGCACCAAGGACCTTGGAAGGTGGCATGTACGAGGGCGTCCCCCGAATCCATACATGGTTCACTTGAGTTTTTTTGGAGCTGCTGGGACTGACCCGAGCACAGACACCGTGCCTCAGCCCCTGCTCGTGTAACGCTTAGAGGGAAGTTAGCGTGCACAAAAGCTTGCTTACCGAGAGGTAAGGACATACAAGGGTATGCTCAGAGCGAAGCGCTTTAGTTTTCTTGCTGAACGAATAAGTTCATTACAAAAAATGCCTCTGGGGCGAGGAGACCCTCGTGCGGAGGAGTCTCATTGAGGCTATAGTGGCCACGTGGCACCCTAAAAATAAAAGCCACCGTGTAGGCACGGGGTCACACTCAGAGTGTGTTGGAGTCGTCTTCAGCCCAGGATGAACACTGGGAAAAGTGTCGATGGAGAATGTCTTTCCTGGAAGACACAAAAAGCCGCTGCAGCGAGCTGGTCACCGCCCGATGGAGGGTACCGTGCCATTCCTCCTACTGGGGAGGCTGGGCTTTGCCACTTGCAGGGGTAGCCCCCCGAGCCACTAGCGGCCGGGCTTAACCTTTTGACGATGGTCGACTCCTTGGAGGAGGAGGGCCTCTTCTTCTGGGCAGGCGTGACCAGTGGCTCTGGTACCAGGGGCTTTGGAAGAAGCCCCCGTGGCAGGCAGGGCCTTGGGGCGGGCCTTGGCGGGCTGTGCTTTGATGGTGTAGGACTTGACGGGGTAAGCCTCGGCAGGGCACTGGGCCACTGCTTTCTTCGCCACAGCCTTCTCCTGCGAGGTGAACTGCTTCTTCTTGGTAGGCGCTAGGTGGTCGAGGGTGTCCTCGTCAGCGGGATAGGTGGCAGCCACAACCTTGTAGACATCCACGACAGTGCACACTGAGTCCTTCTCATCGCAGCGGATGGTAATGGTGTTGCTGCATCCGGGTATCTTGACGATGTTGTAGGGGTGATGCGTGACTGTCATGAACTTGGCCAGCGCTAGGTAGCCCAAGATGGCGTTGTATGGCAGGTTGATGTGGGCAACGTCGAAGTCGATCAGCTCGGTGCGGTAGTTGTCTTGGGTGCCAAGTGCGACGGGCAGACGCACCTGCCCGAGGGCACAGTGGTGCACTCTGTCACCCTGAGAAGGGTTTGGTCGGCATCAGTCGCTCGTATGGCACCTGAAGCAGGTCGAAGGTGTCATGGAGAGCACATTCATGCCCGCTCCCCCGTCAATGAGTGTCTTGGTGACGACGACATTGTTGATGGTTGGGGTGCACACCAGCGGAATGGTGCCCACGGCGGCCGTGTTCTTGGGGTGGTCGCTAGAGTCGAAGGAGATCTTATACTGTGACCACTTGAGGGGTTTTCTGACACCAACCTTTGGGAGGGCGGCGCTGACTTCACGAGTGAGTTCCTTGAAATGGCGGTTGGAGATGGGTGCTTGCGCTCCCCGAGAATGCATGCAGCAATCCGGCGTGGCTCCTGATAGCCCCCTGCGTACTCGTCAGGGAGGTTGTTGTTCTCTTCTGGCTGTGGCTGGACAGCGTTGGCCTGCTGGTTGGGCTGGAGGTTAGCTTGCTGAGGGTACGGGACCTGCTGTGGGTACTGACCCTGTTGAGGGTGCTGACATGCTGAGGGTACTGGCCCTGCTGAGGATACGGACCCTGCTGAGGGTACCGGCCCTGCTGAGGATACGGACCCTGCTGATTGTAATTGTCGCTGCGATCTGGCCAGCGTTCGTTGTTGCGATCACCTCCTTGTCCACTGCCACGACGGTTCTGTCGATTGTTGCGAATCTTCTCAAGCTCGATACAGTCTTCGGTGTTGTGGGTGCGCAGCTTGTGGAAATCACAGTACTTGCCACCCTTCCTGTTGTCTTCCTCGCCCCCGCGCTTGAGCTTCTAGCCGTGATCAGGCTCCGACTCTACCGCGAGGACGGCCGGGGCCTTAAGCTTCACTAGTTCTTTGTTCTTGCTCTTGGTCCTTGCCACGTCAGAGTCCTCCAGCTCGGGGCAGTTGTGGGCGAACAGGCGGCCTTCTTCTGCCTTGGCACACTTGTCGGCTAGGTAGAAGAGCAACACCACAGAGGTTAGGGAGTCGGCGTAGATACTGAGCTTCTCATGCATCTTGGAGTCCGTGACGCTAGCGGAGAATGCCCCGATGACCGAGGCGTCATTGATGCGCGGGATCCTATTGCGGACTTGGCTGAAGCGCTGGATGTACTTGCGTAGTGTCTCACCCTTGCGCTGCTTCACTGCGCGGAGGTCGTTGAGGGAGAGGGGGCGGTCGTACGTCCCTTTGAAGTTGACGACGAACTGTTCGCACAGTTCCCACCAGGACTTGATGGAACCCTCAAGGAGGTTCATTAGCCATGAGCGGGCGGCGTCCTTGAGGGCCATGGGGATCCAATTCGCCATGAACCAGTCGTCGCCGCCTGTGGCTTGGATTCCCACAGTGTAGAGCTGCAGAAACTCCACCGGATTGAGAGTGCCGTCGTAGCGGGAAGGTATCTCTGGGCTGAACTTGGTAGGCTAGACCACCTGACGCAGTTCCCGCGAGAGGGCGAGGCAACCCTTGTTGTACGTGGCGTGGCCACCGACGAGGACATCACGGTTGGGGTCGCCGGCGGTGGCGAGGTCGCGGACCGTGCGGTCCTGGCGCTCGCGCTGGTGTTCGAGGTTCACGCGGGCGTCCTCTGGGGCCCTGGTGATGATCAGGCAACTGGCACCGCCGAGGTACGGAGAGGACGCGCCATGCAAAGGGGCCCCATCTGGGGCGTGAGCGCCCTGGTACGGCCCACGAGCTCCTCCTGCCGGAGTTGGAAGAGGAGGAGGGGCGCCGTGCGCCACTCGTCCCTGCGACGCTGGTGGCACTATGGAGTGCGACGGCGCCGGGGCGACCTATGCGGTGTTGACGAGCTCGGTGACTCGCTGGAGCCACGCGTCGTGTCTGGCCTCGGTGGGCCGGTAGCGCAGGAGTTCCTGCGCCATGAGCAGCGCAGCCCCCGGTGTCAGTGGAGCCCGAGTAGAGGTGGACGCAATGTGGCTGTCCGACGGCGGAGGCATGTTTTGCCTGGAAGGATGGAGAGACGAAGCCTCTACTTCCTCCGACCCGTGCTCTTCTTCTTCCTCGGAGGCGGCGAGAGCCGCGCACCTCCGCGGGTTGTTGATGGCGGGGTCGGAGGCGACCCGACTGGCCGCCTTGCGGCGAGTGTCGGCCATGGCGGTGAGGGAAGTCGAAGAGAGCACGCCAGACCCCTACCTGGCGCACCAAATGTCGAGGAATTGTCCCGAAGGAACTTCTCGGGTAGTGATGTTCGAACACTGGAGACTGAAACACGCTCTCGACGAAACCCTCGGTAACCTCGGGGAAGGAGACACACACGCACAACAAGGAGACACATCAGTTTACCCAGGTTCATCCCACCGTGATGGTGTAAAACCCTACTTCCTGCTTGGATGGATTGCACTGCTCAGAACGGTTACAGTACAAGTGTTGGAGCTAGTTGCGAGGTAGAAGATGATGCTCTAAGGCCACGGTGAGGCCCTATTTATAGTGCTCCGGTCCTCTTCCCGCCCAAATGTTTAGGCGGGAAGGGTTGCCACATAGCACCAAAGATGGGTACCGGTGTACTACCCTAGCTCAGGTAAAGCCACCGTCCATGGCGCAGTCGCAAGGACTTGTCGGTGATGTCGTCGATGACGTCTTCAGTGGCGCGTAGCGCCGGTCCGGCCGTCTTGCACCAAAGAGGAAGGTCTTGGGCTTCGCTTTGCTTGCCGTGGATGGTCGGCGTCCTTTAATCACCAAAGTGGAAAGCTTTGGTCGACACGCGCTGTAGTGTGGCGCAGGCGCGCGCGTCACTCTGGGAAGACGCAGTCGCACATGGCCCCTGGCGCGGGGTCACGGGTGTACTGTACTCTTGTCTTGTTCTGCCTGAGTCCTGGTGGCACTGCTTCCCTCGCGAGGCCTTCTCTTGGCCGCTGGTACCGAGTCCCCCGAGGCTATTCGCCTCAGCTGTGTGGGTCTTCGTGAGGCTCAAGGGAGTTGACCGCGCTCTGTTGACTGTTGACTTGACTTGATCCTTCATGCGTAGTCTTCTGGGCCAAAGGCATACGGGCCGTGTTACCCTGGTTTCCACTGATCCGACAGTCTCCAAGTAGGACTCCGGCTTATACTTTCCTTGGAGAAGAAGCTTTCCTTGTAACCTAGCGAGCCTTCGTGTATATAATTAGGACTCGCAGGACTTAGAACTCGAAGCTGACAAGTTCCAAACCCTAGAACTTATGGCGACTCGACATCTCGATCGCCGACCCTTGTAACACCATATTCCAATCAATATCAATCTAGGATAGGCAGGACATAGGTCTTTACCTCACATTGAGGGGTCGAACCTGAGTAAACATTGTCTTCTTCGTGCCCTGTGATCTTAAGCTCGGAGACGCTTTACTCGCGCAATCCCCATGCCTACGAAGTCATCGCAATGACATCTGCCGAGATTAACCCACGACAGTTGGCGCCCACCGTGGGGCCGGCGGTCAAGAGCATCACGTTCCGCACCAGATCAATGATGGGAGCTGAAGACCTCGTCGTTGGCCAGATCAAGATGGTCGACGGCATGCCCCTGATCGATGATTCAGATTGGGGGCCGGAGGCTGATTACTTGGAGACTGGCCACGTCATCCCGTTTGGGTCTATTCGTGTCTTCGTCGGCTTCATCAGCAGCGGACCAGCAAGTCCGCCGCACGAGGGCGATTCGGAAGGAGTCACCATAACTATAGAGGAAGAAGACTCCAACAACAATGAGCTGCTTCACATTGAAGAAGAGGAGGCCCAATCCATCGAGCTCCTGATGTAGGAAAGGTTAGGCCAGAACCACGAAGACAGCGGCTCACCCTCCGTAGGTGATCAGCACACGGAAGGCATCTACAGGACGGTGGAAGCAGGAGAGGGGCTAGGCATGCCACCTGGCAGCTGGACCCCCACGACACCAGAAGCCGCAGAAAGAACGGCGCCCGCGGTACGCAATCTAGGGAACGCAGTGATAGCTGCGGCAACCCCCGGAGCCGCGGCATCAGGAGTTGCTGCGACAGGAGTCGCTGCATCACGAGTCGCGCCCGGGGTAACCCCGCTGAGGGCCCCGGTGACTGAAGATACAACACAGAGGGTAGCTACAAACACGAAAGCCGCCACAGCGCAGGCCGCAGGCCGTACCGTAACGCCCAGTAGCCCGCTGTTCACAACAATATCGGCCGTAAACGCAGCGACCAGAGCGTCTGAAATTGAGGCCGCAAGAATCGGGCTCTATGATGAAGTCCAGAGAATAGTAGATGAGCGAAGCAGGCTGATGCGAGAGGACCAGCGACTTCGACAGGAACAGCAGCGGCTCACAGCCGATGTGGCCCTTATACAATCACAACAGGATGAGATCAGCACCTTACCTCACTGACGTCAGGCGAGTTGCCTGCAACCAGACGGCATTACTCTAGATCAAATGGTGTTGTTCCAGTCACCTAGCGAGAGGCCCGTCGTTGCCGCTCCGCCAATCACCATGACACCATCAGTCGCAGCAGAAGTACCACGGATGGTCGCAGGCCCAACAACTGCCGTTGCCGCGGCTCGTGCAGCCGCGGCACCAGCAGCCGCAGCACCATCAGTCGCGGCTTCGGTCCCTTCATTCGCGACTCCAAGAGTCGCAGAGGCACAATCGTCTATGGCAATGGTTCAAACAAACAACAGGGCAGTCATGCTACCACCCCCGTTACCCGCAGTGTTCATGCAGCCGCAGCTGGCTCAGCAGCCGATGCAGCCGCCAAGGTTCCACACACCACAAGAACATTATGTCAACCCGGTGGACAACGTTTACGCGGCAACCAACATCTTGGCCAGGCTAATGCCGGTGGGAAACACGCCCATCGATTGGGAGGCGCGACACGCCATTGAGATGCTAAGCACGGCGGTCGTACAGCAGGCCAACATGTCTGAGCACGCGGGACGGCTACACTCGACCCCATACAACAGCAGGGCTACGGTGGAAAGGAGTATCCATGCAAAGTCGCCACAGGTTGTGGCTTCAAGCTCAGTCCAACGCCAAAGGGAGAGAAATCAACCAGCGATGCCAGAGCAGCCTCGGGTACAACAGGCTCCACCTGATACCAACGGGGCAGGGGCAGCACAGCCACAGATGGTTACCAACCAACCCACAAGACCCGTTCCATCCAATCTATCAACGCGACTTAAGGGGCCGGTTTGTTTCAGCGAGCGAATCATATCTGAACCGTTCCCAGCAGACTTCAAAGGACCCCGCAAGGTTGCAAATTATAACGCCAGCATGGATCGCACCATTTGGCTGAACAATTATGAGATGGGCATGAGTATTCTTAACGGACCTGAAGAGATATGTGCCCGGTACCTGAATATGATGTTAGAAGGTGCTGCCCACATTTGGCTTCAGAATCTGCCACCCAATACAATAAACTCCTGGGATGAAATGAAGGATGCTTTCATCAAGAACTTCCAAGGAACGTGCAAACGTCTCTGCGGCATAGAAGACCTCGAGCGTTGTGTACAGAAGGAAGGCGAATCAAGTCGCCATTGGATGAGAAGGGTAGCAGAAATCATACACTCTTCAGATAACATATCAGCCAGTTCAGCCATCCTAGTTATGGAAAAGAATTACAAGTTTGAGCCGCTGATTCATAAGTTAGGTCGCATGAAAGATAAAGTCAAGAGCCTCAGTGAACTCATGGCTGCGGCTAATAAATACGCCGGCTCAGACAAGACAAAGGATGCGTCAGATGGTGAAGAAGAAGAAGCCGCTGGCAAGACCAAGAAGAGTAACAACAAGCCTCATCCGCAAAACAGCAACGGTAGCGCAAACCACAATAAGTGCAAGAATGAGGAAGGGAACTCTGGTTTAGTCGCAAATACCAATACTCGCTTCAAGAACAACAATGGCAAAGGACAGAATTTCCACCCAATAAATCTCGAGGAAGTCTTCAACCACCCTTGTGATATCCATATAGGGAAAGAGGGACGGCCAGCTAATCACACAAAAGCACAATGCTACCACTACAAGAAGTGGAAAGATGGACCCCCACTCCATGGGAACAACGGTCGCTAGAATAATGGAGGAGGCGATCATGGCGAAGGAAACAACAACGCAGCTCCCAATCCACCGGACAATCAGCCGCAGTTCCCAAAGTAATTAGGGCAATACCACACCATTGTGGTTAACACATCGAAAAGGGAGCAGAAGTTAAGACGGTGTAGTCAAGCTGTCAATGCCGTAGTACCAGCAGTTCCTCAATGGTTGAAGTGGTCAGAGCAGCCCATAGTTTGGAGTCAAGAAGATCACCCAATGAAGCTGGCAAACTCGCATTAGTTGTTGCACCTCAAGTCGCAGGATATAAACTAAGCAAAGTACTGATGGACGGAGGCAGCATCATCAACATATTATACTATGAGACCTTCAAAAGGATGCACTTACAAGAGAAACTGCTACAACCATCAAGGACATCATTCCATGGAGTGGTCCTTGGAGTATCTGCACAACCATTAGGGCGAATCAGTTTGGAAGTAGCCTTTGGGACACACAGCAACTTTCGCAACGAGTACATCTGGTTTGAAGTAGTAGATTTCCAGAGCCCATATCATGCACTGTTTGGCAGTGCATCGTTTGCAAAATTCATGGCAAGGCTGTGCTACGTGTATCTAAAGCTCAAGATGCCTGGCCAACGTGGAGTAATCACAGTTGAAGGCGATAGGCAAATAGCAATAGAATGCGAAGAAGGCGACAGAGTCATGGCAAAAGCTGTGTGTGTCGCGGAGGGCCTACCAGTCCACGAGCCTCAGCAAACTTTGACGACATCGTAGAGGTGAAGAGGCACCTGCCAGGCCTGTGACTCAAGCTAATGGCTAATCGGGAGGCAAGAAAGGCAAAAGCCGCCGAGCAGCAGAAAAATAAGCAAGGCTTCAAGTGCCTTTAAGGCGGTTCTTCATAAGCCGCACCGTATCATGAGCCGCATCATGCGACTCAAAATGAGCCACCCAGGGTTCAAGTATCATCGTCACAGCTAATCAGAGTTGAGTATCACATTTACAGCTAATCAGAGCTGGTTATCATTAAAGCTACTTAGAGCTCATCACGGCTATTACAGATGATTGTATCAAAAATCGACCGCCACCTACGCGCGGTCGTACAACAAAAGTTGTATCAAATATATGATTATGAAATAAAGCCGGCACCTCTGCTATGCGGAGGTCGTCGTTTCGCCTCAAACTACCAATTGAGTTGCTGAGTCTTTTATTTTATTTATCATTGGTTCCTCGAGGGCTTTGATGCTCTATGAGCTCAGCTTACTACCTTGGAATCGCCAACCTACTGGCATTTTTTCTTGATTATACTCAGCCTTAACTCGGATGCGACTCGCCATATGTGACCAAAGTACCGGCGTGTGGCGTCAATCGAGTCTGAATGTCTATCATGGACTTTCTGACCTGAACACACATTTAGCCTGGGAAATAAGCCACGCGAGGGCCTGACTAAGGAATTGAGACAAATCAAAAGACCACGTACGCGGTCATAATTTTGTACTACTCAGAGTACAAAAACATCGATAATCGTATCAAACACAAGTTGTTACAAGCCACTCAGGGCTGAATTATTATAACATTGTTTTTGTCTCACTTCTTCCCAGCCTTGTGCTTGCAAGACGGTGGCATTGGGGGTTTCCCTGACTTATCAGCAGAAGCAGTGGCAGGAGACTCACTCGATATAACAGCTGCAGATGAGCCCGTTGCGCTGGAGGAGAACTGGTACCCTCAGAAGTCGCCGGTGCGGCTGAAGCTGCTGGCAGTTTTTCAAATTTCTTACCGTCAGGATGATACTTCCCTTGGTAAGTCGCCAGATCCACTCCTTCAATGAGTTGAGTTCCATATCCACGCATGCTCTTCCAAGTCACAAGATATTCGTCTGGCGGAAACTCTGTGCCATCTGCCCTCTTCTGCGGCCTACCCTGAGAAACCTTTGCAGCATCGAAGGAAGGGTAATATGTTTTCGCCAACGCAAGCACGTGAGTCGCACCAGCGCGAGCAGAAGACTCCTTCCAGTCAGCAATATAGTGAGCCGCCTTGGATAATCTCTTCAACAAATCACCACCAGTGGACAACACAGGCTTGGAAGGCAGGAGCTTCGCAGCTAGCTGCTTCATGGAGTCGCAAGATTTCTTCGCAAACTCGCGAATGTGGTTGAGTTGCTCCTGCATGCGTTCAAGAATAAGAGGGGAGTCCTCACCTGCAGACAACATGGCAAAGTTATTAATATTTTGATGATCAGAAGTGAGGCACAGCAGTCATGAAAACTTACCAGACAGTTCTTGGGTGATGATGGTGACAAGACCATGAACAAGGTTGGCAGAATCAGAAATTTTCTTGAGCTCCTTGGTCTGCTTGGCCAGGTCCTTCTCCAGTTCGCCGATCTTGACAGCTTTAAGCCGCGCATCCTCGTTGGCTGCTGCAATGGCATCTTTCTGGGCACTGATCTGGTGGTCTTGTTCCCCAATCCTTTTTTGGGTTTTGTCTTCAACGTTCTTGAGCCGCAGCTCGGCTGACTTGGCCTGCTCAGCAAGTTATAGTTCTGGTCGGAGAGGTCCCAATTCGCCGATCCTTTCTCTTGAGTTCATCCTCACGTGGGCAAGGACGCCCTGAAGCCTCTCAACTCTGCAGGAGCTTGCTAGAGATTGAGCTCCAGTGCCTTTTTTCATCAAAACAGCCTGCAATTCCTCCTGCAAAGCAAGTCAATACGAAGGATCAAGCCTTCACTTCCTCCAAAGCAAAGCCTCGATCCTTGGGGGCTAGAGATATATTTGACAGAACACAAGGAGCGGTTGAGTTATTACCTTATAAGCCACGGATAATTGAAGCAATGCTTCACGCAGCTCAGCTGAGTGCTTGTCATTAACCGCAAGAATGGTCCACGCTAATCGCTCAGCGCGGCTATCTGTCGATTGGCCTACAGAGGAGGAGGGCAGAACCCCTCCACATGATACAAGTTGCATCTGGTTGCAGTCAGGTTCAGAGACCAGTGGCTTAATCAGCGACTCTTGGAGGCCCTCCGTGGCCTGATCAGTGACGTCCTCAACATGAGGATGAGCTTCTTCCTTATCTTGGACGGCGGCAGCAGTAGTTCCGTCCTCTAAAGCGCCTCTGGTGGTAGCGTCAGGAGACGCGCTCAAAGGCACGTCATCACTGGTAGCAACGCCTTCCTTTGTGGCAGCTTCATTAGGAGCATCAGTCTCTCCAGAAGCCGCAGGAGGCGGCTCAATAACAGCTTCAGAGATTGTGGCATATCAGCCACGTTCTCAGCATCAACTTTTGACCTGCCAGAAACAAAATTCAACATAAGCAAGCAGGCAAAGAATGGCACAGATGGACAAAGCAAAGAAATGAGCGCTAACCCTGGTGCCACCTTGATGTTAAGAGCAAGATTGTCGCTCGAAGGAGACGACAGAGTCTGAAGCCTAGAATCTGCAAAAGAGGAAAAGGTTGTGCATCAGTACATAAAGATACAGAAATAAGATGTTTCGACAAGTAGAATTACCAGAAGCGACGCCCATATCATCGTCAGCAGAGGCAGTGGTTCTCATCACCCGCCTAGGGCCAAAAGAAGCCGCAGACCCAAATAGTTTGCGGTGCTTGGTAATTTCAGGGTTCTCAATGGCCTTAAGCTCTGGCTCCTCGTGTAGTAATCTTTTCGAGGTTTGGCGAGGAGTTGGGTCGGCAGTAGAAGGGCTGGCGACCAACACAGGGCTCTCATCCTCCTCTAGTTCAGCAGAGTCGCCATCCGACTCAGCGGTGGCAACAGAGGGAATATCAACAGTATCACTGCCCTCCAATTTGGGCAGTAACTTCCTTTTGGGGGCTCGCTTGACAGAAGCTGAGCCCGCGTCAGCCGCAAGGATTGACCAGTAGTTTGCATCAGATACAAGCACAAGCAAAATAAATTGAAGAAAGAAAGGTGACGCAAATATTGACAAACACGACTATGAGATGGCATAGAAGGTTACCTCGAAGGGCTTGTTGGTAGCACTGAAAGGTGGAAGCCCCACCTTGTCAAAGGACACCTTCTTCTCCTCAGTCACGCGGCAGATGAATTCCACCCACTCCTCTGGCTCCCAATCCTTGGCAGCAATGCGGTCAATATCTCCAGGGCGACCAGAGTACTCAATGAAGAGCTGCCTTCGGGGGCTCACGGGCTGGATCCGCCACTTCGTCCAGCAAGAAATTAGGTCGAGTCCAGTTAACCCACGACTGACCAAGACGCGGATTTTACCTAGCGCCTCGTTGATAAAGGACATTGCGGCTTGTCGAGGTTTAGCTTTCAGCGACTCAGAAGGCACGAAGGCCGCGTTGGACCAAGGAGGAAGACGAGTCTCGCCCGCGGGAGAAGTGTCTTGGCAATAAAAGAAGGATTTTGCCAATCTCTGGCTCTGTTGGCTGCTGCTAATCGAGGAAGGACGGAATTTTTGTGGCGCTGTATAGCGATGGCACCGCATTGAACATAATAACCGCCCTTGGTCTTGAGTTGGCTGTTGCAGCTGAAGGAAGCCAGCCACATATCGATGCTAGGAGCTGCACTACGGTAGTCCTCGCACAAGACATGGAAGTTGCTCACCTAGAGCATGGAGTTGGGCCCGATGTCATGAAGACGGAGGTTGAATTACTTTAGGAGATTGCGAAAGAAGAGGGAGCCTGGTGGCGTGAATCCACAATCCACGTGCTCCACGAACATAACCAGCTCATTTGGCTGGGGGCTCAGCACCACCTCGCTGCCAAGAGCCCGCCAATGGCAGTCCTCCTTTGGAGGCAAGAAGCCCTGCGCAGCCAGGCTCTAGAGGTCTTCCTCCGTGACCCAAGACTTGTCCCAGTTACAGGAGATCCACCGCGAAGCCTTCTCCTCCATTAGTTCTTTCCCTGTTGGCTTCCCCTTCGTGCCATTGATTTTTTGGCTAAGGAGATAGGAGAATTTGGAGCTGGAGTAGGAAGAGGCGAGGAGGCGGTGCGGCAAGGAATGAATGAGGATGAAGTTGACCTAAGGACGCAGTAACGCTTATAAGCAGAAGATCCCAAAACTGAAGGAGCAGATCGCGCTTACTGTGCCGAGGGAATTAGTTATTTAAAATAGAAAGGGAATGTTCCGTCAAGACTAGAGATTGAGCATGAGCCATGCACGGCGTCGTGATTATAAGCTGGCATAACTTTGAAAATGAAGATCGGCCAGGACGTTCAGTGTGCGGCTTATCGGCTAAGCAAGGTTAAGTCGCAGGAAACTACAGGCACTCCATTTGTGAAGTCTTAGTCGACCTTGGGGGCTAATGTCGGGGGAATACTTAATGGGTTAACCTGCAGCCCAAGATCATTATGCGGCTCATGATAAGTTCGTGGCCGCACCATTGATGGGCTTACATGGAGATGGACTAGCTAAGGATCACGACGTGTCAAGGGAAGGATCTAGAAGGTCGAAGATGACTTGACTTGGAAGACACAAAGACGTTTAGTCTCCATGTAGGACTCCAGCTTATACTTTCCTTGGAGAAGAAGCTTTCCTTGTAACCTAGCGAGCCTCCATGTATATAAGGAGGACTCGCATGACTTAGAACTCGAAGCTGACAAGTTCCAAACCCTAGAACTTACGGCGACTCGACATCTCGATCGCCGACCCTTATAACACCATATTCCAATCAATATCAATCTAGGATAGGCAAGACGTAGGTCTTTACCTCACATTAAGGGGCCAAACCTGGGTAAACATTTTCTTCTTTGTGCCCTGTGATCTTAAGCTCGGAGACGCTTGACTCGCGCAATCCCCACGCCTATGAAGTCATCGCAATGACATCTGCCGAGATTAACCCACGACAGTTGCAAGCAGGATGACTCCGCTCGCTAGCCGACACTATGGTAGGTAGTGTTTCTGTCCTTACTGTGTACTGACTGGGGGATTATAGACTCTGGGTTGTCTGACCATTTTTTGTTCTGGCGGGAGCTGTTGGCGTTGAACCTGCTGCTGAGGCGGATGGTGGCTCCCTTGAGGACACGGTTGGTGCCTTCAACCTGATATGCGCCCGGGTCAAGGACTCCCTTGCTAAGTCCACGGGTGCCCTCTCTGCTGTGCACAAGAGCGTCTTCCCACGGGGCACTCCACCCGCTTCTTTTGATGGCCTGGCCGAGCTTTTCGGCCCTGGGTCGTCCACCTTGGCGAACTACGCTCACGCTCAAATGGTACGTGGCTCGGAGTCCACGTTCGTGCTTGTGCTTGGTCATGGTATTGTGGGTGACTTCGAGAAGGTCGTAGCTGACTTCCCGAGGAAGCTTGATGGAAAAATGGCCCCGCTGGGTCCAGTGAAAGAGCAAGCATCGCAGCTGGCGAAGGACATGCTGGCTATGATGGAGAAGCATGCCGCCAATCTCGCCGCTGAGCGTGCTGCACGCGCAAATAAGTCTAGGTCGGAGTCGACTTCGTAGGGTGTAGGATTGACCCCTTCTGCTTTTGTAATGAAACTTGATGCTATTGGGAGCTTTGATGAATATAAGCTTGCTTTTGAGTCGTCATTCCTTTTGTTGTATAAATATGCTTCCAATGAATACAGCCCCCGAGTGTATTGATCGGGGCCCGCAATTGATACTGCGGAGTTCTTATGCCTGGTGTTGCTTTTTGTGTAGCCGAGAGCGCTCGAAGCATCGGCTGGCTCCTCCTCCGGATGTGCCCTTCCTCGAACGAATTCCCAAAGCAAGAATGATGAACGAATCATTACCTATCTTCGGACGCGACTTGAAAAAGTGGAGCAGGAGCTGAAAAGCGCACAAGGTGCTTTGGCTGAACTGAGGTCGAGGTCGTCACCAACTACAGAGCGGGAGAATTACTTGCTTGGGGAACTGGATACGATGAACGCACAATTGGAATGTGAGTGTCCTTGTGACTTCTGAGTGAGTCAGTCGCCTTTTTCCTTAACTGCTTCCTAATGTGTTCCCCTATTGTTGTGCAGGCGTCCATCTGGATGAGAATGCTGAAACAGAGCGCATAAACACTCGCTTGGATGGAGTTGCCAGCGGCTCAGGTTCCGCTTCTCGATCCTTTTGGTCGGACAAGTCGAGGGGCCGAAGGCTGGCTGTGCTTCAAGATTGCGCCTGGCGTGTTGGTCTGCTAATGGAGACTTGTAGGACTGTTTTGGCTCGGGGTGCACCGAGCCCTATTTCCACTGAACGAACAACCGCAGGGTCTTGCGGCGCTGCTGATGAGATTCCGTGATGGCAAGGCGATCAAGAATTTTGTCCAAGATCAGCTTGTTGGCGGAGTGTGAGGACCCCACATTAACTATCCGAGATACTCATTATGTTTCCTGCAACAATCCCATGATCAGTCTGTTGTTGCACATAACTCGAATTGGCATCACAGAACACCCATAAATACCGAATAAATATAATTACTTGATTGAAGTCATTAACTTCAACAGGTACTTGCAGCGGAAATCATCAAACAACATGGAGCCCAAGTCATTTGCCACCACCCCACGGGCAGCTGACTGGGAAGCGCACTAGTTCGCATTGACGTTATTGAAGTCTTCTTCTTCGAACTGCTCTTCTTCAAAATCTGGCTAAGACAATAGCCAGGGACAAAACCAATATGAGTACATTTGAATGTACTTGCAAACTACCCCGGAATGAGCATGCACTACTCTTTTATTGTTTAAATAAAACCTCGTTTTTACTTTGAAAACTCCATATCCTTGTTGAAAAGAGTAGGATGGACTTTTGTTTAATAACACTTTGTTTTGAAATCTCTATATCTTATTGAAAAAGAAAAGAAGGCTTTTAGAACTTTTCCCATAAATCTGTCTTTGTAAGAGGCCTCTTTTAAAACTTTCTCCCGTAAATACATCTTTGTTGAAAAGGTAAGAAGTCTCTTTTATAAGCATTTTCGCCGGAAAATCACCATTGTATCTGTTTCTCCAAAACTCCTCCTTTTTCTGACCATGGCTCGCCATAGGTCCAATTAACTCCAACACCTCATACCAACTCATTGGTATAGCTGTGGAACACTTTCTCCACTTCATTTCCCTTTTAAACTCAAAGCTTTTCAAAACTTGCACATGGTCAGAGGACAGCCTCCCAACTGTCCATATCCGAGGACTCGGCTATTCGAATAGTTTTACCCTCTGTAGAGGTAGCATGCTTTTCCCACACCCATCCGGTAACTCATCGTGTCAGCCACGTCCCGCCATACAAGGTGTATGCGAAGTTGAGTCACCGACCGTAGCCTGTCCTTTGCTCATGCTAGTATAGGACCCTACCGCTACGAAATTATCATCCTTTCCATCGACACCCAGTCCAGATTCCCCGTCGGGAAACCTAAGTGTGAGGACTCGTAGTTCTGCCCGGCGAGCGAACCCTTCAATCCCCCATCCTCAGATGCCAGGACCCAGGTCAGGGGGTAGGTCGCCATGACCATCCCCTCATGGAACGAGGTCATCCTCGTTGTTGAGGCATCCCATACTAATATGAGCAAATTATATGACTACGCCCTTTCCCATATGTGGGTAAATGTGGTCGCACAGGTTATCGGCTGGTCATCATAGTACAAAGACACAATGTGCATTTTTCATAAACATCCCATTCTCCATTTCTTCACTTCCACACCGACATATCGGTATTCCATATCCACACAAGTATTTCCAAAGGAGTTTTCAGTAAACAATATTTTTCCCATCCTAAAGTTTGAAAAAGAAATTTCAGCTAATGTCTCCATATAGGGTGTCAAAATAATATACTTATATTTTGGAAAAGGGTTTTCAAAATCATATCTTTTGTGGCAAACACCACATAAATCACTTATGCTCTTTATAAGTAAAACATGTGAACCAAAATAGATGTATGTAGATGCAAGCTCAGAGAATAGCTTGCCTGATTTCAGCATGATGTTCCCGGGGCTTCTTCTCACTGATCAAAGAAATAAACTCTCATCCTCCTCCGATAAATCCTTTCCAAATACCACCCCGGTAGCGTTTATCTCTAGCGTCGCAACATGAAAATAAAACAACGCGCAATAAGCAGACCAAACCACAAGCGGTATAAAAACAAGGGAACAAACCACAAACATAGCACTAATTCAATCAAGCAACAAACTAAGATCTATATTTACAAGGGCATTATACTCACAGGAGTATAACACCAAACACATGCCATAAGCATGGAGTACCAATTACTTTAGCTAAAGGTAAACACCAAGCATCTTTCCTAAGATAGGAAATACTCCAGACAAAAGTTAAGCCACCAATTAATCTTGGTAATTTAACTTAAATACAAGCAAGGCAACATACTAGTCACACAGAATAATCTAACCTCAAAGCAAACAAGCATAACAAACCCTAATTAATAGGAGAATAGCTATGTAGGGAATAAAACCCTACCAATTACATAAATCACAAGTAACACTCCTAATAGGCTAGCAACAATAAGGAAACACATCACATCAGTGGACTACCACCCTACACATGCTAGGAAACAAATCTATAACAATAAAGTGATAACACACAATTTATAAAGCCCTAATAAAAATAGGCAGAAATTGCCTAAACCTTATAATTATCACCACAGTCAATCAATGACTCCTAAATTCAAACCAAGCTAGGGATATGTTCTCCTATACATATAGAAGACAACCCAATTGAATTTACTCCAAATTTCATTCCACAAAAATCTACAAAAATCACCAAAGTGCTACTGGTGTGTTTTTAAGAATAAATAGAACTTTTGTTTTAGATTTCATTTGCACACAAGACCAACAGATCTAGAAAGGTATCACTTTAGGCTATCCATAGGATTTTAGTTTGCAATATTTGGAGTTATAAAACTCTAGATATTGAATAATTAGTGAAATAGATACTTTTTACTAGATTAACTCTAGCACACACATAACTACACATTTTGGAAAATGGCCAGTGCCACATGGTTAAGAAAACACATATGAATGCTAAAAAAATTGAAGCACTCCAATATCTACCACAGATCTACCACAAAATATTTAAAGCTACACTACAAATTTTAACAGGAATAAAATCATATATTACATCTGCTGGAAAAATAAACGGGTGGGCCGGATCTGGCCCAGACCTGGCCGAGCAACGCCGGAGGTGGCCCAGCCAGCGGCCCAAGAGCGAAGCGAAGGGGTACCGGGGGGGTCGTCTTCTTCCTCGACGTGCACCGTGGCGAGCGAGGCACGGCAGGAGCGCGGCGAGGTCGACGCGGCGGCTCCGGTGGTCCTGAGAAGGAAAGGGGATGTCCCGGAGTTAGGCCGCGAGGAGGGGATCACGGGGGAGCATAAATGGCGGAGAATGGTGGACTACATCGCTCGCGAGCTTCCTGGATGTCCGGCGGCCGGGGATGAAGAAGACGCCGAAGCACAGCTCGATTCACGGCTTCCCGCGATGATTCCTTGGACAGTCACGTAGAGGACGTAGAGGCGGAGAGGATGGCGGTCTTCGATTTGCTCTGGGAGCTCTGGAACGGCGGCGATGTGGCGGCAGAGCTCCGGTTAGGTTTTCGGGTCGGGGAGAGGAAACGAGAGGGAGAGAGGGAACTGGCGAGGGAGCGAGTGGTGGAGGGCAGAGGAGCTTCGGAGGGGGGCCTCCTTACTTCTTCGCGCGGCAGAGGAGCGAGAGGGGGGGGGGCCTGGACGCGTGCGGCGTCGGGCGAATGACACGGCGACACTGCGCCACTGCTGCTACAGAGAAGATGACGCTTTTGCCGATAACCCCCTGGATTTCCGTTTCTAATTACAACTAGGTCCGTTTTCCTGTTTCTTTTAAAACCAAAGAGTTTCAGTGATTAAATTGAGGCACTAAAACTTTTTAGAAAAATTGAAAATAATCATGTGGCCTCCCCAATACATGTAGAATCTGCACAAAAATTGGGGCTTTAAAATAAAATGTTTTGAACCATATTTGTTCATAGAGTTTAAATATGGCATTTTTGGATAAAATCAATTTGTCAAATCAAAATATCTTTGTAATTGGAGATTAGAGATTTTGAGGAGAGAGTAATATGATAATGAGATGGTTATCATCTCATTCCTGAATTTTATAAGATAAAATAATTGTTGTAACAAAATAGAGAAATGGGTAGAGAGGGAAATTAGATATGATCCTTTCTTTTAATCAAGACTTTATTTTGAGTGAGAGTAGTCATAGAGGTCTTGTTTTGTTTTCAAGTCACATTCCCAATTTGGGACCAGTGGGTTTTATTTTAGTGTTGGGCACCACAGAGGAATCATCCTCACAAGCAACAACACCACAAGATCAACATCACAATCATGACCACACAAATCAAACCACCAGATTCAATCATACCACCATTTCCACAATGCTATCTTATAAAAATGATCACACTTAATTATGACAAGATGATGTTTAAGGGAGTATCTCAACTTATAACTCAATAGTTTTCAAAAAGGTTTGAGAAAGGAAATATGTGGGGTAACATATTTCCCACTAGTATTATTTTCAAACAGAATGAAATTAGGAGTTTATAAAATGGGAGTTGTATACACCTACAAAATATCAAGGTTGAGGATTAGGTAGGAGATAGCATATAGATCTCCACATTTTTGGGAACACATAGTTCTGGAAATACTTTTACTTTCTCAAATAATGGGTATTAGTTTTGGGTGTTGCTAAACCAAGTATCATTGAAATGGAGCTGGCCAAAATAAGAATGGAAAAGATACATGGAATATTTTTCTTGTCATGACATGATCACCACAGTTAAATATATTTTTATGTTGGTTGGGTCTTATATTCACTAGTCAAAACACTTAAACAACAAGTCACACAAGTTCAAACATAGCAATGGGAAGGAAAACACAATCATCAGTGAAACATTTCAAAAAGTTTTTGTTGGTTCTGAATTTTGGGTCTGGCAAAACTAAGTTTTTCTTAGTTCCAAAATTTGGGATGTTACACGGAGCTAATGTGGCGCTTGCCTTTGTGCGAATCCATCGTCCGCATCTTGACTTGGGGAAGATTGCCATGGGCCTGCCGCCACCACTTGGTGGTGGACCCGTGACGATGGAAGAGCATTATGCGGCGACTGTTCGTCCAGCGAATGAGATCATTGCTCAGGTTGTAAGGGAGACAGATCTCCTTGTAGATCAGGCGACCTTGTACCCTAAAGAGGAAACTGTAGAACAGTAGGTGTGTTTGTATGCTCGTTGAGCCAACTTTTGAATGATGTTTTATTTGCGGGGTGCAGCCCCCGAGCATGTGATTATGCTTTTGGTGTCGAAGACAAGTTTTGTAGCCCGTAGGACGTAGCCCCTGAGTATTCGGGTGTGGCCTAGGCTTCGCGAATAGATTTAACCTATGAGGCGCAGTCCCCGAGTGTTCGGGTGCGGCCGAGGCGTTATGAAAAGTGTAACCTGCGAGACGCAGCCCCGAGTGTTCGGGTGCGGCCAAAGGCGTTTGCGAAAAGCGTAACCTGTGAGGAGCAGCCCCCGAGTGTTTGGGTGCAGCCAAGGTGTTTGCGAATACTTGAACCTGTGAGGCGCAGCCCCTGAGTGTTCGGGTGCAAATACTTGAACCTGTGAGGCGCAGCCCGAGTATTCGGGTGCGGCCAAGGTGTTTGCGAATACTTGAACCTGTGAGGCATAACCCCTGAGTGTTCGGGTGCGGCCAAGGTGTTTGCGAATACTTGAACCTGTGAGGCGCAGCCCCCGAGTGTTCGGGTGCGACCAAGGTGTTTGTGAATACTTGAACCTGTGAGGCGCAGCCCTCGAGTGTTCGGGTGCGGCCAAGGTGTTTGCGAATACTTTAACCTGTGCGGCGCAACCCCCGAGTATTCGGATGCGGCCAAGGTTTATGTCAACTCTGCAAAATGGAGGGAAATTGCTTTCTTGAAACTTCTGATATATATTAAGCTAGCAAGCCGCCTCATTAAAATCTTCCAGTCCCCTTAGGTACCCTGGTAAGGAAAAGAGTGCGTCTGAAACTTGCTGCTTTTGGAGTTAAGCACAGTTGTTACATCAATGGCTGTAGAGCCTTATTTTGCATCTATGGCTGAATAGCCTCTTTGCTAAGCATAAAAACGGCGCAGGTGTGCGACGTTCCAAGGGTTGTGGGAGAGTTCTCCCGTCTTCACGTGGTTCAGGCTGTATGCGCCACCATCGATGACCTCTGTGATGATGAAGGGTCCTCCCATGGGAGGTGAGCTTATGCACCTTCTTCTGCTTTAGTCGAAGGATCAGGTCCCCAACCTCGAAGGATCTGGTGCGCAGTCGACGACTGTGGTAGTTGCGGAGACTCTGCTGGTAGACGGCGGTGCGGGAGAGCGCTATGTCACGTGCCTCGTCTAGTGTGTCGACGCCGTCTTCGAGTGCTTCTTCTGCGTCTAATTCGTCGTAGACGACCACGCGAGGTGCGTCGAATCGCAGGTCATAGGGCATGACTGCTTCGGCACCGTAGACCATGAAGAAAGGAGTGTACTGGGTCGATCTGTTGGGCATGGTTCGCAGACTCCATAGGACAAGCTCTTCCACCCAGGCGCCTGCCGTGCGCTTGAGCGGCACCAACAGGCGTTTCTTGAGTCCGCTGCAGACTAGGCCGTTGGCCTTTTCGACTTGCCCATTGGATTGCGGGTGAGCGACGAAGGCGTAGTTGAGTTTGATGCCCTGGTCTTTGCAGAAATCACGGAATTCCTCAGCTGTGAAGTTCGTGCCATTGTCGGTGATGATGCTATTGGAGACCACGAATCTAAAGATGATGGGTCTGATGAAGTTGACGGCGGAGGTGGCGGTCGAGCTCGTGATGGGTACTGCTTCAATCCACTTTGTGAACTTGTCGACTGCTACCAAGAGATGGGTGTGTCCTCCACGAGATGATTTCCTCAGTGGACCCACCATGTCGAGTCCCCACTAGGCGAAGGGCTAGGCGAGCGGGATTGTCTTCAGCTCTGAAGCTGGCGCGTGAGGCTTGGTGGTGAACTTCTGGCAGCCCACGCACTTCCTGACGATTTCCTCGGCTTCTTGCGTTGCAGTGGGCCAGTAGAACCCGGCTCGGAAGGCCTTGGCAACCAGGGCTCGACTGCTGGCATGGTGCCCATAGGTACCCACGTGGATGTCAAATAGGATGGCTCTGCCGTCTTCGGGGTCGATGCATCGCTGGAGGATTCCCGATATGCTGCGTTTGTACAGTTCTCCACTCGTCGCGCCTCCGTCGTGTCTTCCAGCAGTTCTTGGCGTAGCATGTATGCCAGGAAAGGTTTTGTCCATGTTGGCTCGATGAGTAAAACCTCGACAGGTCGACCTGCGTCGTCAGGCGCAGTAGACTCTGTAACTAGAGGTTTTGAAGCTTCAGGTGTTGATGTAGATTGGTCTGTAGGACTCTTGAGCTTGATCGATCGATTCTTGATGCGCTCGAGAAATACTCCGGGTGGCACCGGGGCCTTTGTTGAGGCAATGTTGGCGAGCATGTCAGCCTCCTCGTTGCTTGCGCGGCCCACGTGTTGCAGCTCGCAACCGTCGAAGTGGCCTTCCATGACGTTGTAGAGGTCGCGGTACGCGATCATGTTCTCTGTTGTAGCGTCGCAGGCTTTCATTGTTTGCTGCACGACGAGGTTCGAGTCCCCTTACATCATGAGGCGAGTTGCACCGCAGGCTTTTGCCATTCGCATGCCATCTATGAGGGCATCGTACTCGGCCTCGTTGTTGGGGAAAGCGTTAAATTTGGATGGCATTGTGCATGACATCAAATAATTAAATTTGGATCCAACCACTAAAACACAATGCATTGAGCTAATTGTCTTTAAGTCTTTATCCCTCCTATATTTTCTAAAATGAGTTCAATATTAGTTTTAACTACCGGAAAGTGATATTTGCTTTCGGGCACCAGTGCTCCCTCCTATTTAAACAATTCAAAAAACATATTTGTGAGTTTTTAAAAACTATAGAAAAAAAGAGGCAACCAATGACATATCCCACGAACGTGCAGATTTTTAATTAGAGATACTTTATATTTTGGGCTACAAAGAAATCTGATAAAACTTATTTTTTTTAAATAGGCATCCAAAAATATACTTTTATTTTTATTTTTGTGTAGCTCAAAATACAACATATTTAAAGTTGAGCATATATCGCGTTGGCTGACTCCGGATTTTTCTTTTAGAATTTTCTGAAACTTATAAGATTTTCAATTTTTTTGAATAGAAGGGAGCACCGGAGTTCGGGAGCCAAAAAATCTTCACTCGTGCGTTGTAAGAAAACTATTGAAAGTGAAAATACATTCCTTATGCATTTAATAATATTAATTATAATATATTTTTTAACTTGGTCAATCTTTATATTACTTGATTTTGACCAAAAATTTTACGCCCTTCTTTTAAAGGGAGGGAGTACAGTGGTAGACACGTAGAAGGTAGAACATACATCGTTGTTCGATTTTTGCACAACTGCACAAGGTTCGTCTCGGGGTCTTATTATTCGTTACTGTCCTACTTCACAGCTCCACACCTGAACTACGAAACAAGATGCACAACTCCTACAGATCGCTATCTTAAAAAAAAAACACCTACACAACCCGAGAGCACCGAACCCAGCTCTAGAGGACCCTGACGAAGGCCTCTCATGGAAACGGGGCGTGGCGCTTCATCTCGTGCGGCACGACGTCCACGGCGAATCCCTTGTGGTGGCGGACCCAGTAGTCTGCCTGGCCCGGGCGCGGATCTGCCGGCACCTCCACGTCGGCCCTCGCCGCCTTGAGCTCCTCCGTGGAGATGCCGTACTTCTTGTCGCGCTTCCGCACGATGTCCGGGCGCACGATGGCGATGTGCTCGGGCTGCGGCGACACCATGAGAGCGGGCGCGCCGAGCGGGAGCCGGTCGCCGCGGTCCACCTGCCAGGTGCACCAGAACTTGCCGAAGGTGCCGGCCATGTGGTCCAGCTCCGTCTTCTCCAGCATCTCCGGCACCCGCGGGCTCGCCCACAGCCCCGCCTTGATCTCGTGCGCGTGCGAGTGCCACAGCTTCTGCTCCTCCGCCGGCAGCGCCTCGAAGATCTTCCTCGACACGATGTACTCCACCCCTACGCACGGTGCAAATAGGTAGGCAACGGTGAGCTCACAGGACATGGCGACTGCAAGTTGCAACAGAGCAGAGCACGGGGGGACGTACCGATGAGGCGGGCTTGCTTGTCGTCGGAGTCGTAGACGGGGCACTGGAGGACGTCCTGGTTGAGGCGGGAGACGTAGTGGTGGGTCTCCACCTGCCGGTGCGGGTCGTGCGCGTACAGGGCGAACGTGCACACGTGCTGCTTGATCTGCTTCACCGGGCGCAGCGACTGTAGCGCCGCCGCGCCCTTGTCGAGCATCGTCGACGACATGGTCGTCGTTTGCCCCGGCGGGCCGCCGTCGCCTCCCGTTGAGGCCGGCGTCGGCAGAGGCTTCTTGTCGCTAGACGCCATGGATCGATCGGGGAGTGTGGGCTCGTTGCTGTACTGCCTTTGGAGCGTGGGCTCCGGGTGATCTTTAATGCGTGGCGCGCTTGGGACTTGGATGGGCTGCTGCATGACACGTACGTGGTGACGAGGCTGGACGTGGCGAACGGCATGCATCTCCGTGGCAGATGTGCGACGAGCTGCCGCGACAAGTGTTGACGCGTACGGGGATTGAGCCTTCGAGGCCCTGACGGCAACTGTGATGAAGTGAAGTTCGGGAAAACTGTTGGAGCTTCGTAACCTTGCACAAAATTCAGGTGTGCATGACAACAGGATAATAACCCTCGTGAATCGGAAGGGGACAAATCGTAACAAAAACCTTGCATCGTTCTTATCTGCATAGTTTTCGTATGAATTATCCCTGGCGTGATCAGTGTGGGTCTTGCTTCGCGCCGGCAGAAATTAGACTCTTATCTACATAGCCAGCCTTCGTATAAATTTGAATCGCAATAAAAACAACAGTTATGTTATTTTGAAAAACCATTTTCTTCACCTTATTCTGATGTTGTGACAAAAGCACTTGCATGACATTGTATGCGAGATTCGTTTAAAAAACAAGACCGGAGGAGGGACTCCACCTCGGATTTGTCATTAAGATAGAGGTGAGGATTCGAACCCGGGTGCTGGCGCTTGGCGCTTCATCCTGCCGACGATTGCACCACGGTAGAGAAAAGTACATTTCCTTCGAAGCCCCAAACAATTTCTTATAATAATTTATAGAGATTTTTTCTATGCCTATCATTTTCGATGTTATAAATTAGGCTTTTAACCGCTGATAACATTTGGTTCCTCTTCCCTTCCACGCCTTTTCTTTCAGTTCGAAAGCCGAAAGCCTAAGTTTTCCTTTTTCTTTAGATTCACTTTTGTACAAGTTAATTTTGAGCCCAAAAGTTGCTCGAAGTGATGAATTAAAAATTCAGTAAAACTCTTAGGAGCTTCGTAACCTTGCACAAAATTCCCTGGTTCGAAGAAAACCTTGTGCAAAATTCAGGTATGTACTAGTACATGACAACAGGATAATAACCCTCGTGAACCTGAAGGGCACAAATCATAACAAAAACCTTTGCATCGTTCTTTACTGAACTCTGAGAAGGTATAGTAGCAAGCAAGACAGGAGTTGGTCTTCACACTTGCTCCGGCTGCTCCGCTGGTGCGGCCGCATCCTTCGGCTGGTCTTCGGCCTTGATGTACTTGTACCAGCTGGACCAGTACAGGTAGTTGAGGAAGTTGAGGAAGCTGAGCACGGCGAGCAGCCAGAAGAAGAGGTCGAGGTGGTTCCGGTTGATGTTGTTGCCGTTCAGCCATCCGCCGCTGGCCGTGTACTTCTTGGTGGCCCCGTTGACGGCCTTGACGATGATGGTGCTGAAGAAGTAGCCGAGGGAGAGGGCGGCCCAGAGGAAGGCGGACGACATGGACTTGAGCGCCGGCGGCGCCTGCGAGTAGAAGAACTCCAGCAGGCCGATGAAGGTGAACATGTCGGCGACACCGAACACGGCGTACTGCGGGGCCAGCCAGAAGCAGGATATGGGCAGCATCTCTATCGTCGGGATCGCGTCCAGCATGCTGTGCTCTTTGGCCACCCTCTTGCGGTACATCTCCACGACGGCGGCAATGCACATGGAGAGGATGCAGAGCACGAGGCCGACGCCCACGCGCTGCAGGTACGGGATGCCGTTCGGGTGGCCCGTGATGCGGCGCGCGAAGGGCACGAAGAGGCGCTCGTACATGGGCACGAAGAAGACGAGCATGCCGAGCGGGATGACGGGCAGGGACGCCGGCGGCATCGTCAGATGCGGGCCGAGCCTCGTGTCCATGGTGGCGCCCTGCTGGATGGAGAAGGTCTGGAACTGGGCGAGGCAGGTGCCCATGATGATGGCGCTGCAGAAGATGGGCACCATGGCCAGCACCGTCCTCGCGTACTCCACATGCGTCACTCGGCACTGCTGCCACGGGTTCGGTGCCTCGCCTGCCGGTGCCTGAACTATGGCCGCCCTGTCCAGGAACCTGCGCATGCAGTATTGCAGTTCAGAAAAAAATGTCAACGCATCACCATTCACCATTGCCAGACGGTTTTCTTAGCTAGCTTCTCCGTAGTAACTGAATGAAAATCACCTGAATGGCTTGTCTCTATGCGACACAAAGTCCGTCTCGCGGGAAGCTTTGCTTCTGCTGATCTCGTATAGCTCCTCAGGGTTCTCAGGGAGCCGCAGATTCCGGTTCCTGATTGCAGCAACGTACACCTGAAACGACATACAGATATTCAGCAATCAGCACTAGTACTCTAGTAGTGCACTACACGTATATATTGGCTGTAGGATCCTCACGCAAGTAAAAAGCTAGCTAGAGACCGGAAGTTCCGGACGTACCCGGAAGATTTCAAGCAGCACGCTGCTGCCCTGCGCGTTGTAGATCCGGTACCGCGGCAGGCCGATGACGAAGGCGATGAGCGCGAGCCCCATGACGCCCGTCGCGCCACCGAAGCCCTTGTCCCAGCCCTTGGTGTTCTGGATCCAGACGAAGACGGTGACGCTGAAGGCTCCGCCGAGGCACATGGCGAGCAGCAGCCAGTTGAAGAAGCTGGACATCTGGCGCTTCTCCCTGGGGTGCTTCTCGTCGAACTGGTCGGCGCAGTGCGCCGGCAGCGCCGCCTTGATGCCCGCCGAGCCAATCGCGATCAGGTACAGCGCCGCGTAGAGGAGAACCTCGTTGTTGCCGCTCACCTTCTCGCACGGCGGCAACGGCCATTTGCACTGGGGCGGTAGCAGCTTTTTGTAGTGAGCTTGGAGCGTCAGCAGCAGGAGTCCCTGCGTGCAGAGATTGATCAATCAACCGTGTGAACTGCATAAAAAAGAAAAGCAGTAATAACTAAAAATCAAGAGAAGGATTCTTACGATGATCTCGACCATGGATGATATGATCACAGTCTGATAACGTCCGACAAAGGTGTCGGCGAAGGCGGTGATGAGCACTGCGATCATGTAGCTCGTGCCCATGTAGTTGGTCAGCAGGTTGGAGGCATCGGCCAGGTTGATGTGCATGATCAACATGAAGTACATGATAAGGTTCACGGCTAGAGACAGAGACGCAAGGTTCTCAAGTCCAAAGTTCGCTGAAATAACACAGAAACCAAGACAATTCAGGTTAGCAGGCTTCACTTCTTGAGATCGTTAAGACAACATGATGCTTCACAATTTTCTGCTTAGCTATTGTAATGAATGCCAGTAGCTAATTAATGTTCCGTGACTACCACAAGAAAATCTTAATCTATCTGTGGTGTCAGTGACACATACTGATATATCTGTGCTTCTAACTTAACTGAGAATATACTCAGCACATTTCCTTTTATTTTTATTTGAAACTTCTCATTTAGAGCCCGCAATTTCTGTATTCTCATTTAGTTGATATTTTTCATCAAAATACTTGAACTCCCATTCTAGCTAGTATTTTAAATAGTAAATTTCAGATGCTAATCCATGTTTATAGCCAATAAATGGTTCTCACCGATTGGTTAAGCCAATTCTATACATATGTGTTTACCTTTCATGTCGCCTTTTCCATTTACTAATGTGCAAAAAACTATCTTGGCTAATCAGCAAGGTAATGAACATGTGGGCAAAAAAAACTAAGAAGCATTATGCCAAAGTAGTACAGTCCCGAGTTGCAATCCAGCTTGAGCACCACAAAGACTGACCATGCGATTTTACTTATTTAGGAGATATGATTATATTTTATGGCCAAGAGCAAGCATTACAAAGAATGAAGAACGAATTGCCAACGCCGCCATGGCGCCCTCGCACGGCAGGCCTTCCCCTCCAATCAACCTTCCCTTCGACAACTTCGTGTTTTTTCCCTTCAACGGCCTCAAGTGTATCCACCTAAGGACCACAGGTGAATTTATGCGAATAACAAAGTCAATCTCATGCCTATGGACATGGAGTACTAGGCATTATATGAACCATGTAATTTACCTTGCTTTTTGCTTCAACTGTTTTGACGTTTTCCTGGAATTCCTGTTGAATTTAAAAAATTAATTGCACAAAAAGTGAGAGATGTTGATATGGGAAATGAACATGCAATTTATGAAAAAAGTGGGAGATTCTTCATGAACGAATATCTACTACTCCTATCTAAATGCAACCACAGGGTTAGTTACCTTCATTCGTCTGTTTTTGT
Organism: Poa pratensis; assembly: GCA_947311845.1. Classification (NCBI taxonomy): domain Eukaryota; kingdom Viridiplantae; phylum Streptophyta; class Magnoliopsida; order Poales; family Poaceae; genus Poa; species Poa pratensis. The sequence goes on along the minus strand of CAMZMU010000071.1, from coordinate 26,940,939 downwards.
TAATCTATTAGTTCAGCACCCATGAGTGTGGATATATCAGTTATGGATTCATTTCCACTGTACTCAACTTAGTAGTTGTATAGTAATATTAGAATCTACATATTTCAGCCCATGAAAGAAGCAATAATCCATCAATGCAATTCATGTATAAACTATTTTACATAGTAGCTTATACCTTATTCCCTCTTGTTGCCGAACATATACAGTAAAAGCAAATTTATCATTGCAGTTTAGATAGAATTGTATTTTTTCCCCATGTTTTATGACATGGTATGAAAAGAATTAGCTATTTCAAATGTAAAAATGAGAAAGGGAGAGAGCATAATGTGTACAAAGAAAGATACCATGGAGTCTACTTTGCCGGTGGCTTCAGTTACTTTGCTCATCTCCTCGTTTTCCTATCAAGATTTCAAGAAAATCACAAGGCGGTGTTAACATTACCACATAGAGAAAAAAGAGAGGTCGGTAATGTCAACAAGCAAGAAAGTGAGCTAACCATTTTGGCCAAGAGCTATCTTAGATGGTCAGACAGAAGGTGTAGGTGCTATCCAATATAAAGCATCTGATTTCACGAATGAGTCTTGTTCCTATGATTGTTTTATGGCCTCTCCATTTAGCCTGTTCTTGTTGCAACTATTATTAACAGCGACGTCCTCTAGATGTGGAGATCTTGTAACTCATTAATACAACCTGGCCGTCATTTGCAACTTACAGTTGTCCGGTAACGGATCAGAGCGTACCCAGCTCAGATTTTTACATACAAGAATCGGTCAGGTTGATATGTTCACCCTCAAATGGTTTGTAACTTTCTCCAGTCGTTTTGTAATTCGCACGCTAGGCGCTCCAGGGAAGCATCCGTAGCTGTCTCCTTCATGGCATTGGATGTTTTGTCACTGTCTTCTTGTTTCTAACAAAAAATACATTCTGTCAGTTGCTTTCTACGTGATCACATCAGAGATCAAGCTTCACTATGAACGCTGCTTTCACAAACTCGGAATGACGCCGCCATGCGTACTGCCATACGTCGCCGAGGCTGATGAAACCAAAGCACAGCTTGTTCACAGTTCACGTGCAGCGCCTGGAATGTTTACTTGAGAGTTGATACCTAGTTGCCACTAGGTGCCGGCGCCAGCACTTAATTATCCCACACTCCACACTGACGTTAACAATGTCCCTGCGGAAACAACAAGTCAGAACTCGGAGGGAATCTGGAATCAGATTCACCTAATAATTCCCTCAGCTTGAACACTGCAGATTCTTAATTCTTAGACTAGTTGAATTTGGCGTGCCGTCACGGCACGCCCTTGATGTTTTTTTTTATGCACTATATATATTTCTTGTTAGCCAAAAATGTTAGCTAAATTGGTATGTTGGAACATGTTTTTATTTTGTCATGAATAGGTAGCTTTTTTTGTGTGCATTTCGGATATATTGTATATAATATTCAAATATTCAGTGGATCGAAATGGTCAAAGATGTTTGCATTTCGATGTCAATATTTAAGTGTAATCAGGAAAATCCATTTGAATTTGATTTTACATTTGCGGAAAGTTCGTTCGTACGGTGTCGAAGTATTGGCCAAAATGAAATGTTGTAATATTTTTGTAATTTGCTATGAGTATTTTTTTTCTTTTTCTTGAGCATTTGTGTTATATTTTGTGGACATTTGCGGAAAGTTCGTTCGTACGGTGTCGAAGTATTGGCCAAAATAAAATGTTGTAATATTTTTGTAATTTGCTATGAGTATATGTTTTTTTTCTTTTTTCTTGAGCATTTGTGTTATATTTTGTGGAACATCGGAATATTAAGCAATTGGAAATGTCTGCAAATGTTGGTATGTTGACTTAAATAGTTCATTTTTTTGTATGCATGTTGGTACATCTAAAATCGAAATGGCTGGAAAATGTTTCTATTTTTTTATCAGTAGTTAGTTGAAGTCCATATCTGGGAAACACACATTTATTCAATTGAATTTCATATAATTAGATGGAGTGCATATTACTTCCAAATATTTACCAAATTGAAATATTTAATTTGAGATCACAGCTAGAGGAAGTGCATTATGTGAGCATTTATTATATGTAACTCCACGGAATTAGAGGAAGGGAGTTTGTTGTGTTAGTGTTCATATATTTGCCATATTTGTGAATACTTGGGAAGAAACTTTGTTTTTGGAAATGCATGGTATGAGTATTTATTAAATTGAAATACATGTAATCTGAAGAAGTGCATTTGGATGCTTTTTCCAATATTAAGCAATTTGGAATGTTGAAAGTTGTTTGTATTCTGGCAAAAATTAGTTGGCATTTAATTTTGTGAGCATGTTGATATATTTTAGAATGCGTCAAATTCTTAAGCAAGTTGGAATGTGCAAAAAAAAACTATGTAATTTGAAGAAGTGCATTTGGATGTTTTCCAAATATTAAGCAACTTGAAATGTCTGAATATGTTTGTATGTTGACTCAAATAGTTCACTTTTTTTCTTTTTTTGGTTAGCATGCTGGTACATTTCAAATAGAAATGGTTTGTAAATGTTTCTATTTTTTTTCAATAGTCAATTGAAGTTGATCTGTGGGGATGCACATTTATTCAATTGAATTTCATAATTAGAGAAGTTTTTTAAATTGGAGTACATATAAATAGAAGGGGTGCATATTACTTGCAAATGTTTACCAAATTGAAATGTTTAATCTGAGTTCACAATTAGAGGAAATGCATTGCGTGAGCATTTAATATGTTTAACTCCATGTAATAAGAGGAAGTGCAATTGGATTTTATCCGAATATTTGCCAGTTGAAAATATTAAAACATGTTTGTTTTCTCCATACATTTTTAGCATTTGTTTATTTGAGCATGTTGATATATTGTAGAGTAGTAAGCACTTTTTATGGGGTTCTTGATGGACTTTAGGGTAGTTCGAATAGTCAGCTAATTGATTTGGTGGAATATGTATTTGTGTTGCAATAAGTATTTGATTGAACTATATAAGTAGAGGAAATGCATTGTGTGAGTATATATTAATTTTAAATTCACATAATAAGAGGAAATGTATGTAGTTTGCCTTTGATTGTTTACCAAACTGAAATGTTCAAATATGTTTGCATTATGCTACAATTTTTTTTTTGATCATTCTGAAATGTTTTTGAGTTTTTTTTGTGATGGGTAGATATAAAGAGTTTGATTTTGTAACACTTGTCATTTCTTTGAATTTGTTTACATAAGATGGTATGTATTATTTTGAATTTTGAAGGTTTGAAATATTTCGGAGGTGGTTCCAAAGTATATGTAATGAGTGTTTTTGTTTTTTTATAATTTGTTAGAAATTGGTATGAATTGAGTATTTTGAAAGGGAACTTTGAAAAAAAAAATCTTAGCATAAGTATGTTGCGTGTATTTTTCTGATTGTTTTCATTTATTTGTTGTTTTTTCCCAACTGATATGTTCAGAGATATCGATTTATATTTTGTTTGAATTTCAAGAATTAGTGAATTCAACACTTGATGGATTTTGAAGGCATTTGAATGTTTTAAATACTCTTTCTTCTAATTTGGTGACATTCAATAAGTAGTCAATTCAGCACTTAGTAGTGTTGCAGAATTATCTAAATAACGTAAAACAATACGTCTAAAGTGTTTTAAATTATGTAAATCATGTTATATTTTAGAACTTGGTTTCGAAATATAGTGGCTTGGGAAATAATTTTAAAACAACTATTTCTCGATATTTACAATTGTGGTATTTTTATTTTGATATATTTAAGCTCATGGTATAGATGGGTGCTTGTATTTAAATGATTTAGTAAACTCTATTTAAGTAGGATGGTTTGTACCAAAAATATTCGGTCTATCATATTGAATGATATTACTGATGTTATTTCTGCTGATTTTATTTGACTATAGAAGAAATTTGTTAAATACATATTTTTTGAATGTCGTAAAAGCGTGAGCCGCAAATATCTAGCAAATTTATGGCATAAGCAGTGAGCATTTTTGTATGTGCATGTTCATATATTTGTCATACTTGTAAATACTGCTGTGGCAAAAAGTTAAATTTGGAAATGGCCACAGTAAAAGGTGGTTCAGAATTGAATGTATTGAATTTAAAAAAAAAATTACATTTGTAAGTATTTGAAAATTTTACATTGTTAATAGTGACAAAACATTCGTACGTGATTTCTTCTTTACGGTTTTTAAATGCTAAGGTTTGGAAGGCAGTTTTTTCCCTATACTTGTGAATACCGCTGTGTAAATAATTGAAATTTGGAGGTGTGGACATTCGGAAGGTTTTCAGACTTTAATATGTTTAAATATGGTTTAATTTTGCCATAATTTTTTTATTTAGCACCATACTCAGAGGAAGCCATATTTGTGAGTATCGTGGTGTAAATAATTGAAATTTGGACATGTGAACATTGAGAAGGTTTTTGGATTTTAATATGTTTAAATATGGTCTAATTTTGCCATAATTTTCTTATTTAGCACCATATTGAGAGGAAGTATATTATGGTTATGTAGAAATGTTAACCAATGTGAGCAGTAATTTAAATTTGGAAATGGACGTATCCAAGAATATTTTTAGTGGTGGAAATTGTTGCAATTTAAAAAAAAAACGCACGCTTGAAAATGGTTCAGATTTCGAAGTTTGTTCAAAATGTAAAATTTTGCATATTAGTTTTTTTTACACCGTAAAATGATCAGATTTGGAAGACATTAAAAAATCGAAAGTATCCAAATTTGGAATTTCACTGTATGTCGTAAATAATTAGCATTTAATTTTACGATCGCTATGATATATCGGTGGATATATTTAAAGTCACTGATTTTTGCAGCATTTAATACATTTTGAAAAATGTTCAAACACCATAGAACAATACCTATGAAGCGTTTTAAATTATCTAAAGCATGTTCTATTAGTTCGATTCAAATTTATTCTCAAATTTATTACGAAGAAGTGGACTTTGAGAAGACAAAAAACTATGCAGGCTTTGCACATATTAGCCAAATTTAAATTTTCAGATATGCTTGCACTATGCGGAAAGTAGGTGCATTTTTTTTTTGTGATCGTTGTGATTTTTTTTGTTCTATCTTTTTTTGTGTGGATAGATTGTATCATTCATTTTGTGGATATTCTTAGACGGACAAATTAAAATTTTCGATTATGTTTGCGTTATGGCAGAAAAAGTTTTTTTTCTTTTCTAAATATCTCGGACAAACTAAAATTTTCGATTGTGTTTGCGTTATGGTAGAAATAGTTGTTTTTTTTCTAATCATCTTGCTAACAAATTCATGCAAATATAAAAAATAGGAACATTTGAAATTCTTCTTTTGTTGTTGTAATTATTTTGTTTTCTCCTAGTGATTTTAATGTTTTCCAATATTTCTGTGGATGGTCAATTGTGGAAATGTTTCCATTTTTGTTTTAGTTTTGAAACGATGGTTGGGAATGTTTATGTTTTTTCCTTGTATTTTCTGTTGCAACTATGCAGAGTGTGTGTGTGTTTGAAATTTTTAAAAATTTCCTGTGAAGTTTAGTTGAATTGAGTGTTGTTTCAAATTTTGGAAGTTTACAATAATTTAGAAAAGGTCCCAAAGAATTTGGAATGTTTTTTGTATTTCATGGATTGCTAGGAATTAGTTTGAATTCTTTTTGGAATTGTATTTGGAAAGTCCTAAAAGTTTTGAAAAAAAGAGAAAGAATGAAAAAAAATGCCCGGTCGAGCTGCACAGCAGGCCAGCCAAAGCCCGCAGTGACGTCAGCGTGACGTCACTGGCGGATGCTCTGCCGCGGCGGCGCGGGCGGCGTGGAGGTCGCCGCCGGCGCAATAGCGCTCTCCAGGACGCGTCCGTGGTTGGCACGGATTCGCGCCGAGACGGTGGGGCCGTAGGTGGCGGCGCCGCCCCCTGTAGGTCGCCGGTGCGGCGCTGGCGAGGTGGGGAAGCGGCGGCGGGCCGCGAGATCGTCCGCGGCGATTCCCGCGACGGCGAGGCGCCCCGGGACGCGAGCTGCGGCGAGAAGGGGTAGGCGGCGACGGCGAAGCCCGCAGTGCGCGTGGATGTGGACGGGGAAGGCCGGAGTGGCGTGCGGCCGCACGTGGGAGAGAAAAGGGGAAGATCGATCTGCGGTCAGTTTTACACGAAGGTCCTCGGAGTTTTCAGAAATTACTATCAGGTCCCTGTCTGCGGGAAAGTATGGATTGCGGGTTGATTTGTCGATTAGGGAGGGGCTTTTTTGCGAAAACGTCATGGACGTGTGCTGAGGCCGTCGCTCCTGAGGACCGTCGGATCACCGAGCAACGGCCGTGATTGAATCACTGTTCATTTCTACAGTGATTACAGGCGCTGCTACAGTACGCGAGCGCGGACAGGCCGAGAAACTGCACAGATTTGATATACTTAGTAATTGTGCGTAAGCTAATATATGCTGCTTTTGACGTTGTGAATTTGCAAATGGAAGGGAAAAGAGGATAGGTAGCCAATATTCATGGCTTCCATTTGTTCCATTTGGAAGCATGTCTTCCTGATGTCCACAAGATGAGGTGCCAAAAGACCGGTGCCATCAAGCAGCAGCAGCGTGCATACATCTGCTCATTTTACACTTGTTGCTCATTTTCAATGACTCACTGTCCCATGACCTGTTTCAATTTTGTTCCCTATATTCTTTTTCCAAACAAAACATGTGCTCACTCTATCAATATACCTGTCGGTCCGGAAACACTCAGACTTGTCGAAAATACAATCTGTGCTCAAACTTCAGTGATGCTCTGCGAACGTCAGAGAAATTTTCCTTAAATTTCACCCAAACTGCGTAAGTCATCTGTTTTAGTGAACATCGATGAACTGCTGACACCATGAGTGCATAGCTCAGTTACATTTGCTGGACTAACTTTAAAGGGAAAAGCACAAATCACTAATGCAAAATACATAATATACATTAAATTCCACTGCCACAAAGAGAAATATGGGGCCAGATGAAATATTTTTGAAGTGGACAAAAACATCTTGATGCTACTTTGCTCAGAGCATCAGCACAAGAAACATGACTCCACAACATATTACACAGTGCCATACATGAACAAAAGAACAAATGCTATCTTTAAACAGGGTGCTTCATAGCATAGTGAATGAATGAATGCTCAACATTTTGGTCAATAATTTAATAAGGAGTACTTTGCACGCACAACAATCCTGCCCTTCTCCACACCCAATTTTGCTCCTGTGACCAGCCAGTGGCCAGGAGCATCTTGCGGGCCCTTCAGCGTCTCTGTCATGTCAACAATCTTCACAAGTTTAGCATTACTATCACTAGAGGACGATGAAGATTCATCTGTCCTGTGCATCGAAGAACTTGGACTGTGGTCCCACACTGATCTCCTAATTGTGCACCCAGGGACTCTGGAGAACAACAGTTTAAGGTGTAGTACACTCTTTGCACCGAAATCCCACACTCCCAACTGTGCCCCCGTGACAATATAAACGCCAGACAGGTCCGTGATATTTGTTTCGGTGTACTCTATGGGCGCAGTGCTGACATGAGCAAAATTCTTCCACTTGATTGGTTCGAACCATCGGCTATCCTGCTCTTCAGGTCCTTGCCATTTTGGTGGCCCAATCATGATATGTGCATCCCAATGAGGTAGAAATATTTTTGGTAAGGAGCCAAGGTGCTGCAAATGAATAGTCAAACGGTTCTGTTTTGCTCCTTCCAAGCACAGCCTGAGGCCAGTGACCGGTCTACGCCCAACAGATATCTGCATGTATTCCATTGGAAGTTAGCTTCAATTAGATTGCTCAGCAAAACTTTCATCCTAGAAAATATATTTCGGGCTGTCAGTGAATGGAAATTCCAACTTAAGTAGTTGTCCTCTAATTTAGTTGTGCCATCTTGTGGCCACAAGGCATGATGAATTGAATTTAAGATATTTCAGGGCAAATCATAACAGTTACCCTATCAATGGTAAAATCAGGGAAGCAAAAAGAAACTATCGTGCTCATGTATTCAAATCTAAGGGCACCCTTTACCTGTTCTGTGCTAACAAAGAGCTTTGGGCCCATCAAGCTGAACTGAAGCGACGGGCACACAGGCTCTTTTCTGTTTTGACCAGCAATACCCGGTGGTACTGGAGCCCAAACTAGTTGAACTTGGAAATCTAAGAAGTATTGTAACTCTTCAATTGGAGGTTTGTCTGGAGAACAAAAATTAATAAAGATCATCAAAAAGATACCATGAAATATTATAATTTTAAATCACAAGTACAAAATCAAGCCTAATTATCCAATATAGGAAAATGTTTTCTACATTGCTATTTAGATAGCCTTACTATATTGAATTACTGATATAATCATGCTAGACATAATGAGTTTAGGGCAGATATGCAGGTCCTAAACACACAAACATTACCCGTACAACAACATTTGTCCAAACAGAAGAACAACTGCACAGAGACACTGCTACTATAATACTGATGACAGTAGCAACAGCTCAGGTATTAAAACTTAGAAGTACACATTGAAGGTGGCAAATGGATGTTAAAGGTACAGTCCTGAAAAGGGAACCAGATACATGTCTTACATGTCAAGTACAGATCTATTGCACGAGCAATGTGCTTCTTCCCAGGTATATCGTCAACAAGGGAAACTATAGGGAGAAATGTCATGCCTATGACATCTGGTGCTGAGGAAACAGTTCTTCTCCAGTCAATAGAACTCTGAACAAGATCGCAACCTCCTCTCCTTCTGAAGATTACTGTCATATCCTGTATAAGTGACTGGAGTTAGGAACTTTTGGCAGCTCAAGAGGTGCCGTGCACATAGCACATACGTATAGTGTATACTATAATATATTTTGTTCTTATATTGAACATCTCTGAAGTTTCAAAGTAGCTAACTTCTTACGCGTGATACTTAAGGTGGTTTTAAAAGACATAAACATCTCCCCATGAAGAGAAGTGCTATAGTATCTAACTAATAAAAGGAGTAGGTTGTGAAAGTGACAATTCATATTCACTTGCTTCATTCGATTTAGTTAAAGAAAACAGACCCTGTGCCATTTCCGTTTTACTTGAAAGTAAATGTAGCTATGCTGCCTATGTGTCAAATAAAAATCGTCTGCGCAAATGTCATCCTTTTAACGCAGCCCTCAAGGCGCACCAATAAAGGAAGTCATGGCAAGTTCCAATTCTTATCAACAATTGCAAATAAAAGAGATTACTCTTATTAACATAAGATGGCAAGACAAGGGATTGACTAACCTTCTCACTATAATTGATGGGGGGTGCATTTGACTTGCTTTCCTCACCCGAGAATCTCTCATTCCCAATTTCCGTCACATAATTTCTGAACTCCGATTCGGACAATTGGGACGAGGAATGCTGCTTTATGTATACTTCATCCTTACCGCCAACCATTACCGAAGTAATAATATGTGTACCGTAGTTCTCAACAAAGCTGGCAGAAGTGTAACAAGATCAACTTATTGTTGTATGGTAAGGGTAGGTGATATGCAAGGAATTATAACGGATGGCCATAATTAGAACTGACCCTGATAGCAGGGTCAATGGAGAAGATTACCTACTGACCTAGCCAATGCTGATGGATCCCAAGTATATGGAATTGCGCGCTTTACACTCTCTTGCAGAATCAGTTCATCACTAGTTATTTTAACTCTATATAGCGGCACAGAACAACCATCGACCGCAAGGGACTTGGTTGCGGCAGCATCATTTTTCCAAGAACCAGTAAAGCTGAACAGCGAGTTGAAGGAACCAAGCGGTACTGTCTCCAGCAAGCCCGCCTTTCTGTTGAAATGTTCGGCCATCTGAGCAAGAAATGGCGATGTCAGATATGGCGAAGCGAACAGCCACGAAGCTTATAACAGGAGTATGAATTTAGATTTGCATCGCAACACATAGAACGGGCAAGACATGCCTTATGTGTGAGCACGATCCAATCAAAAGCACCAATCGGGACACGGAAGAATCTCCCTAACCTTCTGGAAGCTGCAGACGAAGGGCTCGTCCGGCGCGGCGCCAGGCGAGACAGGGCGGCTGCGCTCGGGGTTGCCGCGGTAGGCCTCTACCTCGACATCCGGGGGAACGCCGTCGAGCACCCCGCCGCCGATGGGCAAGTCCCGTGCGCGGGCCTCGTCGAGCGCCACGAGCCTCCCGGAGCCCTTGCAGTAGAGCAGGCGGTGGTCTCCGGCGGCGTCGAGGCCGCGCCCCACCGCCTGCAGGGCCGCCTCGAGGGCGGACCCGGCGAGGCTCATGGGCCCCTCCACTTCTCCGCAGCCGCCTCGAGATCCGTGGCGATTCAGCTCGGCTACAACAATCAGAGGCTGCTCCGGTGCTCCTTCTCGGAGATTACGGTAGGGGGAAGAAGACACGGGCGGGGGTTGGAGGGGTCGTCGCTAGAGAAGCTTTTGACCGCCGCTATTGCTGTCGATCGGGGAGGAGAGGGGGACACGGTTTCTACGGGAGGAAGGGAACTCGGAAGAAGGCGACACTGCCTGCCTGGAGTAGTTTGGTTTGACTGGTTTTCTTTTTTCTTTTTCGCGAATGACTTTTTTCTTTCTTTTTTTGGGTCCTCCTGGCTGTTATTTGCTCCGACTAGTAATTTTGCACGCGCAAGGCGCGTCTAAGTTTTATGCCCTCCTAAAATTGGTTTGTGGTAATGTCTAATTTATGACTGTATTTTTAATTTTTTAATCCAAAGTTAAAACATCACATATCATCGCCATGATATTTATTCTGTAAAATCGCTGAATTAGTTTTCACACTCTCCTACCATCCAATAATATCCAAATTGATTGCCGCTATTATGGCAAATTACTGTGAGTTTCCAAAATAACAACACGGGTATGCAAAGCTGGAGGTTTTAATTCCTCTCAAAATCAGCGTCTCTAATTAATTCTCTGAATTACTCCCCTATTAACTCGGTTGTTGATTTGGCAAGAAAGTAAGTGCTCGTTGGATCTAGCGTTAGACTTTCGAAAAGAATGAAGACTGACAATGTGTTTTAGCGGTGACTGGGTCCGTTAGATCTAGCGTTAGACGGCCAAAATCGTTTGGATCCCCACGCTCTGTGCCTTTTTATATTAGTGGTGATTCAATCTTGTCATATCGCCCCGGATATTGATATTTCAAAGCACGTCTTCAATGTTGTCATGCCGGTTTCTTAATGCAGTGGTTAAGAACTGGAATGCATGGCGTTGAAAAGGTACTGGTTTGACTTTCTGCATTGTCCTAATTATTTGGGAATATACACACAAACAACATGTCAATTTAAGTGCTTTTTTTTCTCTCTTGGTGTTATAAATTTCAAGATTTAATATTCTACTAAGAAATAGTCCAAGTTCTAGTAACTATGTTACTTGTGTACACTTTCTTTTTTGTTCTTTTGATGGTCCACCATAAAATAACCAAAATTATAATAGGTTTTTGTGGATGTTTGTGTCGACATCATTTTATAAAACAACCATATAGAAATTCAAAGTCATACACTTGGACCAAAATACGGTGTTGTGATAACACTTACCAAAGGAATTTATGAGTGATATATCTATGTATACTTTTTATAAGTCAAAATCATACTAAAAAGCATTAAATTAGTCTATCTTTACATGTAAGTTGTCCACATCATTCACTATTTGGGCCATTTATTTATCTCATAGTGAGGAGTGACAGAGTACTAATATACATATGTTACTAGTCTATGTTACTACCTCTATAGTGGTAGTAACATGAGTGTGGTGTCATGCAAGTGTGTATTTATTACAGTGTAGACTCATGTTGTATTAGGATATGTGATGTTACGGTAACTATATGTTATTCTATTTGTCTCTCACTTCATTAATTGCATACCACATCATTCATTTTGTCTATATGACATTTATGTTACTCCCGCTATGGCTAGTCTCACTGCATCATTCCCTATTTAAGACATTTATTTACCCATGTTATTACATATTTATTAATGTTATTCACATACAAGCTATTCAAAATATAAATTATTTTAGCCATACAATTTTGCACATCAACATTTTTTAGCGGTTAAATATATAAACATTTAATATTAATTAAATTTTGCTTTTTTGTCTATTGTGGCTAATCAAATCCTCCATATTCTCGATATTTCCCATTTCATGCATCAAATATCATTTCTTTTATACTATATTTTTTCTAAGGTTCCCGGGATATCTTTCTACTACTTCTTATAAGCAAAACTCCATTAATATGCATTAATTATTTTTCTATCTCAGCATGCAAGCTATCCAAATCATCCATTCTTTTAGCCAATCAATTGCCCATGCCATCCCCAAATAATATTCATTAATTATAGTATATTGTATCCACGTCATCTATTGTTTTAGCCATACGTCCACGTCACCATTATTTATCGTCAAATACATAACAATTTCACGATTATAAATAAAAAACCCCACTAACATATGTATTAATTATTTTTCTATCTCGACATACAAGCTATCCACATCATCCATTCTTTTTGCCAATCAATTGCACATGTCATCCCCACTAATATTTATTAATCATAGTATATTGTATCCACGTCGTCTACTGTTTTAGCCATACATTCACGTCACCATTATTTGTCGTCAAATACATGACAATTTTACGTCAATAATATATAACTTCTCGACTATTGTGGGATTTCTGCATATTTTTGGAAACAATTTCATATTTCATGTGTCTTATACATTTTTATTTACACAAAGTTCTTAATGCAATTCCCGATGCAACGCGTGGGGTATTTTTCTGGTAGCCCTTATAAAGCAAAAACTCACTAAGGGGTCATTTAAGTTGTCTATCTTGACATGCAAGCTATCCACATTACATACTATTTTAACAAATCAATTGTCCATGTTATCCCCAATAATATTTATTAATGATTGTATATTTTTGCATGCAACATATCCACATCATCAATTGTTTTAAGCCATACAAATATGCATGTCACAATTTTTTAACACATCATACCTCTTTATTCATTCATAATCAAAATTACATCATCAACCAAAAGAGGTACTATGTTTTAGGTGTCAATACACAAAAATATCACGACAATTAAATTTAGCCCCTCAACTACAATTGAATCTCTCATACTTGTCGACTATTCATATTTCACGTGTCTTATAACTTTATTTACCCATTAGATTTTTTAAAGAGATCCCGCCACAACGCGCGGGGTATTGTACTAGTATCATACTATGTGTTATGTGTTGATCGCTATCGGTCTCATCCTCCATAAAGGAAGCAACTATGTCGTCCGACAGTGTTCACGGAAGAAGCACATACATGCAAATACATGTTCAGTTATGTTGCCTTATGAATTATGATGCTTGCTTATGTGGCGCCCCGACCCGACTGCTCTACAGTGATGCTGTGTGTCACCGGTTAACGATACAACCGGAGGTTATGGGTTTACCAATCCCCGGCCAAAACCTTTGGCAGGCGTTGCTCGGAATGAATCATCGGCAACGCAACACCCCGATTAATGCCTTAACACAGGCACAACTATCAATGCATAATAGAGAGATCAAGACTTGTGGAACAACTGGCACATCACAAACTCTACGACTCAAAGCATTATAGTCAACTCTTATAATAGAGAAAGATAGCAAATATTACAACCAGAGGTCACAGACCCAACAGTACATCATGCGGAAGCGAAATATGTTGTTCTAACAACAAGAACCAGATTATGGCCCAAGAGGCCTACAAATAAACATTCCAGCGCCAGCTGTTCCGGGATGTCCCAAGCTGCCACCTGGGAACCCCAGACTACTCGTCGATGTCCACAAAGAACCCACCTTCGAGGTCGGTGAAGCTCTCCTCTGAAACAAAACAAACGATGTTGAGTTCGACGAACTCGCAAGATTAAATATAGAGCTTTAGCTCGATGAGGCTTTCAAAGTTTTATGGCTGTTTTGCATAAAGCTGATTTTATTTATAGAAACACGACTCCAAGGCATCGACTAATCAGAATATTTTCAAAAGGGGTAAGAAGTAACTCTTTTCTTTTGATCCTTACTCATCATCAACCACCATCATCACTGTACCTGTTCTACAAAGGCACCTCCCCGAATCACCCTCGAGGAAGCTAACCTTGCATTCTTGAGTAGTACCTTTAGTACTCAGGTTTTAATCATTCCGTTCAAGTTTTCTATGATCTTATTGTCCTTTCCCAAGTCGTCCATAACCGCGAACATAGCTTTTCGAAAAGATTTACCCTGCAGGGTGTATAATGTTTGCCACGCGTACCGTCCGGCCCATTGCCTGTACATTAGCTCTCTTCCATGTAAAGCCGGCTGGGTGGGAGCGGTGACGACTTCTCCCTCGCTTGAGACTATCCAGGATCATCAGTGGCGGTAGGACAGGTTCAGTGCCTCCAACACCCTGCCCCACGGCCACTCATTTTCCTAACACCACCATCCTCATCCCATTCTCAACCACCATCATCACGCACGCGCAAATGGAAGCTCGAACTTGTGAGATCCTGGCTCAGGGCTTAACAGGATTGATAGAATACTCATATCAACAAGTTGCAACTTCTTTTCTGGAAACTCATCTGGAAGGAACTCCGAGGTAAAGCGTGCTTGGCCCGGAGCACTCCCAAGGATGGGTGACCGACCGGGAAGTACTTCCCGGGTGCGCACGAGTGATGACAAAGTGCGCAGAAAAGACCGGTGTTGATCTGTGGGGCCAGTCAAGAGATCCTAGAGAGCTGCCAGGGGTGACAGGCCCGGCCCGGGGGTAGGCCGGGGTGTTACAGAACTAGAGGACCCTGGCTAGCCCCTCACAAGTTATTTAGCCGAATAAGGGTTCCTGCAATTGCATAGGCCTCACGCATGGTTGCACGCTCAGTCTTGGTTCAAGAGGTAAAGAACTCGCACCTAGGCGGCGAGAACGAGACAAAGCACCACAACCACAGTGGCCTCTCATCCCCACCTTTAAACATCTTATTACCTGTCACCACAATTCCTCCACCATCATCCGGGCATCTCAACATCTGTTTCCAACATGGAATATCCATCGGACGAATAAGCATTTAACTAAGCATGGCTAAGCAACAACATAGCATAGTTAAGTATCTCCGTCCAATAGTACAGACCTATGGATAATAGGGGGAAAACAGGTAATGGCATCGGAAACTTAATGCAACTATAGGATACTCTAATCCAATCAAATTGACATTTGGAACCGCATGAAATATTATAGTGGAGAAAATATTTGCGGAAACATAGGATGAGACATGCTCAGAGGGGGATTACGCTTGCCTTGCTCTGAGTGCTGGTAATACGGGTCGTCGGGGTATTGCGGCGTAACCCCGACTGCTTGATCTATCGAAGCATAACATCGGAAGAAACAATCAATCACCACACATGCTTTAAAAAATGCAATGCGCAAACACATGATGACATGACATTTTAAATCCCCGAAATGAGGATGATTCAAGCTATTCAACTTAAACGGAGTTCGGATGCGTAAAGGGCACATCTCGAATACACCGTGGAGTTAAGTAAAGTAGCATCTTTACTTGTTAATTGGAATAGATGAACCCTATTGTTAACTTGCATATGAATGACATGATCAGGTGATAAAATGCAGGGTTTAGGTGATTAAGCATCCTTGCAATCCAAACCAAAGAGTGAGCTGAGAAGGGTTTGTATTAGTGTTGAAATAGGTTAAACGGATTATCCGGTGAAATAGGACTCGGAATATCCGGGGTAGTCGGATTATCCGATGGAGTTGGAATCGGATTATCCGATCCATCTTGCTCGAAAAAACGGCTAAGGACCTTAAATTGAACAGTGGTCTGGAGTACTGATGATTTTCGGATTATCCGATTTTGGGCTAACTCGGAATATCCGATCGACACGGCTGGACTGAAATTTCGCTAAGGACTGGAAGCAGCTACGTACTGGAGGTCTCCGGATAATCCGATTGTGCGGGAATCGGAAACTCTGAGCGGATGACACGGCAGCGAGCTACAGCTGCGGTTCCCCACGGGCTACGGAGCACGGCAGAGCAAGGGGAGAGAACGGGGAGACGAGCTAGCTCACCCTGAGTACGACGGTCTGGTCGGCTAGGTCGGAGGAGGCTTGACGGCGACGGAATCGTCCGCGGCGTCCGCGGCCGGAGCTCAGGAAGAAGCGGACATCGGCGTCGATTACGGCCCGCCCGCGTCGATTACTTTTGCGAGGAGGCAGAGGGAGACGAGGCGGAGCTTCCTGCGCTCTTCGATTCGTCGAGGGCGGCTCGGAGCGATGCGCCGTGCTCAACAATGGCGGCGGCGGTGCGGGAGAAGCAAACGAGGAGAGAGAGGAGGGCAGAGGAGAGCCGCGAAGTGGGAGGAGGAGCAAAGGGGGATGAGGAGGAGAGAGGCGGCGATGCGGCGTTCTTATCCTCCCATCTGGACAGCGAGGGCGACACGCACGGGATCGACCGGTTGAGCGTCCATGGCTCTGGGTCGCTACAGGGAGAAGATGACCATCTTGCAGAAAACCCCCTGCACTTCTTTTCCCATTACAACTAAGCCTTCTCAGCTCTAGATTTAGTAAAAATCACTCGCTTTTGGATTATTTGGGATACTTGAACATTTTAGAGAAATATGAAATTATTTGGGTAGCCTCTCCATATCGAGTAGAAGCTACACAAAAATTTGGGCTTCAAAATAAAATGTTTTGAGCAACATATGTTCAAAGGTTAGAATATGGCATTTTTCCTAAATAAAAATTATAATCCGTTAGAAATTGTAAAGCAAGTTCAAAATATTATTTTTGAACTCTTGGAACTTCCTTGACAAGCATAGGATGTCAAAGTATTTTTGTTTTGCAAGTTTGAGTGCTTTCATTGATTTGAGATTTGTTAAAGCAAGTTTGGCATTTTGTTTTTAAATGGTGCCAAACCAATTAGTGTGTTGTTTAGCAAATTAATATGGATGCCATGATGCAATGAAACACAAAAGTGGAAATTTTACTCAGGTTTTTAGGTTCTCGACTTTGGGGCTGTTACAATTCTACCCACCTTACAGGAATCTCGTCCCGAGATTCTAAGAGTAGGAAAGAGGGAGAGGGTTACAAGGTACTTCACGATCTTCTCGCGTCAGGTGGCTTTCTTCCTGACGAGGTTGATTGAGGGCATCATGGAGGTCTTCATCAGCTTCACTTCGAGGTCATCGCTCAACTACACCATAAGAGAGGGGGAACGACTCTGGAAGGAGAATGGTCCTCGTAAGGATGCGAAGATCGGGTACCTCATAGTCCCTGGGAATGGGACTTCAGTCAACTCTGGAATCGACAGTTAAGAGACACTTGCGGGTGACGGGAGATTGACAAGAAGTTTCTAGTTGGTGGGCAACTGTTTCTCAAAGTTTCAGGATATGAACTTCGCACAAGGCCCTAAGTCTCTGAAGGAGAAGGTTAAACAAGATTTAAATAGATGAAGAAGTAACTTCTACCAAACAGCTTGAGTAGAACCTTCCTCACGGAGGAGCATTTCGGATCACAGGAGAAGGGTCGAGAAGATCGACAGAGGGAACTTTAGAAACTCCAAGAACATTAGTATCGGGAAAACTTCTTGATGTTCTAGACATCGGAGTCGAGCTTCTTGAGGATCACCAACCATCATTTTCCGATTGAGAGTCAGATCTAGTTAGGTGTAGAGATACTTTGGACTCAGCATGTAGGAATAGGAAATCTCTGCAAAGCGTACCAACGGATTACATTTGCTAGAACCCCAAGAGCTAGACTAGAATGTCAAACCCCAGAGGAGGAAGGAGATTGCGGAACTCACGTATTAGCAACCTGTCAGAGGACATCTGCCCTACTTGAATATCTTGCAGCGAGACACGATTTAGTTCTTGATGGGAAACACCAGAGAAGACAAAAAAGTTCTCAGACTTCTTCTCTTTCTGGAACAATTCAATCAGTGGCCTGGATGCATAGATGAAATTTCCAAGGAATGGAGGTAACAACATACTATTTTAGGAATCTTCTGCCTATGCAGGATGGTCTTGAGATGATTCCAAGGAAACTAGACAATTCACTTAGATCCACGGTGACATCTTTCAGCAATTGCACGTGAACCAGAGAAAGTCACTTCTAACTTCCAGAACACATACCTTGTTAAGCGATACAACTGGAGGTTACGGGTTTACCAATCCCCGGCCAAAACCTTTCGCGGGCATTGCTCGGAATGGATCACCGGCAACGCAACACCCCGATTGATGGCTTAACACAGGCACAACCCTCAATTTATAATAGAGAGATCAAGACCTGTGAAACAACTGGCACATCACAGACTCTACGACTCAAAGCATTATAGTTAACTCTTATAATAGAGAAAGATATCAAACTACAACCAGAGGTCACAGACCCAACATTACAACATGCAGAAGCGAATTAAGTTGTTCTAAACAACAAGAACCAAATTATGGCCTAAGAGGCCTACAGATAAACATCCAAGCGCCAGCTGCTCCGGGATGTCCCAAGCTGCCACCTGGGAACCCCATACTACTCGTCAACGTCCACAAAGAACCCACTTTCGAGGGCGGTGAAGTCGTCCTCTGAAACAAAACAAACGACGTTGAGTTCGACGAACTCCCAAGATTAAATATAGAGCTTTAGCTCGATGAGGCTTTCAAGGTTTTATAGCTGTTTTGCATAAAGCTGATTTTATTTATGAAAACATAACTCCATGGCATCGACTAATCAGAGTATTTTTAAAAGGGTAAGAAGTAACTCTTCTCTCTTGATCACCTTTCTCATCATCAACCACCATCATCACGGTACCTGTTCTACAAAGGCACCTCCCCGAATCACCCTCGAGGAAGCTAACCTTGCATTCTTGGGTAGTACCTTTAGTACTCAGTTTTTAATCATTCCGTTCAAGTTTTCTATGATCTCTGAATCCATCACCAAGTCGTCCATAACCGCGGACACGGCTTTTCGAAAAGATTTACCCTGCAGGGGTGTACAATGTTTACCACGCGTACCGTCCGGCCCATTGCCTAGCTATTAGCTCTCTTCCATGGAGAGCCGGTTGGGTGGGAGCGGTGTCAACTTCTCCCTCGCTTGAGACTATCCAGGATCATCAGTGGCTGTAGGTCAAGTTCAGTGCCTCCAACACCCTGCCCCGCGGCCACTCATTTTCCTAAACACCACCATCCTCATATCAGTCCTGGCCACCATCTTCACGCACGCGCAAGTGGAAGCTCAAACTAGAGGACCCTGGCTAGCCCCGCCCGAGTTATTTAGTCTATGAGGGTTCCTGCAATTGCATAGGCATCACGCATGGGTGCACGCTCGGTCTTGGCTTGAAGGGGAGAACTCGCACCTAGGCGGCGAGAACAAGACAAAAGACCACAACCACCGTGGCCTCTCATCCCCACCTTTAAGCATTTTATTACCTGTCACCACAATTTCTCCACCATCATCCGAACATTTCCACATCTGTTTCCAACATGAAATATCCATCGAACGAATAAACATTTAACTAAGCATGGCTAAGCATCAACATAGCATAGTTAAGTATCTCAGGCCAACAAAACAAACCTATGGATAATAGGAGGGAAACAGGTAATGTCATCGGAAACTTAATGCAGCTATAGGATACTCTAATCCAATAAAGTTGACATTTGGAACCACATGCAATATTATAGTGGAGAAAATATTTGCGGAAACATAGGATAAGACATGCTCAGAGAGGGGATTACGCTTGCCTTGTTCAACGTGCGGATAGTACGGATCGTCGGGGTATTGCAGTGTAACCCCGCCTGCTTGATCTAACGAAGCATAAAACACGGGAAGAAACAATCAATCACCACACATGCTTCACAAATGCAATGCGTAAACACATGACGGCATGACATTTTAAATCCCCGAGAGGAGGATGATTCAAGCTATTCAAATTAAACGGAGTTCAGATGCTTAGAGGGCGCATCTCGAATACACCGTGGAGTTAGATAATGTAGCATCTTTGCTTGTTGAGTTGAATAAATGAAACCCTATGTTTAACTTGCATATGAATGACATGCACATGTGAAAGGTGCAGGGTTTAGGTGATTCAACCATTTTTGCAATCAAAATAACAAGGGGAACTAAACGTATTTTGTATTACAGTTGAAAAAGGCTAATCGGATTATCCGATGATGTTGGAATCGGATTATCCGATCCACTTGGCTCGAAAAACGGCTAAGGACCTGAAGGCAAACAGTGTTCTGGGGCACTGAGGATTTTCGGATTATCCAAATTTTGCTACCTCGGAATATCCGATCGACACTGCGTCTTGAAATTTGGCTAAGGACTAAACGTCTGGTCGCACTGGAGTACTTCGGATAATCCGATTTTTACTCCACTCGGATTATCCGACGCACTACACACATCGCGGGCGACGGCGAACTCCAGGGAACGAGAGCTACGGACCACGAGCGAGCGAGAGGAGGGCGAGGGAGGTTTGCATGCTCACCCTAAGCACGTAGGAGAAGGCGGCGAGGTCAGAGGAGGCTTGACGGCGACGAATTCGTCTGCGGCGGTGCTCGGACGGCAACGAGGAAGAAGAGGTCGTCGAGGTCGATTCTGAGCGGCCCGGCTCGATTCCTTCGGCGAGGACGGAGAGGATGACACGGCGGAGCTTCCTGTGGTCTTGGATTTGCTCGGGGACTCCTCAGTCGACGGCGGTGAGCTCGACCATGGCTCTAGGGCTGCGAGCTCGTGGGGAGAGAAATGGGGAACTAGGGAGCAGGTGAGCGAGTGGATAGGGAGAGCAGAGGGTCTCGTGGTGCTTGTTCCTCGCAGGGGAGAGGCAGAGCAGGGGGGGCCCGACGTGGTGCTGTGCGGGCGCTGCACGGCGACGGCATGGCGCCAGTGCGGAGGAGAGAGATGACCATTTTCCAGAAAACCCCCTGGCAGATTTGTTTCCATCACGAACAAGTCATTTTTAGTTTTAATTTTAAAAACCTGTGACTTTAGTCATTTAATTGAGGCACTTAACTCACTCCAAAATTTATGAAATTAGTTGGGGAGGCTCCCCTTAACATTTAGTTGCTCCACAAAAATTGGTGTCCCAAACTAAAATAGTCTGGACCACTTTTGTTTAGAAAGGTTGGATTAGGGCATTTTGCTAAATTCAAAATGTTGCTCCTTTAGCATTTTTAAAGCATGTGTCAAATATTATTTTTGAACTCTTGGAACTTCCTTGACAAATATAAGATGTCTAAGTATTTTGTTTTGCAAGGTTGAGTGCCTTCATTGTTTTGAGATTGGTTAGAGCAAGTTTGGCATTTTGTTTAGGTGGTGCCAAACCACAACAATTTCCTAACCCCACAACAATTCCCTAACCAAAAGTTAAAGGTTCCAAGTGGTACACATTGATGCATGGATGCCATGATGCATGAAACACAAAAGTGGAAATTTTACCCAGGTTTTTAGGTTCTCAAACTTTGGGCTGTTACACCTTGTGACTACACAAAGTTAGTTCTAACAAGTTTCCAGTGCTAACGCCCAATATCCCATATGAATCTCCTCAAACATGGAGAAAATAAGAATGTAGTTGATGAGCCCAACAACAAACTTATCCAGATACTCCAAGACGGTAGACTCATATGTTGCACGAACGGGCATAAGTATTGGTCAGACTAACACATTCAGTAGGTTAGTCTGAGTTTGATTTGACGATAGCCCAATTCAAATCAAGGATTTGTAGGATAGCATATCCACAAGGGAGATACCACCTAGCTTCAACACGAACAGACTAGACATCCCTTTAGGAAGGAACTATATCGGATAGAGTTTTTATCTTTTATCTCTCCAAGTTGTTTAAGCTCAACCGAATAATTCAGGACATCCAGCACGATTTTCTTGGAGAAAAGAGTTGTTCCGAGAACCAGCTTACTCATAAGCTCAACATCGCGGTCAGGTGACAACCTGACGATACTTCTGGAAAGACCTCCAGAATATCACGATCCACCGGTATGTCTTGAGTTCAAGAGAGAATCATGCCTTTCAAGGCAAAACAAGGTGGTCTTGGGAGCTTCGGCACGAACCTAACTCTTTGACCGAGGAAGGGCACCAGAGAAAACGAACTTGGTAACACAGTCAAATTCATATTATTGATCGGCTACCCAATCATGCTAAGAAGGTGTAACAGCCCAAAGTTTGAGAACCTAAAAACCTGAGTAAAATTTCCACTTTTGTGTTTCATTGCATCATGGCATCCCTATTAATTTGCTAAACAACACACTAATTGGTTTGCCACCATTTAAAAACAAATGCAACTTGCCTTAACAAAATCCCAAAGCAATGAAAGCACTCAAACTTGCAAAACAAAAATACTTTGACATCCTATGTTTGTCAAGGAAGTTCGTAGAGTTCAAAACAATATTTTGCAGTTGCTTTTAAATTAATAAAGGAGCAACATTTTGAAATTTAGCAAAAATGCCATATTCTAACCTTTGAACAAATGTTGCTCAAAACATTTTATTTTGCAACCCCAATTTTTGTGGTGCTTCTACATGTTGTGGGAGCCTACAAGAATTTTCTCAAATTTTCTAAAATGTTTAAGTGTCCCAAATAATTCAAAAATGAGTGTTGTTTACTAAATCCAGAGTGAAAAGGACTTAGTGGTGATGAGAAAAGAAAGGCAGGGGGTTCTTTGCAAAAGTGCCTCATCTTCCTCCTGTAGCGACCGACGCCGAGCCTTGCTCGCGCCGCACCAGCTCGCCACCGTTGCTCTGCCCACCGACGCCGCGGACAATGCGAGGTGGATAAGACCACCCCGTGGCAGCTCTCTCTCTCTCCCCCTCGAAATATCTGCTCCCTCCACTCTCCATTTCTCTCCCGCGAGGAAAACCGAGCTCGACGGCCGCTCGATGCCGATGCACCTCGCCGCCGCGGTGGACCTCCCCATCCATATCGAAGACCACCGACGGGACCGCCTCGTCGTCCGCTACGTCCACGCTGAAGGAATCGACCCGGGACGATGCCGTTTCACCGCGCCATCGCCATCTTCCACGCCGCCGGCCGAAGCTCCTCCGCGATGTCGCCGCCATCTCCGACCATCCCCATCCTCGTGGAGCTGTGTAGCACGCTCAGGGTGAGCCTGCTGTCCTCCGGGACCCCTCTGTTCCTCCCCTCGCCTTCTGTGTCGCCGTCGCACCGCAAGCCGCCGTGCCATCCGAGTTGATCGGATAATCCGAGTTCAGTAAAATCGGATTGTCCGGGAAACTCCAGTACAAAATTGCTTTTAGTCCTTAGCAGGTTTTGAGACATCCCTCATGATCGGATAATCCGAGTTAGCCACAACCGGATAATCCGAAAAACATTAGTACGCCTGGAAAAATAATAAAGGCGGGAAAATTATGTAAACTTCTAAAATCAATAACTTTTGAGGTGTTTATCCAAAATTTGCAATTGAGGTATAAAAATGTTCAGAAAAATGAAACCTAACCAAAAGTATAACTCACCCATGCAAATGAATCTTTTAAATTGTGAAAATAATTGAAATACACCTTCATCTGTGAAATGGGCAAATTTGGGAAATTCATAACTTCCTAAATATTGTTCAGAAAAATGCAAACTTGGCCTCAAAATGACCAGGAGAACAAACCTGATGTTTTGACATCAAATTCATGTTCAAATAAATATTTTTAATGGCTGTTTTCTTGTACTGTATGAAAATGGCGGAAAAGGATGAATTTGGAAAAAGTAATAACTTTTAAATAATGGTCCAAAAACTAAGTTTGACCTCTCAAAATGTTCCGCGAGTCAATACCTAACAGGAAACAACATTTTCATGCATCTTAGAATAATATTTAGGTGCTGGTCTTATTAGAGTTATTAATATGCCACTAAGATAAATATGAGGGTAGGCCAAATAATGCTTAATTATTTGGGACACTCATTTAACTCGATGATCATGTCTAGGATCTCTTAGTTGCATTAAAATGGCATATCATCATGAGTGTGCATTGCACCTACTTGTATTCGTGTTATTTATGTTGTTCCTTTTCCGGTGTTGCTTGTGCTTCGGTAGATCGAGGAGTTGAGGTGCAACCACAATTCTTCGACGATTCTTACTACCTTTCATATGAACAAGGCAAGCGTAATCCCCCCTCTGAGCATGTCTCCTCCTATGTTTCCGCAAATATTTTCTCCACTATAATATTGCATGCGGTTCCAAATGTCAATTTTATTGGATTAGAGTATCCTATAGTTGCATTAAGTTTCTGATGCCATTACCTGTTTCCCTCCGATTATCCATAGGTTTGTATTGTTGGCCTGAGATACTTAACTATGCTATGTTGATGCTTAGCCATGCTTAGTTAAATGCTAGCTGTACGATGGATAGTTCATGTTGGAACAGGTGATGAGATGCCCGATGATGGTGGAGAATTGTGGTGACAAGAAATAAAATGCTTAAAGGTGGGGATGAGAGGCCACTGTGGTTGTGGTGCTTTGTCTCGTTCTCGCCGCCTAGGTGCGAGTTCTTTACCTCTGGAACCAAGACTGAGCGTGCAACCATGCGTGAGGACTATGCAATTGCATGAACCCTTATTCGACTAAATAACTTGTGAGGGGCTAGCCAGGGTCCTCTAGTTCGAGCTTCCATTTGCGCGTGCGTGAAGATGGTGGTTGAGAATGGGATGAGGATGGTGGTGTTAGGAAAATGAGTGGCCGTGGGGCAGGGTGTTGGAGGCACTGAACCTGTCCTACCGCCACTGATGATCCTGGATAGTCTCAAGCGAGGGAGAAGTCGTCACCGCTCCCACCCAGCCGGCTTTCCATGGAAGAGAGCTAATGTACAGGCAATGGGCCGGACGGTACGCGTGGCAAACATTGTACACCCCTGCAGGGTAAATCTTTTCAAAAATCCATGTCCGCGGTTATGGACGACTTGGGAAAGGACGATAAGACCATAGAATAACCTGAACAGAATGATTAAACCTGAGTACTAAAGGTACTACTCAAGAATGCAAGGTTAGCTTCCTCGAGGGTGATTCGGGGAGGTGCCTTAGTAGAACATGTACAGTGATGATGGTGGTTGATGATTGAGAAAGGTGATCAAAGAAAAGAGTTACTTCTTACCCCTTTCTGAAAATATTCTGATTAGTCAATGCCTTGGAGTCGTGTTTCTATAAATAAAATCAGCTTTATGCAAAACTGCCATAAAACTTTGAAAGCCTCATCGAGCTAAAGCTCTATATTTAATCTTGCGAGTTCGTCGAGCTCAACGTCGTTTGTTTTGTTTCAGAGGAGAGCTTCACCGGCCTCGAAGGTGGGTTCTTTGTGGACGTCGACGAGTAGTCTGGGGTTCCCAGGTGGCAGCTTGGGACATCCCTAAACAGCTGGCGCAGGAGTGTTTATCTGTTGGCCTCTTAGGCCATAATTTGGATCTTGTTGTTTAGAACAACTTAATTCGCTTCCGCATGTTGTACTATTGGGTCTGTGACCTCTGGTTGTAATTTGCTATCTTTCTCTATTATAAGAGTTGAACTATAATGCTTTGAGTCGTAGAGTCTGTGATGTGCCAGTTGTTCCACAAGTCTTGATCTCTCTATTATGCATTGATAGTTGTGCCTGTGTTAAGGCATCAATCGGTGTGTTGCGTTGCCGATGATCCATTCCGAGCAACGTCTGCCAAAGGTTTTGGCCGGGGATTGGTAAACCCATAACCTCCGATTGTATCATTTAACTGGTGACACACAGCATCCTTGTATAGCTGTCGGGTCGGGTGCCACAAGTTGGTATCAGAGCAGGACTGCCTGTAGGAAACCCTTCTACTGGTCGACGTTCTAGTGTTTGTGAAAATATTTTTAACCTAAAAATGAGTTGTGAAAACCATCTTAGGATTCTTTTTACTCCTTACCTGGTTACCCTCTAATCTCGGAGCCATCTTACCTCCATTTTAGTTAAAAGTTTTACTCCCCGTGATCCTAAAGAAACGAGGTTGGGTTCTACCTTTAGTGTTATGTGTCTGGTTGCTCCCGCTGCGTTGCAATCCAAAATCAACTCAGATGTTTGAACACTGTTATTCCTACCGAGACTAACCACTCATTCCTTCTCTGGGTTCTAACCCAAGGACTTGAACCGAAGGTCCCGGATTGTACTTTGATTCTGGTGTATTAAATTATGTGGGTTGTTACCCATGTGATCCTCATTAGGGCTGTCAAAAAAGTTCGGGCTCGACAAACTGTGCGAGCTCGGCGCGCTAACAGCTCGGCTCGCGTTCGGCTCGAGTCTTTAACAAACCGAACTCGAACCTATTGTCAAGCTCGCGAGCTTAGCCGAACCGATCTCGAACAGTTCGATACAGCTCGAGATTTTCATACATCCCCTAATTTTAGATGGCGGGATAGCGCCATAGTGCTCCATTATTTTCAGGCCCAACAAAAAAGGCCCATCAATGGGAGTTCAACAGTCGACAGGGGACTATATATGACAACGCCTAATCCTATTCCGCAACCCTAATCCTCTGCCTCATTAGTCGCAAGACCTTGCGCCACCGCCAAGATTGGTACCGTGGGCATCATCCCGCCTGCCGATGTGAGTCTGACGCCGCTTGATCTGACGTCTTTCTTCTTTAGCCTGAGCTAGAGGTACGGGAGATCATATGCTAATACTAGTTTAATCTATTACTACCACTTGCATCTATCCTTACTAGTAGCACTTGTTTTGTTCGGTTAGTGCCGTTTGCATCTAGGCCTTTGATCTATTAGTAGCTCCGATTTGATCTGTATACTTCCTGGAATCATTGTCCTTTTGATTGTGATATGTTTGTACCACTTGCAAACAACATAATATAATTTCAAAGGTTTTAAATGAGGCTGGATAACTTATAGTTTGCATATGATTGACATAGATGTCTGCTCATGACGAGTCAAACAACGTCGATGCCGAGTCGCTGTTAGCAAGAGCTAAGGTTGGTGGTCATGAAGCCACAGAAAGACAAGATCCGCAGCCAATAGAGGTTGATATAGAGCCGCCACAGAAGGCAACCAGGGCTAAGAAGTCAAAAGTTTGGCAGTTCTTCGAGGAAGTTAAAGTTCCGTCGAAGAAAAGGAAAGGTGAAACTGAAGTGAAAGGTAAGTGCATGGCATGTGGAAGCCTATTTGCAAAGACAGCCAGCGGCACTACCTCTCACTGGATGAGGCACTTGACTACATGTGATCTGCACAAGTACAATCAAAAATCAAAGCAGCAAAAGATAATCAATTTTCGGACTGAAGAGGAAGCTGAAGGTGATGTGGAAACTCCCTCTGTTGTTAACCCTGGTTATTGTGATAATGCCAGAATTCGTGAAATTATCTGCAAGCTTATCATTGTTCATGACATGCCTTTTCGTCTTGTGGAATACAAGTGGTTTAATATTTTGTTGAAGGCACTAAATCCTGGTTACAAGAATATGTCTAGAAATACAATTAGAAATGAATGCATGAAGCTCTATGAATCTGAAAAAGACAAGTTGAGGAAGTACTTTAAGAATATTAAGAAGATAAGCCTCACATGTGATCTTTGGACATCTAATCAGACAATCTGCTATATGAGTCTAGTTGCCCACTATATTGATGCTGATTGGAAAATGCATTGTCGCATTATTAACTTTATTGAGCTGGAACCTCCTCATAGCGGTGTTGTGATTTCAGATGCTATTTATGATTGCTTGGCTGCTTGGAAGATAGAGGACAAAGTGGCTACTATCACGTTTGATAATGCTGCGAGTAATGATCTTGCTGTCAAGTTCTTGCTTGCTAAGTTCAAAAATAGAAAGGCACTTTGGTTTGAAGGAAAGTTTCTTCATGTTAGATGTTGTGCTCACATTCTGAATCTGGTTGTCCAGGATGGTCTTAAGATGATTGAACATTTGACTGATAAAGTTAGAGAGACTATTAAGTATATCAAGAAATCAAATAATCGCTTTTATAAATTTCAGAGCGATATTGATTCTCTCAACATTGGGCGTAGTAAGGGAATGGTTCTTGATTGCTGCACTCGATGGGGCTCAACATTTCATATGCTAGATTCTGCTTTCCATTATAGAGCTGCAATTGATGCTTATGCTTCAGGAGATGCAAACTATAGGTGGCTTCCATCTGAGGAAGAATGGTTGTTGTATGAACAAGTAAATTCTGTCCTTGGTGTTTTTCATGCAGCTACAAAGGCATTTTCTGGTTCAACTTACCCGACCTCCAACCCATTCTATCCTCACATTGTCAATATTAAGAAGATACTTTGTGGTTTGATGGAATCAAAGAAGAAATGTATTGCAGCAATGGCTGATGCAATGTCTGAAAAATTCAACAAGTATTGGGGGCCTGAGTGCAACACTCTATTTGCTATTGCTGCAATTCTTGATCCAAGATTTAAGATGGGTATGATTCAGTTCACATTTCCTTCTTTATACCCAGAAACTGAAGTTGATGAGAAACTGAAAAAGGTTGATACTACTTTGCATGAATTGTATGCTTTATATGAATCTGAAAATAACTAAAGTATGGCAGCATCAGCTAGTAATGTGTCCACTTCTGAGTGCACTAGTACATCTGTTAGTAGTTCTAGTACTGCCTTTTCTATTACTAGCCAATATCAAGAGTATATGAAAGCCAAGAATGCATACCAGCCTTCCAAGTCAGATTTGAAGAGCTATTTGGATGATCAGGTTGAGAACATTCCTGATGATAAGTTTGATATACTTGGTTGGTGGAAGATGAATGAATTGAAGTATCCTTTGGTGGCAAAGATGGCTAGAGATATCCTCACTATACCTGTCACTTCAGTCTCGTCAGAGTCAGCTTTTAGTACCGGTGGTAGAGTGATTGATGACTACCGTAGCTCTTTGCTCCCATCCACGGTGCAATGTTTGGTCTGTACCTCAAGCTGGATTAGAGGAGGCCACCACAAAGAGAAGGATGTGGTACGTATATATGACACATTCTATTATTTATACCAAAAATAGTGATGCTTTTGTATAATCCATTTTCTCTTTCTTCCATAGGAAGATGATGCTAATTTTATTCCGCTCGTATTAGTTGAAGCAAATCCCTTAGAGAGCAGCAACTAGTCACTAAGGCTATCACATGGTGAGTATATTTGTGGTTATCTATGATAATGTATTTTTAAAAGTTGAATTTCGGAGTATTTCTTCCGTTTTGATAACCTGCAAGCAAATTTGTTTTCCAGGTATCCTTTTGCCGTGAGTAAGTTAACAAAGGAGATCATCAATATTAGCAGTGGAGCACCACACGGAGTGGAAGCTGGGAGCCACGTTATGCGGATGAGACTTCCATTTATAATCCCTATGTAAGACTATTAAGATATTTGTGCTGCCATGTTAGTATGTTACAGCCGTCTTTGTTATGTGAGAATATATGTTTTTCACTCTGTTGTCATACTGAGATTTTATGTACTAATTGCCTTAACGAGCATTGACGAACCGAACTCGAGCCTAATCGAACTTTGGTCGAGCCGAACTCGAGCATGGATGTAGGCTCGAAGGTCAACCTGGGCTCGCTCGAGCTCGACTCAAACCTATATCGAGCTCGAGCCGAGCCTGACAGTGTTCGCTCGAGTTCGGCTCGTTGACAGCCCTAATCCTCATGCTAATTGTGAATCCCGGTACATGAAGCTGCCGTTTTACCCAAGTCCTTGTTTTTGATCTGTGAGGTAATGTTCAACCATTTACCACACCTCAGCTGACTATGTAACTTTAACTCTGCCATAGCTGGAGATTCTGTCTTGGAACCATCGGGGTTACGACCAGGATTCTCCTAGCGAGTCTCCCAAATATGTTCGTGACTCTGCTGCATCTCTCCTTTTTGGGCATGGTTATCACAATTGGGTAATAACCGGTGCATCTTCAACATCTTAGGATTCTCCTGAGCATGTTTCGTACTCTGATCTGCTTTCTAACCTTTGTCTGTCAATGACAGTAAAGTTTTATCGTGCGTTGGTATGTTCCGATGCAAGTCACTCTCCTGATCCGTCAAGACTTTCCACTTCATCTTGTTAGGAGAAACAAACTCTAGTACCTTGTCCACTTCTCGGACCAGGTCAAAGTAATTTAATCTGCGGAATAAGGGGCTTGTCTAGCTTTTGCTCTGCTTCACCTTAGAGTGTCTCACTCTTTGATATCAGGGTATCGTGCTAAGTATGATGATCCTCTTGATGAAGTGATGCTCTTACATTTCGTTGCTCTCCGTTTTCCAAGTAACTTGTTACTCGAGAATGATAAGACGTGAGCAATGATGTGGCTATCGGATATTCTCAGCAGTTCTTACTGTGTGGAAATCCAGGTAGATCCATTGTCCTTCTTAGCATGATTGGGTAGCCGATCAATAATATGAATTTGACTGTGTTACCAAGTTCGTTTTCTCCGGTGCCCTTCCTCGGTCAAAGAGCTAGGTTCGTGCCGAAGCTCCCAAGACCACCTTGTTTTGCCTTGAAAGGCATGATTCTCTCTTGAACTCAAGACATACCGGTGGATCGTGATGTTCTGGAGGTCTTTCCAGAAGTATCGCCATGTTGTCACCTGGCCGTGATGTTGAGCTTATGAGTAAGCTGGTTCTCTGAAAAACTCCTTTCTCCAAGAAAATTGTGTTGGATGCCCGAATTATTCGGATGAGCTTAAACAACTTGGAGAGTTAAAAGATAAAAGCTCTATCCGATATAGTTCCTTCCTAAAGGGATGTCTAGTCTGTCCGTGTTGAAGCAAGGTGGTATCTCCTTTGTGGATATGCTATCCTACAAATCTTTGATTTGAATTGGGTTATCGTCAAATCAAAATCAGGCTAACCTACTGAATGTGTTAGTCTGACCAATACTTATGCCCGTTCATACAACATATGAGTCTACCGTCTTGGAGTATCTGGAGGTACTTGGTCGTTGTATCTCCACAAAGATCCATCCTTCCGGAGAGGTTTCCTCCTTCCCTATGGTGTACTTCGATGGTGACCTCGAGGTGAAGTCGATGAAGATCTTCATGATGCCCTGGATCAACCTCTTCAAGAAGGAAGCCACCTGACGCGAGAAGATCGTGGAGTACCTTGTAAACCATTTCCCTCTTTCCTACCCTAAGAATCTCGGGACGAGATTCCTGTAAGGGGGGTAGAATTGTAACAGCCCAAAGTTTGAGAACCTAAAAACCTGAGTAAAATTTCCACTTTTGTGTTTCATTGCATCATGGCATCCCTATTAATTTGCTAAACAACACACTAATTGGTTTGCCACCATTTAAAAACAAATGCAACTTGCCTTAACAAAATCCCAAAGCAATGAAAGCACTCAAACTTGCAAAACAAAAATACTTTGACATCCTATGTTTGTCAAGGAAGTTCCTAGAGTTCAAAACAATATTTTGCAGTTGCTTTTAAATTAATAAAGGAGCAACATTTTGAAATTTAGCAAAAATGCCATATTCTAACCTTTGAACAAATGTTGCTCGAAACATTTTATTTTGCAACCCCAATTTTTGTGGTGCTTCTACATGTTGTTGGGAGGCTACAAGAATTTTCTCATATTTTTCTAAAATGTTTAAGTGTCCCAAATAATTAAAAAATGAGTGATGTTTACTAAATCCAGAGCTGAAAAGGACTTAGTGGTGATGAGAAAAGAAAGGCAGGGGTTCTTTGCAAAAGTGCCTCATCTTCCTCCTGTAGCGACCGACGCCGAGCCTTGCTCGCGCCGTACCAGCTCGCCGCCGTTGCTCTGCCCACCGACGCCGCGGACAGCGCGAGGTGGATAAGACCACCCCGTGGCAGCTCTCTCTCTCCCCCTCGAAATATCTGCTCCCTCCTCTCTCCATTTCTCTCCCGTGAGGAAAACCGAGCTCGACGGCCGCTCGACGCCGACGCACATCGCCGCCGCGGTGGACCTCTCCGTCCAGATCGAAGACCACTGACGGGACAGCCTCGTCGTCCGCTACTTCCACGCTGAAGGAATCGACCCGGGACGCTGCCGTTTCACCGCGCCATCGCCATCTTCCATGCCGCCGGCCGAAGCTCCTCCGCGACGTCGCCGCCGTCTCCGACCACCCCCGTCCTCGCGGAGCTGTGTAGCACGCTCAGGGTGAGCCTGCTGTCCTCCGGGACCCCTCCGTTCCTCCCCTCGCCTTCTGTGTTGCCGTCGCACCGCAAGCCGCCGTGCGTCGCCCTGCCATCCGAGTTCATCGGATAATCCGAGTTCAGTAAAATTGGATTGTTCGGGAAACTACAGTACAAAATTGCTTTTAGTCCTTAGCAGGTTTTGAGACATCCCTCATGATCGGATAATCCGAGTTAGCCACAACCGGATAATCCGAAAAACATCAGTACGCCTGGAAAAATAATAAAAGGCAGGAAAATTATGTAAACTTCTAAAATCAATAACTTTTGAGGTGTTTATCCAAAATTTGCAATTGAGGTATCAAAATGTTTAGAAAAATGAAACCTAACCAAAAGTATAACTCACCCATGCAAATGAATCTTTTAAATTGTGAAAATAATTGAAATACACCTTCATCTGTGAAATGGGCAAATTTGGGAAATTCATAACTTCCTAAATATTGTTCAGAAAAATGCAAACTTGGCATCTAAATGACCAGGAGAACAAACCCGATGTTTTGACATCAAATTCATGTTCAAATAAATATTTTTAATGGCTGTTTTCTTGTACTGTATGAAAATGGCAGAAAAGGATGAATTTGGAAAAAGTAATAACTTTTAAATAATGGTCCAAAAACTAAGTTTGACCTCTCAAAATGTTCCGCGAGTCTTATTGGAGTTATTAATATGCCACTAAGATAAATATGAGGGTAGGCCAAATAATGCCTAATTATTTGGGACACTCATTTAACTCGATGATCATGTCTAGGATCTCTTAGTTGCATTAAAATGTCATATCATCATGAGTGTGCATTGCACCTACTTGTATTCGTGTTATTTATGTTGTTCCTTTTCCGGTGTTGTTTGTGCTTCGGTAGATCGAGGAGTTGAGGTGCAACCACAATTCTTTGAAGATTCTTACTACCTTTCATATGAACAAGGCAAGCGTAATTCGCCCTCTGAGCATGTCTCCTCCTATGTTTTCGCAAATATTTTCTCCACTATAATATTGCATGCGGTTCCAAATGTCAATTTTATTGGATTAGAGTATCCTATAGTTGCATTAAGTTTCTGATGCCATTACCTGTTTCCCTCCGATTATCCATAGGTTTGTATTGTTGGCCTGAGATACTTAACTATGCTATGTTGATGCTTAGCCATGCTTAGTTAAATGCCTAGCTGTACGATGGATAGTTCATGTTGGAACAGGTGATGAGATGCCCGGATGATGGTGGAGAATTGTGGTGACAAGAAATAAAATGCTTAAAGGTGGGGATGAGAGGCCACTGTGGTTGTGGTGCTTTGTCTCGTTCTCGCCGCCTAGGTGCGAGTTCTTTACCTCTGGAACCAAGACTGAGCGTGCAACCATGCGTGAGGCCTATGCAATTGCATGAACCCTTATTCGACTAAATAACTTGTGAGGGGCTAGCCAGGGTCCTCTAGTTCGAGCTTCCATTTGCGCGTGCGTGAAGATGGTGGTTGAGAATGGGATGAGGATGGTGGTGTTAGGAAAATGAGTGGCCGTGGGGCAGGGTGTTGGAGGCACTGAACCTGTCCTACCGCCACTGATGATCCTGGATAGTCTCAAACGAGGGAGAAGTCGTCACCGCTCCCACCCAGCCGGCTTTCCATGGAAGAGAGCTAATGTACAGGCAATGGGCCGGACGGTACGCGTGGCAAACATTGTACACCCCTGCAGGGTAAATCTTTTCGAAAAGCCGTGTCCGCGGTTATGGACGATTTGGGAAAGGACGATAAGACCATAGAATAACCTGAACGGAATGATTAAAACCTGAGTACTAAAGGTACTACTCAAGAATGCATGGTTAGCTTCCTCGAGGGTGATTCGGGAGGTGCCTTAGTAGAAAAGGTACAGTGATGATGGTGGTTGATGATTGAGAAAGGTGATCAAAGAAAAGAGTTACTTCTTACCCCTTTTTGAAAATATTCTGATTAGTCGATGCCTTGGAGTCGTGTTTCTATAAGTAAAATCTGCTTTATGCAAAACTGCCATAAAACTTTGAAAGCCTCATCGAGCTAAAGCTCTATATTTAATCTTGCGAGTTCGTCGAACTCAACGTCGTTTGTTTTGTTTCAGAGGAGAGCTTCAACGACCTCGAAGGTGGGTTCTTTGTGGACATCGACGAGTAGTCTGGGGTTCCCAGGTGGCAGCTTGGGACATCTCGGAACAGCTGGCGCAGGAGTGTTTATCTGTAGGCCTCTTAGGCCATAATTTGGATCTTGTTGTTTAGAACAACTTAATTCGCTTCTGCATGTTGTACTGTTGGGTCTGTGACCTCTGGTTGTAATTTGCTATCTTTCTCTATTATAAGAGTTGAACTATAATGCTTTGAGTCGTAGAGTCTGTGATGTGCCAGTTGTTCCACAAGTCTTGATCTCTCTATTATGCATTGATAGTTGTGCCTGTGTTAAGGCATCAATCGGGTGTTGCATTGCCGATGATCCATTCCGAGCAACGCCTGCCAATGGTTTGGCCGGGGATTGGTAAACCCGTAACCTCTGGTTGTATCACTTAACCGGTGACACACATCATCCTTGTATAGCAGTCGGGTCAGGGCGCCACAGACGGACAATGGATGTCCCTGGATTTCAGCGCAGTAAGAACTGCTAAGAATATCCGATGGCTGCAGCGCTGCTCACGTCTTATCATTCTCGAGTACCAAGTTACTTGGAAAACGGAGAGCAACGAAGTGTAGGCGCATCACTTCATCAAGAGGATCATGATACTTAGCACGATACCCTGATATCAAAGAGCGTGACACTCTAAGGTGGAGCAGAGCAAAAGCTAGACAAGGCCCTTATTCTGCAGATTACATTACTTTGACCTGGTTCCGAGAAGTGGACAAGGTACCGGAGTTTGTTTCTCCTAACAAGACGGAGTGGAAAGTCTTGACGGATCAGGAGAGTGACTTGCGTCGGAACATACCAACGCACCATAAAACTTTACTGTCACTGACAGACAAAGGTTGGAAAGCAGATCAGAGTACGAAACATGCTCAGGAGAATCCTAAGATGTTGAAGATGCACCGGTTATTACTCAATTGTGATAACCATGCCCAAAAAGGAGAGATGCAGCAGAGTCATGAACATAGATGGGGATTCGCTAAGAGAATTCTGGTCATAACCCAGATGGTTCCAAGACAGAACCTAAAACAAGGCTAAGGGAGAGCTGAAGTTACATAGCCAGCTGAGGTGTGGTAAATGGTTGAACATTACCTCACAGACCACATGAAGGACTTGGGTTAAAGGTTAGCTTCATGTGCCGAGAATCATAAATGGCATAACGATCACATGGGTAACAACCCACACAATTCAACATACCAGAATCACAGCACAATCCGGGACCTTCGGTTCAAGACCACGGTTAAAACACAAAGAAAGGAACACCCGATTAGTTGCAACACAACCGAAGCACGGAAGAAGGAGAGTGTGGCTGAACAACGGTGTTTACTGTGGATTTTGACCCAACACGCATCGGAAGCAACCTGACATGTAACACTAAAGGTAGAACCCAACCTCGTGATCCTAAGTTTTGAGATAACAGATGAGGAGTAAAACTTTTAACTCAAATCGGGGTAAGATTGCTCCGAGATTAGAATGTAACCAGATAAGGAGTAAAAAGAATCCTAAGATGGTTTTCACAACTCATTTTTAGGTTAAAAATAATTTCACAAACACTAGACTCAACGTCGACCAGTAGAAGGGTTTTCTACATGCAGTCCTGCTCTGATACCAACTTGTAGCGCATCGACCCGACTGTTATACAGTGATGCTGTGTGTCACCGGTTAAGCGATACAACCGGAGGTTACGGGTTTACCAATCCCCGGCCAAAACCTTTGGCAGACGTTGCTCGAAATAAATCATCGGCAACGCAACACCCCGATTGATGCCTTAACACAGGCACAACTATCAATGCATAATAGAGAGATCAAGACTTGTGGAACAACTGGCACATCACAGACTCTACGACTCAAAGCATTATAGTCAACTCTTATAATAGAGAAAGATAGCAAATATTACAACCAGAGGTCACAGACCCAACAGTACATCATGCGGAAGCGAAATATGTTGTTCTAACAACAAGAACCAGATTATGGCCTAAGAGGCCTACAAATAAACATTCCAGTGCCAGCTGTTCCGGGATGTCCCAAGCTGCCACCTGGGAACCCCAGACTACTCGTCGACGTCCACAAAGAACCCACCTTCGAGGTCGGTGAAGCTCTCATCTGAAACAAAACAAACGACGTTGAGTTCGACGAACTCGCAAGATTAAATATAGAGCTTTAGCTCGATGAGGCTTTCAAAGTTTTATGACTGTTTTGCATAAAGCTGATTTTATTTATAGAAACATGACTCCAAGGCATCGACTAATCAGAATATTTTCAAAAAGGGGTAAGAAGTAACTCTTTTCTTTTGATCCTTACTCATCATCAACCACCATCATCACTGTACCTGTTCTACAATGGCACCTCCCCGAATCACCCTCGAGGAAGCTAACCTTGCATTCTTGAGTAGTACCTTTAGTACTCAGGTTTTAATCATTCCGTTTAAGTTTTCTATGATCTTATCATCCTTTCCCAAGTCGTCCATAACCGCGGACACGGCTTTTCGAAAAGATTTACCCTGCAGGGGTGTACAATGTTTGCCACGCGTACCGTCCGGCCCATTGCCTGTACATTAGCTCTCTTCCATGGAAAGCCGACTGGGTGGGAGCGGTGACGACTTCTCCCTCGCTTGAGACTTTCTAGGATCATCAGTGGCGGTAGGACAGGTTCAGTGCCTCCAACACCCTGCCCCACGGCCACTCATTTTCCTAACACCACCATCCTCATCCCATTCTCAACCACCATCATCACGCACGCGCAAATGCAAGCTCGAACTAGAGGACCCTGGCTAGCCCCTCACAAGTTATTTAGTCGAATAAGGGTTCCTGCAATTGCATAGGCCTCACACATGGTTGCACGCTCAGTCTTGGTTCAAGAGGTAAAGAACTCGCACCTAGGCAGCGAGAACGAGACAAAACACCACAACCACAGTGGCCTCTCATCCCCGCCTTTAAGCATCTTATTACCTGTCACCACAATTCCTCCACCATCATCCGGGCATCTCAACATCTGTTTCCAACATGGAATATCCATCGGACGAATAAGCATTTAACTAAGCATGGCTAAGCAACAACATAGCATAGTTAAGTATCTCCGGCCAACAGTACAGACCTATGGATAATAGGGGGAAACAGGTAATGATATCGGAAACTTAATGCAACTATAGGATACTCTAATCCAATCAAATTGACATTTGGAACCGCATGCAATATTATAATGGAGAAAATATTTGCGGAAACATAGGATGAGACATGCTCATAGGGGGATTACGCTTGCCTTGCTCAGAGTGCTGGTAATACGGGTCGTCGGGGTATTGCGGCGTAACCCCGGCTGCTTGATCTATCGAAGCATAACATCGGAAGAAACAATCAATCACCACACATGCTTTAACAAATGCAATGCGCAAACACATGATGGCATGGCATTTTAAATCCCCGAAATGAGGATGATTCAAGCTATTCAACTTAAACAGAGTTCGGATGCGTAAAGGGCACATATCGAATACACCGTGGAGTTAAGTAAAGTAGCATCTTTACTTGTTAATTGGAATAGATGAACCCTATTGTTAACTTGCATATGAATGACATGATCAGGTGATAAAATGCAGGGTTTAGGTGATTAAGCATCCTTGCAATCCAAACCAAAGAGTGAGATGAGAAGGGTTTGTATTAGTGTTGAAACAGGTTAAACGAATTATCCGGTGAAATAGGACTCGGAATATCCGGGGTAGTCGGATTATCCGATAGAGTTGGAATCGGATTATCCGATCCATCTGGCTCAAAAAAAGGCTAAGGACCTTAAATTGTACAGTGGTCTGGAGTACTGATGATTTTCGGATTATCCGATTTTGGGCTAACTCGGAATATCCGATCGACCCGGCTGGACTAAAATTTCGCTAAGGACTGGAAGCAGCTACGTACTGGAGGTCTCCGGATAATCCGATTGTGCGGGAATCGGAAACTCCGAGCGGATGACACGGCAGCGAGCTACAGCTGCGGTTCCCCACGGGCTACGGAGCACGGCAGAGCAAGGGGAGAGAACGGGGAGACGAGCTAGCTCACCCTGAGTACGACGGTCTGGTCGGCTAGGTCGGAGGAGGCTTGACGGCGACGGAATCGTCCGCGGCGTCCGCGGCCGGAGCTCGGGAAGAAGCGGACATCGGCGTCGATTGCGGCCCGCCCGCGTCGATTACTTCCGCGAGGAGGCAGAGGGAGACGAGGCGGAGCTTCCTGCGCTCTTCGATTCGTCGAGGGCGGCTCGGAGCGACGGCGCCGTGCTCAACAATGGCGGCGGCGGTGCGGGAGAAGCAAACGAGGAGAGAGAGGGAGGGCAGAGGAGAGCCGCGAGGTGGGAGGAGGAGCAAAGGGGGATGAGGAGGAGAGAGGCGACGATGCGGCGTTCTTATCCTCCCATCTGGACAGCGAGGGCGACACTCACGGGATCGACCGGGAGAGTGTCCATGGCTCTGGGTCGCTACAGGGAGAAGATGACCATCTTGCAGAAAACCCCCTGCACTTCTTTTCCCATTACAACTAAGCCCTTCTCAGCTCTAGATTTAGTAAACATCACTCGCTTTTGGATTATTTGGGACACTTAAACATTTTAGAGAAATATGAAATTATTTGGGTAGCCTCTCCATATCGAGTAGAAGCTACACAAAAATTGGGGCTTCAAAATAAAATGTTTTGAGCAACATATGTTCAAAGGTTATAATATGGCATTTTTCCTAAATAAAAATTATAATCCGTTAGAAATTGTAAAGCAAGTTCAAAATATTATTTTTGAACTCTTGGAACTTCCTTGACAAGCATAGGATGTCAAAATATTTTTGTTTTGCAAGTTTGAGTGCTTTCATTGATTTGAGATTTGTTAAAGCAAGTTTGGCATTTTGTTTTTAAATGGTGCCAAACCAATTAGTGTGTTGTTTAGCAAATTAATATGGATGCCATGATGCAATGAAACACAAAAGTGGAAATTTTACTCAGGTTTTTCGGTTCTCGACTTTGGGGTTGTTACAGCTTAGCTATGGCATGTTATGACTTCAACATAGCATATGTGCAAATTTCCTTTGTAGATTGTGCTCAGGCACAAATTCTGGTGGCCAAACAATCTGGTTGGTAAATAAGACTTTGCACATTCACTCCTCTTGTCTATATCTTTCTCTTGTAGAGTATGATCGTCGATCCAATCTTTAACTTTTGTTGTCTTCTCAAACTGATTAATTTCAAGGAATTACGGAACAATCGAACTTCATCCTTTCATAACCAATACTGCAATAGTTGAGCACGTTTCTTCCTCCACTCCATTCTCCACTCGCCCCTCCCCCCAAAAAAGAATACAAAATTCCACCAAGTATACATGATCTTAAACATGCCTTATATTATTTGTACCAAATGCTCTAAGAAATGGTATTTTAGCAATTCCAATGCACTTTTTGTAAATAATGTAACGATAGTAACTCCAACCCCCTAAAAACTAACCAAAGATCGGGGCGGTTAGGGACGTACCATTGCTATCGAGCGGTGCGGTCGAGGACGGCGCAGGGGCGGCTGGAGGCACAAAGTATGGTGCGTCGTGGCGCGGCAGAGAGTTTAATGGCGGAGCAGCGGAGTAGTCGAAGGCTGGCCGACTGGCGGTGCAGTCAGGCGTGGCAGAGAGGTGGAAGTGGGCGCGATCGATAGTGTGGTCAGGCGGCACAACAGAGAGATGCATATCGGTGCCTTTGAGGGCGATGAAAATGTTGAAGGTTTCAGACAGTGAGGTTTTTTTCTTTTCTTTTTTGAGATGCAGACGGTGAGGCTTGGTGAAGAGGTGGACAGATGCGCAGCGGACAGGGTTAGAGTTTTACGCGAGTGAGGTGGAGTTCAGTGGGCGTTTTTTCTGATAAGATTGAGAGAGACGAGTCTATGTAAGAAAATGGCCCTTTAATTTCTGTCTCCGTCTATGTAAGAAAATGGGCCTAAATTGCTTCATTCTTCCAGCCACCACGTCTGTTCCTGCATTTCTGCTCTGGAGTTTCCCGGACCGACATGTTGATTCATATTGAAGCACTGAAAGAGATGGCGGCTGGGATGACACGGAGAATGTCGGCAAGGCAACAATCTGATGGAACGTCTAGTCGACGCAACTGGGTTCAGTTGGTAGGTGACGTCTTGCTGGTTTAGCTGTCCCTACATTCTCGAAGCAAGTGTCAAGTACAGATAAGAAGAAAAAAATAGAGGAAGAAGTTGCAGCTCGAAAGCGCACAATGGCTAGATCAACTCAACAAATGGCCTTTCAGTCCTGTAGAGGTTACATATATATCTCGCCCCCTCAGCCTCTCGTCTCATGCCGCTGTCGAGTACCATGAATATCTAAGGCAGTAGCTCGTGAAAGTTGCAAATGTCAAAACATTTTTAAATTCTCGGTGGATATGCCCATATCGAGTTATTTAGACTAGGTTATGGAAGCCTCAGCTGAGAGCACTGCCTGGATATGCTCGCCGAGGTTTTAGTTTAGAGCCTTGGTCAAATTGAGTTATCTAGTCTAGGTTATACAAAAACCTCAGCTGAAATCGTTACATGGAGATATGCCAAAATCCATATGAAATATTCGTCTTGCCACCGCAGACAAGACGAAATCAATATGGATATGCCAAAACCAAAATGAAATACATATGCCAAAAACTTCAATTAGTCGCCGCACACCTGCCCGTTTAATTTTATCTTTGCTAACACTTGTATTCTTGGTGAGTCTTCTCATGTCTCAAGGTGACTTCTTTTTCCAACCACACTCAACGAAGAAATTTCGTAGGAGATCTAGGCTTTGCTTCTAGAAAAACACGTACGTCACCGTACCCACCTGCTTGCAATTCTTTTTGCCTTGTCCGTGGTTTCTTCCACGTAACAACGACAACACCAAACGACATGACATCATACAAGTACAGGTACAGAGGTACTTATCCGATCGTAACGTCGTAACGTTTAAGCAATGACAAGTGACAACATGTCGTTATCCTACTTCCTGTTCCCCGTCACTGGATGCTATCGACGATGTTTTCATCATACCTTCCTTCTTGTAGTAGGAAAAAGGCAAACGCTCGCGGCATGTCTTGACCCCAAACTTTGGTTCGCCAAAGTCTCTTGTTAAGCACTCCAACAATGAAACGGTGTCCACACATAAGCTGTCTAAATTTTCTTAAATATCCATTACATGTGGTTGAAGTCTTTCGATCAACTTGTAACCATCCTCGTCTCTTCAAGTCACTCCGTACATAATCTCAACTAAAATTTGCATCAACAATTCACTAATGTCTCGCCAAAACGCTAAGTTTTGGCCTTGTATTGTGCAATTTTAGGCTACTAAGATTTTTTAAAAATTCAAGAAACTCAAAGAATTACCAAACACGATTGATTATACATGTATCGTTGACACATTAAGATCCACCAACATAATATTGCTTCAAACAAGGTTTTTTTTTTTCCAGAGAAGAGACACATGACCTTGATTTAATTTACAGAAAGGACCAAGGTTCAGCTTACACTCTCGAGATACTAGTTTGCAAAAGAATGAGGAAGGGAAACCCAAAACCACCGACAGTATGAAGTGAAACCAACCTCCTAATTACAAAGAGAAACGACTTCCCACACAAGGCCAAAAATATTACTCCCTCCCATCCAAACTAAGTGTCGCGGTTTTGAACTGAGGTTAGGTCAAAACTGTGACACTTCTTATGTATAGGAGGTAGTATGTTAGCTATAGCTAACATCACTGAATTCACAGCTAGGGTCAATAAAAAGTTGAAGTCTTCTAGCACCATACGCAGGCGCTCCATCATATATAGATTGCCACTCTCCTTCATGTTTTGTCAATTGCGTGCAAATTCGCTTAGAAATTATATCGATGTTTTTGTAAATATTGTGAATAG
The DNA here is from genome assembly GCA_947311845.1 of Poa pratensis. Lineage (NCBI taxonomy): Eukaryota > Viridiplantae > Streptophyta > Magnoliopsida > Poales > Poaceae > Poa > Poa pratensis. Next base: position 26,898,822 of record CAMZMU010000071.1, on the reverse strand, counting down.
GCAAATTACAAACTTTATTATGGAAGACCAAATCGTTCCTAGTAGTCCAAATTGACCGTAACACCAAATATCGTCCATTGATACAACTGGCACCGCTCCCGAAGTCAAAACCAAATATGTGAACTCCTCAAAACTCCAGGAGGCTTAACCCTACCTAGACCCTCCCTACCACCCCCCCCCCCCCCCACCCACCCCCAGAGCGAAGTGAGATAATGGGCATTCAGACATTAAGTGGAGTATAATCTCAGGCTCACCATAAAGGTTGTGACCTATCTCACCCGACCATCCTTTGGCACTAAGATTCATAGTTCGTTGAATGCGCCCATGAAAACCCATCCATACGAACAACTTAATCTTCAAAGGCATTGGTGTACGCCAAAGGTCTATAATCCCCATATCCTCCATGCCTTGCTTTTTTTCGATTTGGTCGAAAAACATCTGTTGTTAGTCATCGCCCAATAACTCACATCTTCCCTGTCAGAAAGTTGCACTTCGCCATCTATTTCTTGCAGCACGGAGACCGCTGAAAAGACAGCCTCACACCTTCCTCTCGCAGGATCCGCTCAACAAAGCATGCCCAACTATACCAACCACATGTCTCTCCAAAATTTATTTTTGTTGATACGTCAAACCTTCATGCACCTGGATCCTGATTGTCGCAAGCCTTTCCAAAACAAGGATAAAAAATCACAAATCCATTGGTTCCATATATAAACTATGACAAAACTGTAAATTTAAAGGCCAACTCTTATGTGAGCGCCCCGGATAAAAAAAACTTTTATGTGAGCAACTAAAAATTTAGAGCGACACATCTAGGACCAAGTTCATAATAAAAACGGCACAGTTAATCAATACATATGTGTGCCTCGTAAAATTGTAGATTAGTTTAGAAGGCTGACAATTTCACAAAACCACAAATATGTATGTGATGCAAGATTGCTGACAAAAGAAAAAGATTTGTGATACAGTATGTTTTGTGTAGAAAATAAATTTGTGATACAAGATACGACCGCCAACATGGCAAACCGGCCTACTAGAACAAACATTTATTACCCAGCTGTCAGCCCCACTCATCCGCAGGGTTTTGCGGGGTTGAGATTCGCTGACTTTGCTCCCGCTGACTAGTGGGCCCCATAAGTGACTCAAAGTCAGGCAAAATCAGGAGAGCAAAGTCAGCGAATCTCAACCCGGTTTTGCGACCGCTGCCGTTTGATGCCATACCACAAGGGGCGGTTATATACTGTAGTCAACTCGGCCACCACACCACCCAGCCATAATTTTCCTACCAAGTTCTGAGAACAGTTTCGTTCCCCCTCCCAAACCCCACCTCTCGATTCCTTCCTCGCACTCCGCCCTATTCAATTCCTTCGCCAAAGTCTCCGATCCGATCTCCCGACCAGCGTGTTCCTATGGAGCCCAAGCCGCGCGCGTCGGCGGCGTCGGCGCCGGCGACCCCTCGGATCAGCCTGGGAAAGCAGTCGTCCATGGCGCCCGACGGCGGCGGCGGCGGAGGCGCCAACGGCGTCGCTGGGGGCGCGGAGCGATCGGGAGAAGCCGCCGGCGTCGCGAATTTCCAGCTCATGTACATGGCTCACGAGGGCAACGCGGAGGGGATACGCGAGCTCCTCGACGCCGGCGCCGACCCCAACTTCCGCGACTCCGATGGTCGCACGGCGATGCACATATCCGCCTGCGAGGGCCACGCCGAGGTCGTCGAGATGCTCCTCGACCGCGGCGCGGAGGCCGTCGTTGAGGACCAGTGGGAAGCACGGTCAGTCTGCTTTATAATACTCTCTTTTGTTTTTGCTCCATTATCTTGCTTTCTCGAGGGACTCTGACTTACTGGCATGTCCGTGGAAAGATAGTTTTTTTTCTCTCATTAGGCCTCCTTTGATTTGAAGGATAGGAAAAACAAAGGAATGGGAAGTACAAAGGAAAGGGAAGTCCTGATCAGCTGGATCCTATGGACATAGGAATTCATACAATTAGCTGTTTGATTGCAGCGAAGGATTTTTTACATGAGGTCGAACCTCATGTTTCTTTTCCTGTGGAAACACGTTACGAAATCCTACAGGATTTGTTCCTACGAAATTCCTATAGGATTTGTTCCTACGAATCAAACGTACATGAAAGGAAAAATTCCGCAGGGAAGAATTCCTATAGAAATCCTAGAGAAATCCTTCAAATCAAAGGAGGCCTAGTTGAATTTGCGATCGTTCAGTTCAGCATGGGAACATTATGCTATTCATAGTACACATGATACCTGCCATTAGGAAATACAGGTATATGCTTTCCTGTGAGCTAACTGTCTGTTGCGCTACTATCTGACAGCCTTTGGCTGACGCCATGCATCACCACAACCATGATGTGATCAAGATCTTGGAGAAGCATGGCTCTATGCAACAGGTACTATGATGTATTTATTATTAGGCCTGCCTGTTGTACTGTCATGTTAAGTGCTCTGAAATAACGAACACCCACTTCCTTTTTGTGAAGGTTGCTCCTATGCATGTTAACAGTGATCGTGAAGTTCCTGAATATGAGATTGACCCAAACGAACTTGAGTTCACTAGTGGCAAAGGTTTATCTAAGGTATGTAACAGACTGATTCTTTCGTTTTGTATGAAATGGAAAGGGGTGGAAGCCCGGTTGGAAAAAAAATGTTTAAACTACTAATCACAAATTTACTCTACTCACTAGTCAGCATACCTTTACTCTGCTGTAAGTTGGCTGGCTACTGAGTTTATGCCATTGAATTCTTGATATTAAATCCAACTTTCTGTACCGCACATTTAGACACTAAATTTCTTCATCGAATGCTATTGGTATATTTAAACTATGTTTTCCTAACTTATCATTTCCATTTTCTTCCTAGGGTACATTTCGGAAGGCAATGTGGAGGGGCATTCTGGTTGCTGTAAAGAAACTGGATGATGATGTTCTTACTGACGAGAACAAAGTGTGGGTTGATTGATTCCATTGAATAGTTACATCTGTTCCTGCTCTATTTTGTCTTTCTCACTTAGATCTTTACATCGCAGACAGGCATTCAGAGATGAGCTTGATGTTCTGCAACTTATACGGCATCCTAATGTTGTGCAGTTTCTGGGTGCTGTAACACAGACCAACCCAATGATGATTGTGATGGAATATATGCCGAAGGTTTGTCTTAGCCAATGTGCTTTTCGGGCTTGTATTATTTGATAATCCCTGCATCTGAGGCCATTTGATCAGCACCATGTGAGATGCCTAAGTCAAACTTTTCTAGGTTTAGAGCCTGGCTTCATTTTAAACAAGTTAATTGGTTATGTATAGTGAGTAAAGAAATGGGTCAGTCATAGTCGACTGACAGTGCAAATGAGTTACCTTTTTGTATGATGTTATTTTAGCTATTTTTTGTGTGGTGTCATAATAGATCATTGCACGTATAATTTCTTCGTAGCTACTTGCAGTGTGATTTCAAAACTGTAGAAAATTCTATGTTTTTGCATCATTAGGTCTACAGTGTATGCAGGCCTTCAGTTGAGTATCAAATATATCATTTTATTTTATGAACTGCTGAGGATCATCAGCTCGAAAGATATTCATTTTCAGGGTGATTTGCGCAAACACTTGAAGAATAAAGAAGGGCTGGAACCATCATATGCAGTTAAATTAGCACTTGATATTGCAAGGTTTGACACCCACTATATTCCCCACATGATAGAGACTAGTATTGCTATTTTTCTATTGTCATAATGTAAGCCTAAGTCGTGTGTCTTGGTGAAATGTAACAGAGGAATGAGTTACTTACATGAGCATAAACCCCAAGCTATCATCCACCGTGACCTTGAGCCTTCGGAGTACTTATCTAAAAAAGTCTTTCACAATTTTTATGTATTTTCTGTAATACCCATCAGTTGCTTCAGATACCTGTTTCATTAAAAGATGTTTCTGTCAATTGTGTAAGAAAATAGGAACATATTGAGGGATGATACGGGACATCTGAAGGTGGCTGATTTTGATTTGTGTAAGATGCTGAAATGGAGAAGAAAAGTTAGAGAGGAGAAACCAGTAACTTCTCCTGGCAATGCATGTAAGCTTATCTTCTTAGTGTTTTACACCTTAATTTGTTCTAAGCTAGTGACACCCTATTTTGACAAATTTATTCACCTTTTTAAACTGATTTGCCGTGAATATTTCGTAGGTAGGTATGTAGCTCCAGAAGTCCTGCGGAAAGAAGAGTATGATAATAAAGTTGATGTCTTCTCTTTTGCGTTGATACTTCAGGAGGTAATATGTGTTATGTAGCATTATGTATGTATTTCTATGCAGCAGAAGATGATTATCTGTTAATCCACTTTTTTTGTACTGTCATTTTTTTATTATAAATTGTAAAGCAATGCTCTTGTGCTCCATCTACTCCTAGATCCCATTAGATTAACATCTTTACCAATATTTACATTATTTCAGATGATTGAAGGACATCTCCCTTTTTACAATAAGAAAATTGATGAAATTGAAAAGGCTCATAGTTGTAAAGAAAGGCCGCCTTTCAGAGCTCATCCAAAGAAGTATGCTCACGGGTTGAAAGAGTAAGATTCTGTCTCTCTCTCTCTCTGCCCCCCTCCCCTCCCTTCACTATGGAAATTGCCAATTTTTCGCAGCACTAGAGTGGCTTCTTTGCGTTGTCACATTCAAGCTTTTGCAATCCATTTTTCATATTGACAATATGGTTATGTAAACCTTAATTTGTACCCTTAACTCCTGATGCCATTATAGATGGTGACTTCAGTTTGCCTATTTCATCCTGACTTGATTGCTTGACTACTTGACATTACTATAGGTTGATTGAGCAATGCTGGAGCGAAAATCCTGCTGATAGGCCGGATTTTAGAGTAGTCATTGAACAGTTGTCTGCTATCCAAAATGAACTAGCTCGTAGAAACCGTTGGAAGGTAATGATTTATTACTTCCTGTCTCGCGAAATATACATAGTTCCATCAAAAGCGTTCTCATGTTGGCTATGCTGGAACAGGTCAGACCTCTCCGATGTTTCCTGAGCTTTCAAGGTTTGCGGAAGAAAGATGGCAATGAGGGTAGTAGCACCAGCCGTTCTTCACGCTCATCTCGATCCAACTTTTAACAGCCGGCTGGGGCTGTTGATTTAATTTGGAGGTTCATATTAATGATTGATAGAAAGTCAAGTCAGCAATTACCAATATTTTGTGTATCTAAATTCTCTCTGTACAGATTGGTTTTCCAGTTGGTTGGTCCCTGCTGATCGCAAAGTTTCTTACATCGTGTCCCCTTTTAATCATTTGCACGTTGGAGCAATTCTTAGGGATGTGCACAGCAGCGTGTAGAACTCCTCGATTGCTGAAGCATAAGAAATATCGCTTTCTTCGAGTTCATCTTTACATGCTCCCAGTTCACCCACTTCTCACTTGCAAATACCTTCTTGAAATAGACTGAATGCTATGTATCAAATGTTTGACTCAATGAGTAGATGTGTATCGCTACACCATTAAGGGATCCATGTAGTCATGTACAGATTGGTCTCTTTGGTTTATTATAGTCTTCCTTTTAGTAATAAAAGAACAACTCGACTCAAGAAAATGCAATCAAATGTTTCTGTAGCACTTCTTTTCAGAATACTTCTTCGATGATGTTATTTTACAGTTCTTTTCGGTGTTGCTATCTAACACTTCTGAAGGACAAGATAGAAAAATCGATCTGCATACATTCTTTGCGAGTCGGCCTCTGCCATTTCATAAGTCCGCACTGCACCTTGAATGACAACGACAGTTCTTTGGTTGCTGATCGCTGTTTAGTCGCAAATCGCAGAATGAATTCATAAGGGTACTACTTGAGTTGAAAGCGCCATGTAAGAGCATTTCCAGTCGCGGCGCCCAAAGGCCGTCCGGACGTGTCATTTGGGCGCCGTCCGGACAACTTGCGCCATTTGGGCGCCCTCGATCCCCACTCGCGGCGCCCAAACTAAAAAATTTAAATTTAAACTTCGGCGGATTTCATTCAAATTTTAGAAAAATTTATAGAGATTTGAACGAAATTTAAAAAAACTTAAAACTAAACCTAATCTAATGGCGCCCGTGGCGGAAGGCGGCATAGGGGTGCTCGCCGCTGTCCTCCTCCTCCTTCATGCCGCCGCTGCTCCCTGCGCCGCCGCTGCTCCACGCGCCGCCGGTCCACGCGCCGCCGTCGTCCTCCTACTTGACGCGGCTCGGTCTTGGGCCGTTGTCGACGGTGAGGTCGAAGAAGGGCGCGCCCTTCTCCTTGGCGGCCTCGCGCGCCGACCAGGCGCAGGCCGTGGGAACGTCGAGCGGCGGCACGTCGTCCATCGACGCGGCCTCGACGGCCGCCGCAATGGCGTCGTCGTCCGTCCCCGCCTGCGCCGCTATGAGCTCCGCCATGAACGGCGAGAGCTCCGGCTCCGCCTTCACCTTCATCTGCTCCGGCTTCGGCGTTAGCAGAGAGGAGGCGCGGGAGCGAGATGAGGACGAGCACGAGGACGACGCCCGCGACGAGGACGCCGTGGAGCGCGACGAGGAGAGGGCCCGCCGCATTCACTCCGGCGAGCAGAGGACGCGACGGCTCACTGGCCGCCCGCCGGCCATGAAAACGAGGCGTCGCCACGCGGCACGCGCCTTTGACGACACATTTGACCACGGCCGGGCGTGGCCGTGTCACTGCCAGGCGTGGCCCGCGCGTCGGAGGCATGCGTTTCCTTCCATCCGGGGCCGCCCCAAGCCTCCCCAAGTTGAGGGCGTGAGCTGGGCGTGCCGGACACAAAACTGGGCCGCGCCGGACCGAATTCGCGTTTAGACGCCGCGAGTGGGCGCGATTTTGTGTCCGGCACGCCCCAAACGGCTTTGGGCGGCCGTTTGGGCGTCCCGACTGGAGATGCTTTAAGTACATGGTTCTTTGTTCCAAAAAAAACTAGTATCAAATTTCTTGAAATTGAGTCGTTTTACACTGAAGCACAACGACGGACGAATCCTTAATTACAGTAGCAAACATGAAAATGTAACTATATATCGGAAATTCGCATTGGCTCCCGGGAGCATATGCTCCCGGTATTTTCGAAAAAAATGAACAATTTGAAAACTTATCAAAAAATTCCGAAAAAAATCATGCACGTACCTGACCATGGTACGCACCACCGTGTAAAATTTCACGCCGAAATGATATCGTATGCGCTCTGTACAAAAATGACAAATTTCTGACAGGAACACAAGAGAGTAAAGCAAGCAAAATCTAGTACTAGTATATAAGCTTTGGTCTTGACTCATTTGCCATGTATTATACTCATGACGATGTATAACTACTAGAGCTGAGCAAGCGTGCGCAGGTCGACGGGGTGGACGTCGGACGGCAGCGCGGCGCTGTACGCCCTCCTTCCGACGAGGATGTTGGCCGCCTCCGACGGGTGGAAGGCGTCCCAGAAGAGGTACTGGTCCCTGTTGGCGCACGGCGTCTGGAAGGGCAAGCACGTCACCTGCCCGTTGTTCCTCCCCACCCCACAGCAACCCCTGTTCGTCACCGTCAGACCTGCACCGTTCCGTTCCGTTCGTTCGTCAGTCAATCGCTTCCAAAACAGACAGACACTGATGCTCATTCCCTTAACTGAATGTGTAGTGTCTGTGAACTCGGAGTTCTAATAACAGTGAAATTTGTTGGTTACCATGAGATCCTGGTGCGCTGAGGATGTCCTGGAAGATCCCGTAGGCGTTGATGTAGGTGAATTTCGCCCCCGGCAGCGTGTTGAACCGGTCGACGAGGTTCACCACCTTGTTGTTGAAGATCTCGATGGCGCTGTTGATCCGCTGGACGCAGGTGACGCCGTTGGGGCTCTGCTGCGCGAGCTCGTTCGGGCTGCACCCGACCTGCCCCACGCCCATCAGCGCCACCTTCCTGGCTCCATTGTTGTACAGGACCCTGAGCTGCTGCTCGTACTGGTTGACGAGCACGTCGGCGTACTGCTCCGGGGTGAACTGCGGGCTGGTTTGGTAGACGGTGGGCATGAAGTAGTTGTTCAGGTAGTCGTTGCTGCCCATGCCGACCGTGAAGATGCACTGGCTCAGGTGGTTCGCCGCCGTGTCCTCGTCGCCCAGGATGTTCACCAGTTGCTGCACCGCCGCCTGGTAGTTCTGGAGCTGGCCGCCGAAGCTGATGCGCTGACCCTGTGTTTTGCAATGTGCGGGCAACGTTTACAAATTAGACCACATTTCAAGGAGAGATCGAACCAAGTTTTCAACAACAAAAAAAGGTTTGTGGGTACGTGCCAGTTGCTGGCCGGTTTCGTCCCTGATTCCGGCTGCGGCGGAGGCAAAGTTGACGCCGGAGAGGAGCTGATCGTTGTTTGCGCCCGCGTACGCCGGGATGTAGTCGTCGAAGCCCAGAAGCCGAGCTGAAAATTACAACAAATTGATTGATCGCTCGCACAGATGTAAATCCAAATGAACAAGTGTTTCTCTCTTTCCTTTAGTCACTAGATCAATAGTGCTGTCTACCTTTATACAAGAAAAATGCACCATTAGTAAGCCAGACAAATCGATCAAGATATGCCGTTGAAAAGTTCACTTATCTCTATAACCAGCTTAATCAGTCTTTTCTAGTTGTACTTGGTGTTGCAAAAAGGAAAGGAAAACTTAGTAAGCCTTCAACATATGGTCACGCGATTGCACATGACTGCGTAGCTGCCTCCTTTTGTCTTTGGTTCCAGAAATCATCTACCTTCAGGCAGCCTCACGGGGCGCCGCCTCCGGCTATCGGCTATCTGCTTAACTACTAATTTGGGTCTCCGTCCACGAGGTACTCAACCAGACACCGTGGTCGTCCGTGTGCGCCATGGACTTCGCCTTTATGTAGTTCGGAGAGTCAGAAACTACCATCTAGCATATGGACATGGTCATCACGCTAACTGAAGGGTCTCCCACTGCATTTTTTTTAAACGATCCGCCGCGCAGGGAGTATCGGCCGGCTCCATTACTAACGATAATGGAGCTAAGGTCTCCCACTGCATGGCATCACCATCACTTACTCGAAGTCTCTAGGTGTCAGAAGGACCACGAACACCTCGTACATTCACTCATTCAGTGGATCTGTGCAGTCTAGTCTAACTCGACTAGGAAATTACAGTAGGTACAGAGCTGGAGTACGACTGTACCAGTACTCTGAAACATAAAAGAGAGCGGGCTAGGTCTTACAGATGGCGTCGACGGTGGTGAGGCCGTTGCTGAAGCGGCCGGTGGCTCCGGCGGGGAAGTCGATGCCGTAGGGCGGGTAGTTGGCCCGCGCCAGCGACGCGATGTCGTTGTTGTTCCCGTTGTCCACCAGCGAGTCCCCGAACACGAAGTAGCACGGCACCTGCGGGTCGGCCCGGGCGCCGGACGCGGCCAGGAGAAGCAGCAGCAGCGCCGGCAGCCACGACGACGGCGAGACGCGCTCCATCTTTCTCGCCGCTGCTACCTAGCTCTTAGCTTATTACTAGCCTTGGAGGAGCGTTGATCGACCGGAAGAGGCCGACACATTCCGAGCCGTATTTATAGGGCAGGGTAGCTGGTTGGCTAGATCACGTATTAGCCGGGGTAGATGTAGCTGTAGGGTAGTACTGCAGTGCGTAGACGCTCCGGAAGTCAGCCGGATCGAGCTACCTCTGCACTGCATGCATGTGCGTGCATGGTTGGAGCAGTCACGGTTTGTTGGGTGAGAGCCGTAGCTCCGTGGGGGCGAATTGATTGATCTTGATCAACACGCGCCGGGTGAACGCAGTACCGGCATGGAATGCAAGGGACGGACTGTCACGGCCGGGGATTCACAGGTTGATTGATCTTGATTTGCATGCTCGAGTTTCGACGTTCGGCGGAGCAGGATGCATGTCGGCGTCTTCCCCCGTTCCTATTCAGTCCTTCGCACATGAACATGTGACATTGTATTCTCGACCTCGCCCGCAACACGCAAGATAAGACTCGTGGAAAGGTCGTTGAAAGGGCGATATGTAAGACAGTCGTGATGTTCTTTTTGAAACCAAAAAGACGAATCAGTGGTCAAAATGAGATTTCAAAATTATTTTTTTTAAGCACTGATTTTGTTATTTTTGCATAGAGCACCTCACATGTCATTTCACCATGAAACTTGGTACATCTGTGTATGTCCGTCTCCAAAAAAATCAGATTTTTTTAAATGTTTACTATTTTTTAAATATTTTTAATCATGCATAAGCATATGATCTCGAGAGTCAAAGTGAATTTCCGGTAGTGACATGTCTATAGTAGCACAAGTAAATGACAACACTACATAAATTACTGTGCATGTCAACATGAGATATAGTTTTGAACATCACCTAGCGACCAAGCCAACCGTGAAAGGATCGTCAATCAGATTATCGTATGAAAAATAAAAATTGATTTTTTTTGGAAAATGTTTGCTGATTACATGCTTACACTTATTGGACTCTAAAACTCCATGCATAACGGGGCAGGGTGAGAGGGGGACGAACAGTATTACAGTAAGGTCGTTGTAAATTCTGGTGCCTTTTCTGCAGTTTACGCGTAAATGTATCCACACATGCATGGTGATAAATTGGATATGCATATTCAGTCTATGACGTGGCATTGGTAAATTGTTGCTGGTGGCGTTCGTAAATTTGTGTATGTGTTTGTTCCAAAATTTAGTCTGATGTGGCATCATAGATGTGAGTGCCTCGAGCATATGTGCATTGCGGTTCAAAAGAAAAAGGGCAAAGACAAGTTAATTTTATATACACATGCATTGATATACACTAGCGTCAGCCTTCTCAACTTGGATGCTCACATGCGTGTGTCTTCATGTGCATCGACGATCAATCTGTACTTGCGTCGACTACGTCAGTAGCCTGAAATTAAGACCGAAGAGGCTCCCATGCCACCCGGCCCCGCCGCCCGGTTCAGATAAGCAAACGCGTTATTGCATTTATTCAGCTGGTTGTTGTTATTTCCTCCAAGAGATATTAATTAACTTGTGGTTGTCTCAAATGATTGACGGCCGGCCCATGCATTGGATCATAAGGAATGGTTAAAATCAAATTTCAGGTTATGATGTATTTGACGTAGTAAGAATATCTTCAATGACCTCCAAAACTTTATGGTCCGGACAAAAAGAAAAATGCAAGCAACACTCTCAAAAAATAGTCCGACAACTCCCAACTTTGGAGGGTGGCTCGGCTCCGTCGAACAACGTTCGGACACGCCCCTGAGTGGGAGTGTGGGACTGACCCACATGTTATCCACTTTAACACGGTGTCAGACGGACAAGCGATGTAGTGGGAGGATTTTCAGTGCCTATGCAAGTCGGTGAGTTTTATTTTTAAAAGGAGTCAATAACACTGCACATACATAAACTTGTCCACGATGTGCAAAATCATACAACAACTTGCAAATTGGGTTCAGTGGTACAAGAACTTGTGATGTTGTGCAAAATCATACAAAATCGTTCTCAGGCTGACACGTGGCGTTAATAATTTTGTGAAAACGCTCCTGCAAGTTTTTCTTTTAAAAAATTGCAGACATGGCCTTCCTCCCATCCTTTCCTCAATCCGAAACGGAGCTCTTCCCCAATTGATCTCGCAGCATGAACGCGGGATGACAGCTGCACGGTGGCCTCCAGGCTCCAGCCCCATGTGTGTTCACATGCCTGCTGGCCGGTTCAGTTAGTGCGTGGTTGCTGCTCCCGGGCTGATGCTGCTGCTTGCATCGCGTTGTAGCTGATGCTGCTTGTTGTACGTCGCGCTGCTTGCAGCGTGGCGAGGAGGTAGACCGGCCGACCGGGAGGACACGGGCGACTGGAAGCACGCTCACCACGAGGAGTATGAACATGACGAGTGTCGTCACGAACATGAATGCTCGAAGCAAAGCCGGAAGGAGGCAGACTAGCTAGAAAGCGCGGATACGGCAGAAAAGTTGCGTATCAGGGTTGGATACGTATCGGATACGGGATACGTATCGGATACATCAGGATACAAAACGCCTCCATCGAACTTGATGCATTGCTATTCGCCTCGATCAAATGCAGTCCAGATGTTGAATGTTGCTCATGTATTCCTCCAAATGATGATCGGAATTGGCAGGCATGTACAGAAAGTCACGAAGACTCCTATATACTACTAGTAATTATCATTTTCGTACAAAAAATCACTAATTTATATATATTATTAACTTAATTATATATATACAAACGTATCCCGTATCCATGTTTTTGAAAAATTGGCGTATCGGCGTATCGCGGTATCGGTATCGGTATCCGTATCGCCGTACCCGGGCATCCTAGCGGACTAGTTCGTATGCGAAGTCACCACGCCCACTGTTCCTCCTGCATCACAGTGCGAACCCAATGCGGAAGATCCACGACGGCACGACGCCGTCGCTCCCCGTCACCGAGTTCGCTCGGGCTCTCCCCCATGAGCTGCACACGGGAAGCTGTACATGTCGGCCTACCGCGCCCACAGGCACAACGCCCTTAGCTAGGCTACCTCCCGGAGCCCTCGAACGAGTATCGCCGCTTCGCTTCACCATGCCCTCCCACACCGCAGCGTTCGTGTTCGTCGCCACGGCGTCCGTCGTCCTCGCGCTCGCCATCTTCATCTCTCGACGGCGTCATCGGCCTCGACCACTCTAGGAACGCCCTTGCTCCTGCCAGCGCTGCTGCTCGCCGACAGCGACATCTTCGCGCTCCCGAATGCGGCCGGTCCCCCCTACTATCGGGGGCTCCTGGAGCTGAGCACGCAGCCGAATCATGCCCCGCCGCGCGGAGGAAGTGGAGCAGGTGCGACACAGATTTCTGCGTCGCCTCGCGGGCCTGCTTTGCTTATGCCACGAGCAGCTCCGCGGTCGGTGCGCCGTGCTTGTGGCCGGACGAGCTGGGCATCCTACGCGTCGTGCTCATGGGCTAGCGTCGCGTGTGTGTGTGCCGTTGCCATCAGCTTGTACTCAATTGGGAAAAGGACGGAAAGGGTATGTCTGCAAGAGAAAAACCTGCAGGGGTGTGTTCGCAAAATTATTAACGTCATGTGTCAGCCCGAGAACGATTTTGTATGATTTTGCACAGCATCACAAGTTTTTGTACCACCTCACCCCAATTTACAAGTTGTTGTATGATTTTGCACATTGTAGACAAGTTTATGTATGTACAGTGTTATTGACTCTTTTATAAGATACAATGCATAATGTTTTATATGGCCACCGAAAAATCTCGTAAGTGGATTACTATGCCCATTCACATGTGATCCACTCACAGGATTCTCTTTGGCTAGACACTCATCGTATGTAGTGCTATATGGCCACAAAAATCATCCATTACTAAAATCATTTGTGGCTACGTGTGCTGGTGTGCCATGTTTTATTCCGGTAAATAAAATTGTATGACCACATAAGAGCATCTCCAACCGGAGGCGCCAAACCCACCCCAAACGTCCGGGCGGACCGCCCGGACAGGGTTTGGCCCAAAAACCTCCACCCAACGGAGGCCCCCATAGCCATCCCAAACGACCGGGCGGTCCGGCACACTCCAAACCCAGCCCATATCTGGGGCGGGTTTGGGGCGGCCCGGACGCGCCCGGACGCGTCCGCCCCCTTGTCGCTGACATCGCGGACCTATATTTTCCACCATAAATCGGACGAACCCGGCCAGTAGATATTTTGCACACCCTTCTCCTAGCTCCGGCGCCGCCCCCTTCTCCTCGCTCCCCAGCACCCCCGCCGTCATCCGGCGCCCTCCAAGCTCCGGCGCCGCCGCTTTTGGTCACGAACCTTCCCCGGCCAGTTTTGCAGATATGTCGCGGCCATTGTCGCGACGGATTTGGCCGCATTTGCGAGGGATTTGACCGCATTTGCAGAGACGGATTTTCGCCGCCGCGTCCGTCCATCCCACAGCATTCGCATCTTCCACGCCTTCTCAGCCCGCCCAGCTCCCCGATCTGTAAGTTCGTCCGAACCCAAGCTCCGCCCTCTACGTCGTGGTCCATTCCGGTCTCGGACATGATTCAATGGGACCAAGAGTCGGCCGGCTCCTACCCTCTATACGAGGATGACAGCTCCTCCGGCTCGGTATGTCCTAACTTTGAGCTCACATTTAGAGTTTTCCCCAATATTGTGCAATGTGGTTGATTTGAGTCAGAAATATTTCAATTGTAGGATTCAAAATCATGTAGTTGCAATGTCCGTGGAGTGATATCCGAGTTGAACGAGTCCCTCCGAGGCAAGATGCGCATATTGGAGGATTTGAACTTCACAATTAAGGAAAAGACTAAGATTGAAGAAAAGTTTGAAGAAGTTCATGCTACTAACCGGAAGTTGGAGGAGAAAATAAAGAGGATGAAAGAGGAGAAGAATAAGATGGAAGAAGAGATGAGCATGATGGAAGAAGAGAAGAACAAAATGAAAGAAATGAAGATGACTATGGAGTTGCAACTCGCGGACATCGTCGATGTTTACGAAAAAAAGATGGAGAAGGAGATGAAGAAGATGAAGAAATACAAACAACATGCCATCGAGAAGGAGATACATCTCCATTATGCATTGGGAGCTATAACTATTTTAGTTATAATTATATTTGCCATGTATAGTATACACTAGATAGGTTTTACGTATACAAAGAATGTAGCTGCATGTAATGTATGGATTTGGGGAGAGAAATATGAGGTTCATGATTGTAGAGCACCAATTTTGGGGGCTGTCCGGATTTTGATGGCTCCGCTTGGAGATGCTCTAAGATCAACGAGTTTGGCACTTGTCTGGTCGGTTTGTGGGACGTTGATGAGGGCTGGGGCACCGAACCTCATACTCCGGACATGTGTCCGGCACGCCCAAGCAAGCAAGTGTGTCGGCTGGATACATTTTCGGACGTGCCGGTGGAGCGATGGAGATTCTCCAAACCATGATCAAGATTTTTGAGCACTGCTAGGCGTACGACGTTTTCTTGTACGACCCATGTCCGACGGACTGATCTGTCCGTTGCCTTTCACCAGTTCTTCAATCAGCTACATCGGATTGGTGTGTCGTACAGGAATCGGACTGAAAACGTCAGATGCAGAGCAATTTCGAAGCTTTTTTAGGGGTGACATAGGAAAAGGATCTCCTCCTGGTCGTAGACACTACACATGCGAGCATCGGAAAAGTATCAAATCACGGATTCACGGCCGTCAAGCTAGGCCCACGGTCCTTGATGAGCAGCACCACCAGATTTTTGACCTACACGTGTAAATTCCAAAATTTATTGCACCGATTTGGTAGAGATGGCTCCCTAGCTTTGACGATTTCTACGTGATCGGCCGACCGCGTGCAAGACCCGGCAGAAGCGTAGTACCTTGCTCGATCTCCTTGAATTCGGCGTGCACAGCGTTTCACGTACGGTTCGCTAGTGGAGGCGCGTAAATGCGGCCGATCCAGAGAAGAGAGGAGATGAGCTTCAGCATGGAAACTTCCAGCGTGAGATCGACGACCCACTTGAGGACATGACGATTGATCAAATCGACCGCGCCGGCACAGCGTTGTGGCGTTAATGCATCGATCAGAGAAGTAGCTATGGCAGTCAGGCAGTGGTCAGTCAGATCGACCGTGTTAGTTCGACGGAGTAATGAGATCGTAAAACGAGCAATTCTGGCCGTGACTGGCCATTGCTGACTTGCAGTTACTGTAGACTCGAAAGGGCACTGTGGTACTGCAGTAAACTGGGAAGGTGCGACAGGTGCTCTGAAGAGGTGAGGCTTAAAAATTACAAATACGGTGTTTTTCTCGAAACGGGAGCAAAAACTTTGTCCCAATCAATCAATTATGAAAAAAGAACTGGCCAGGTATTTATGAAACCGGACGAAAAACGAAACACACCGCCCAACCTAAACAACTACTCACAAAGCAAGAAACATCACACGACAACAACGTCAGCCCGACAAACTCTCCCAACAGTCAACACACAACAATCACAACCCCTAACACTTAAACAACACAATGTAAGCCTCGATGACAACACCTCAGCAAAAACCAAAGGGCAAGACCAGATCCATAGAACGACCAAAACCAATAGGGCGAGCAGATAAACCAAAGATCAACCATCAAGGAGTTTTGAGTGCATTTTCAAAGATGCCACTCTTCTTGGCTTTACACAAGAGCGACTTATCCTTCCGGATGCTATTCCGAGGACAATCACTTAACTTAGTTGTGTGCTTGGTTGTCGTCCCTGTTAGGAGACAATAGCCCTCAGAAATAGCAGCCTCCAAGCCGCTAAGTATTTTTCGAGCGGTTTTGATGAGCCTATTCGATGTAGGACTGGCAAAATATTTCGAAACATGGTAGTAAAGACTAAAGAGTCTAAAATAACGGAATATCTATGAGCGTACGTGTTTGGTTACCTCCAAATGTTTCGGATCACACAAATAAAGGACAACTCAGGTCCAATGGAAACGATGAAAAGAAAGGGCATGAGAACGTCTCTACCGACGCCCCCATAGTAGGGTTGCAAGCTGGCATCCCGCAAGGTCCACATAAACAGGGGTTATTACACAAAAAAATAAATCTGAGCAGGGTGAAATATACTAACCTAGCCTATTTCCCCTCTGGAGCGGGATGAAAATCTAGTGAGCGGATTCAGTGCACCGTCCTCAAGGAGTAAAATGCACCCATGGTCATCGAACTTGGCAGCCTAGCCCGCTTCGGTCACCCGACTTCTGAATACGCAATATACTGTCACTGAATACGGCTAGGAGGCCCATCGACGGTCACTCGGCTGCGTACAGCGATGTATTTGCCACATGGCGCAGCGTGGACCCCATGTGTAAGTCACCCATTTGGTTCCAGCTGTGTATGGTTTTTGCAAAAGCCCCCCTATTTTCTCCTTCCTCTTCCTCTCACCAAATTCTTTCCCCTTTCCCAAATCCCCTGTCTCACCGGCGCGCCACACCTGCTCACTGCCCCCGCCACCCCCGTGCACCGCCCTCGCCAGCTTCCTCGACTGCCCCAGACGCGAGGAGGATTTAGGCCAGCAGGAGCGTGACTTGGGTCGTCGGCGCTCAGGCGCCAGCTCTGGGGAAGTGGGGGAGATACAACGGCAGCGACATCGGGTGCCCGGCCTCCGCCGATTCCCCTACCTCCGCCCCTCCTACCCCTCCCAGGCGAGCGAGTGCGGGAAGGGGAGCAGGTGGGCGGCGCTGCAGAAGGTGGGCCTCTGTCGCTGTGTGGCTCCGTCGTCGTCCCGCGGTGACAGCGGCCGGTGGATGGGAACGAGAAGGACATGCACGGGCCCGTGCTGAGAGCGACATGGCCGGCTCATAGTAGCAGGGAACGGGGAACGGTGCCCGGTCCCATGAACCGGATTCGTCGTCCCCGATCGAGAGATGTACGAGAGATGTATACTCCCGCCGTTCCCTATTTTTGCCGGCCTCCGACTCTCGACCCTCATTCCCGTCCCTCGACCCTGCCGACCCGGGAACATGGCAACTATGGGCCGGCTCAACTGACCGCCGAGACGCGATCAAGCGGAGCTCGGCGAGGCGGTCTCCGCGGCAAACTCTTCTTCAGCGCTGGCGGTGGATCCTGGCCTCGTGTACAAGCACCAATACCACGACAACATCCCGGCCTGGTGGCTGTTGCTCCCCGTTGATCCGCAGCTCCACCGCATTGCTGTTCGCGTAATCTCCCCCTCATGTAGTCCTGTCCCCGTGTCTTTGTTCTTTCTACCGTGCTCTGCACACGGTCCAGTGCGCCATCCTCGTGGCGCAGCTCGTCGCGCGTCTCGTCTCCGTGGGTACCGTCGCAGCAGGACGGTAGTGACCTGCCTCACCGGCCGGAGATCGTCGGCGCAGGCAAGCTCCTGCCCTGCAAGAACGCGTTCCTGACCGAGCCCATGGACCGCACCAGGAGCCCGCCACACGGCGACGCTGTCCTCCCATTCTCAAGGGCACGGCCGCCTTTTTTTCACTTAAGGGCACGACAGCCTGATTGCTCTAGCGTTTATGCCGAGCGACAACGTCAAGTACAAGAGTACTGATTGACCGTAGCGGGAGACGCGGGAGATGTAGAGCTCTCGCCAGAACACACACTCCGCGACGGCGGCGACTTGCTTGGGAGGTGCTCGGAACAAGAACGTGCGTGGACGCGGTAAACATGGCCGACACGCCGACGCGGTGGCACTGCTCTTGCCGTGGACGCGCAGGTCCAGGTCTCCATGGACGGGCAGGTCATGCGCTGGAATTGGAGCGCTGGGAGAGGCGGGACGACGTTCGTCCATGTCGTCACAGCCGTCGGCGTTTGCACTGAAATCCTTGCAAGTGAACTCCTACGGCGACGGCGCCATGGCCATCGTCGAGGCGCGAATTGACGGGGAGCAACAGCTATCAGGCCGGCGGCAGCAGTTCGGATCGAACAAGAACAAGTCGTTTCACATTTGCGATAGTTCGGGAGAGAGGGGGACTTTTGCAAAAATTGAATTATCATTTTGGACCCCACGAGGCCTGACACACGGGCCCATTAATTGCCACCTCAACAAATACATCGCTGTACGCAGCCCAATGACCGTCGATGGGCCTCCTAGCCGTATTCAGTGACCGTATATTGCGTATTCTGAAGTCGAGTGACCGAAGCGGGCTGGGCTGTCAAGTTCAGTGATCGTGGGTGCATTTTACTCGTCCTCAAGCATCTAGTTTGAGGATTTTCATTGGCTAGGCGCGACGGGTTGTCATGTTTTATTATGGGCCACAGTAAATAAAAAAATTCTATGGCACAACAAAAGATCCAGTGAGTGATCTAGTGGACAAGCTGTCCATTCAAAGGAGATGCGTACTCAATGCCTACTTCAACGTCCTCAGCCAAGTTGTTGAGAACTTGATGTATTTCTCAAAAAAAAAAGTTTCTTTTAGTGATTTTTGTTTTTGTTTAGGGGCCGACACGAGCGGTCACGCGGATCAGACGTCGGTAGGCTCAACGCCGCGAATACAGGCAGCCCAAGTGATCAAGGCCTGGATGTCTAGTAGACTGTTCTTCAGATTTTCAGCCCATTACGTTGCTGCTGTTTTCCTCCAAAGTCCAAACCCAAGATGGGCGGCCCGGTGGTGAGATGCAATCTCCCCCGTGCCAGTCGTTCCCGAATCCCCCCGTCACTGCTCCAGAGAAGCAGGCGAAGCAGATGGCTGGCACGACTCACCGGCCGAGCAAGCCGGCGCCGCCACCTCACGCCGCGAAGCGACTAGCTCTGCGCCTCACCACCCCCCTCGTGTCCCTAGCCCTCCTCCTATTCGCCGCCGTCGGCGTACTCCTCTACTCCAAAACCACCCCGGCGTCCCAAATCGTCGCCGGCGCCAAGGAATCCAGCGCCGCGTCGCCAGCGCTCTCCTTCCCGACGGTGGATTCCATAGGCGGCGCGCGCGCCATCTGGGAGCTCCCGGCGGCACCGGCCAGGGCGGTCCTCTTCGTCGCCCACGGCTGCCGCTGCCGCCCAGAGAACTTCTGGCCGTCGTCCCCGCGCTGCTCCGGTTGCGTGGGGCTGCCGGAGGACGTCGCCATCACGGAGCGCGCGCTGCGGAGGCGAATCGCGGTTCTGGCAGTGGCGAGCGCCGGGGAGTGCTGGTCGCTGGGGCATGAGGTGGGCGCCGCCAAGCGCGCGATCCAGTTTTGGACCGCCAAGAACGGCCTGGGAGACCTGCCGGTGGCCGCTCTCGGCGCATCTTCTGGTGGGTACTTCGTATCCCGGCTCGCGGCCGAGATGAGCCTCGCCGCCGTCGTGATAATGATCTCTGAGGGCGCGTTTGGGCCGGCGGGAGCACCTCCGGGTTATCCGCCAGCTATGTTCCTCCACATGCCGAAGGATCGTAGGAGGGTCGCATTGGTGGAGAGGAATATGAAGATGCTGAGGAGCAGTGGCGTTGAGGTGAAGGAGCTCCGGAGCCTGGAAGTTTCTCTCACGCCGACGCTGCTGTCCGATAGAATACCAGGGCTGGACCAGGGGTTGTCAGAAAGGATTTGGAAGATTTTGGGCGAGGAAGGATTCGTTAATGAGCGAGGGTACATGAGGAAGGATGGCCGGGCAACGCCATGGAAGGATGCAGTGGTGAAGAGGGGGTTCCGGGAGGAGGTATCAAAGTGGGCTGAGCACATCCAGGAGGAGCTGAATCTTGCATATGGGTACCATGAGATGACAAGCATTCTAGCCAACGAGATGTTCAATTGGATCGAGGAGCACCTAACCTGAGCTTTATGATTGGTACTTGATTAACTGTCTTTCTGACGGGCTTAGATTGAAATGGTGATGGTTTTGTATAGCCTCGGAAAAGAGGAAACTAATATATTGGTTGGTAGATTGGAGAGAAAGCTGTGGATGTAGCTCTGGAAATTCTTTTGGCATGAACAACCACCGAAGTACAAAAGAGACACATACGGTATAAAGTAATGAATGGGCTTGATGTGTGTACATTTCCTTCAATTCGCTCTTGTGCAATTGGAGGAGGAAGAAGCACAAACAAAGGTTGTTAAGTAGGTTTTTCTTTGATATATAATGTAGGTTATGTGTTTATCTAGGTGAATTTGTGCATGAATAATTGAATATTGTGTTTTTAAGTAGCCAACATTTTATGAATATTGTCGGGGATGTGACCCCGGGTACCCCAGAGTTGTTGCTTTGACCGAAGCTCCCAGGACGTCAGATGCGCTCCAAGTCGAGGCAGGTGGCCTCGACTCTTCATCCTTGACGGGATCACTTTCCTTAAGGGGATCACTTTCCTTAACCGGATCACTTTCCTTAAGGGGATCACTTTCATTAACCGGATCACTTTCCTTAAGGGGATCACTTTCCTTAACCGGATCACTTTCCTTAAGGGGATCACTTTCTTAAGGGGATCACTCTCAGCAGATCCGGAGACAACCTTAACGGGATCACTCTCCGTAGACCAGGCGACATCCTTAACCGGATCACTATCCGAAGACGCCGAGACATCCCTAACAGGATCACTCTCCGCAGGCGCCAATACATCTCTAACCGGGACATCCTTATCCGGATCAGCACAAATATCTTCGGGAGAGGATAAGAAGAGGACGTGGAGATTCTGAAGACAAACGGCTAAAAGACAAAAGCAAGGACGGCATCTCCCAGAGATGCCGGAGACAAGTGCTAGAAGACAAAGGAGTCAACTGTGCTACAGTGCGTGGTGTCTCCTCCTCCACTCATTGTTCCCTGGGTTCCACGTTATAAGGGGCACCAGGGAGAGGGCACGGGGGGACGCGCGACCAGATGTGTGGCCACAGGCAGCCCCTTGGGCTCTTCTTCTTCCTCTAGCTCACTGGAGCACTTCTTCTTCCTCCAGAGAGAAAAGACCTCTTGGAGGCAAATCTAGTATACAGCTCGAGGAGCACTTGTAGCCCACCGTATACAAAGAGGAGAATACATCGAGTAGGCTAGTGCTGCAGTAGGGGTTTTACCTCCTCACGAGGGCCCCGAAGCAGGGTACATCGTGTGTGCTTTGTGTTCTTGCGGTTCTTGTTCTTGTTCTTGCTTGTTCTTCGTGTTCTTCGTGTGTTCTTCGTGTGCGACTCCATCGCGCAATCCCTCCCCGAAACCACAAGCATCCGTTCGGCCACAGAATAAGCCACCCCGTGGCATCTGCGTGTTCCCACCACGACAGTTGGCGCCCACCGTGGGGCTGAGTGGCGCTTGCTGGGCTAATTTCGGATGGGATCTTCATCCTCAACGCGGGGACTCGACATCGCCATGGTCCTCCGCGATCAAGCTTGCAGCAGCAAGGAGAGGGTGGTGCGGCCTTCATCAGCAACGTCATCAGCAGATCCCAGATCCGCTCCGGCTTCGCTTGCGCGCCGGCAGCGCCGCGCCTCGCCGGCTTGCTGGCAGCGTTTCGGCCGCGTCTCCGCCGTCCCGATCTGCGCCGGCTGGCCGTGAATCGGCCTTCTCCGCACATCCGTGCCTGTGCCCAGCATCTCCTCCGGGCTGTTCGGCATCTCGCAGGTCGTCCTCACCGCGGCTTCATCGAGCTGCTGCAGCTGCCCTCCGTCATTCTGCACCAGTATCTAAGCAAGTACGCAGGTAGCTGGAGCAAGCAGGCTAAGCACCCAGGCTGCTGAATGGTAGGTGCGTGCCTTGTGCATGCATGACCGAGGCTGGCTGCCTGACAGAGAGATCCGGATTGTGCCTGACACAGAGATCCGGATTGGTGCTTTGTGCGTGCATGTGTACTTGTGTACGTACCTACTTATGTGCTTGTGTTTCTGGGAGCAAGAAAAGAAAGAGATGGAGAGAGGTACCGGCATTTAGACTATGTCGGTTGACCGGGTAGAAAGAGAGTAAAGTGTAAGGAGGAAAATGCCTGCAGAGTTGGCTGCCGACATATGTATGTGATCTCGGCCAGAGCAAGCCGTCCTTGTACACCAGGCATAGCGCCAAAGGAATCAGCAGCACACTAACTTGTGTTACTCGTCCCGCGCAGCATGTCGGCCGCTCATTCATCCAAGTTCTTATTCAGCCGATGCATAGGGCAAGCATGCTAGAGCTAGCATTGCGTGTACTTTAGTGCACTCGAGCCATGCTTGCACGTACGGAGCAGGTTAGGTGCTTGCGTGTATGAGTAGCTGTACTCCTCGCCGTGTGCACCCAGGATGCATTTGGGTAGGAAAAGAAAGGGGAAGAGTAGAGTGAGAAAGCAAGAAAGAAAAGATTGGATGAAGAGACGCTGAGTTGGACCAGCCGAGTAATGTATGTCGGCAACCGGGTATCAGGTAGAGAAATAAGATAAAGGCCTTGCCGAGCAGCCCGTGACCTGACCAGGTTGTTTATGTCGGTGACCGAGTAGAATAAAGAGAAGATGAATAAGGAGAGAGAGAGCGTGCAAGCTGTGCATACCGAGTCAAGAAAACTGCATGCAAGCTGTGCAAACCGAGTCAAGACGTGTGCATGCATGCAAGCCGTGCAAACCGAGTCAAGGAAACGTGTGCATGCATGCAGCCGAGTAAAAGAAAAAAGAAAGGAGAGAGAGAGTATGCATGCATCCGGCATATGCTGGATTACAATCCGAGTCAAGAAAATGTCAGCCGAGTAAAAGGTGTGCATGCATGCCCGATGCATGCATCCGGCATATGCTGGATTACAATCCGAGTCAAGAAAATGTCAGTCGAGTAAAAGGTGTGCATGCATGCCTGATGCATGCATCCGACACATGATGGATAAAATGCAATCCGAGTCAAGAAAAAGATTTATTGGTTGAATGTGTCAGCCGAGTAAAGGGTGTGACTCGGATCAGAAAAAATGACTCGGTCAGACTGAGTCAGTGTCGGATCAGAAAAAATGATTCGGTCGTCAGTGTCGGGCCGGCATAAAAATATGCCAGCCGACGTTGAAAAATACGTGTCCGGCCGAAATAAAAGATGATATCTCGGCTCCGTCGGATTGACCGATTGAGCCAGACTGTATAATCCATGCCCGGTGCTCCACTTGCAGGTTTTCTCCATCGCCTGCACTATCTGGTCAGCTGGACCGACCGCGCCCGAATCAGTTGCATTCAGTCTATCTAAGTCTAGCATCTCGGCTATTTGGATATCTAGCCTGTGCCCTTAGCTACGCTTCCGACCAGTCTGCGCCGACATTGCAATGTAAGTATTTACAGTATTTGCTTTCGTACCGCACGCAGATGGTTAATCCTGAAAGTTACTCGGGGACTGCCCCCTCGCTTTTTGTCTAAGTGTTTTACCCCGGACAAGATGTCTTGACCCGGGGACTGGGTAGCCAGTCTGTTTTACACCACCTCCTAGATAAGAAAAGTGACTCGGGGACTCGGTTGAAACCGAGTCTAGTTTTTTGTGAATAGTATCTGCTGTTAGATTCGTTTTCTATCAAGTGCTATAGCTAGTTTGCCTCGGTTAAGTATAATGGTTGTTTCCGTCAATTATTCTTCATGATATGTATGTTGGACTAACGTTGAAAGGTGACATCGGTTTTGTTAAGAACATTCGTTACTGAGGTATCCTGGAAATTCGGAGTATTCCAGTAATCCGAATCACATTTGGAAATCTGGGTCATATTGGTAATCCGAATCACATTTGGAAATCTGGGTCATATTGGTAATCCGAATCACATTGGGAATCTGGGTCATATTGGTAATCCGAATCACATTTGGAAATCTGGTCATATTGGTAATCCGAATCACATTGGAAATCTGGATCCTGTTGTTAATCCGAATCATATTGGTAATCCGAATCACATTGGAAATTCGAGGTATCCGGGTAATCCGAAGTATCATGGTTGTATTGGTTATCTCAAATTACCCAAGTTATCGAGGCATTATCGGTATCCTCCAGATCGCCGTTTATTTCGGTTTGCCACAGTATCACGGCATCATTCCACATCACAAATCGCCGTTCATTTCGGTTTGTCACAATATCATGACATCATTCCATATCTCACTTCGTTGTTTATTCTGTTTGCCAATGTATCATGGCATCATTTGCATACCAGATCTTTGTTTATGTTTGTTAGCCAGCGGCAACCTTTGAGATATGTTTTTGCAGGTTGTATGTCAGTACAGCAGTGGCTGGAGACATTTATGTCGGTATACGCCCAAGATGGCTAAAACCGGCATCTGAGATATGGTTATGTCAAACCAGCAGTGGCTGGAGACATCTATGTCGGCATATGCCCGAAGTGGCTAAGAACCGACATATGAGTTATGCCCAAAGAGGCCGAGGTACCGAGATATGTGATATGCCCAGAGGGGCCGAGGTACCGAGATATGAGTTATGCCCAAAGAGGCCGAGGTACCGATACATGTGTGATATGCCCAAAGAGGCCGAGGTACCGAGATATGAGATATGCCCAGAGGGGCCGAGGTACCGAGATATGAGTTATGCCCAAAGAGGCCGAGGTACCGATACATGTGTAATATGCCCAAAGAGGCCGAGGTACCGAGACATATGTGATACATATGAGATACATACTTGCAGGTTTATGTCGGTCCAGCTTACGCTGGCGGCATCCAAGTTCGGTAAAAGCCAGGAGGGCTAACCGACGCTGGCGGCATCCAAGTTCGGTAAAAGCCAGGAGGGCTAACCGACGCTGGCGGCATCCCAATTCGGTAAAAGCCAGGAGGGCTAACCGACGCTGGCGGCATCCAAGTTCGGTAAAAGCCAGGAGGGCTAACCGACGCTAGCGGCATCCCAATTCGGTAAAAGCCAGGAGGGCTAACCGACGCTGGCGGAATCTCAGTTCGGTAAAAGCCAGGAGGGCTAACCGACGCTGGCGGCATCCCAATTCGGTAAAAGCCAGGAGGGCTAACCTACGCTGGCGGAATCTCAATTCGGTAAAAGCCAGGAGGGCTAACCGACGCTGGCGGCATCTCAGTTCGGTAAATGCCAGGAGGGCTAACCGACGCTGGCGGCATCTCAATGCGGTAAAGGCCAGGAGGGCTAACAACCGGCAGACAATGGTGGCCATGCAGGCAGTATGCCAAAATTGCTCAATGTCGGCAGAGACATCTGTGTGTGGCCATGCCCATGCAGCCAGCACATTTCCAGTGTGAATTGTCATCTCGTTGTTGATTCGGGTGAGCTCGGTCAACCGGATGTCGCATTTGGCCTGAAAGGAATGGCTAGATGACCGAATTACAAAGGCTATGCATATGGAGATTTCCTGGTGTGCTCATTTATTTTTGTAAGTCTGTGCGCGACTCTGCGAGTCCCCCACAGCCTCGGGGACTACTGTCGGGGATGTGACCCCGGGTACCCCAGAGTTGTTGCTTTGACCGAAGCTCCCAGGACGTCAGATGCGCTCCAAGTCGAGGCAGGTGGCCTCGACTCTTCATCCTTGACGGGATCACTTTCCTTAAGGGGATCACTTTCCTTAACCGGATCACTTTCCTTAAGGGGATCACTTTCCTTAACCGGATCACTTTCCTTAAGGGATCACTTTCCTTAACCGGATCACTTTCCTTAAGGGGATCACTTTTCTTAAGGGGATCACTCTCAGCAGATCCGGAGACAACCTTAACGGGATCACTCTCCGTAGACCAGGCGACATCCTTAACCGGATCACTATCCGAAGACGCCGAGACATCCCTAACAGGATCACTCTCCGCAGGCGCCAATACATCTCTAACCGGGACATCCTTATCCGGATCAGCACAAATATCTTCGGGAGAGGATAAGAAGAGGACGTGGAGATTCTGAAGACAAACGGCTAAAAGACAAAAGCAAGGACGGCATCTCCCAGAGATGCCGGAGACAAGTGCTAGAAGACAAATGAGTCAACTGTGCTACAGTGCGTGGTGTCTCCTCCTCCACTCATTGTTCCCTGGGTTCCACGTTATAAGGGGCACCAGGGAGAGGGCACGGGGGGACGCGCGACCAGATGTGTGGCCACAGGCAGCCCCTTGGGCTCTTCTTCTTCCTCTAGCTCACTGGAGCACTTCTTCTTCCTCCAGAGAGAAAAGACCTCTTGGAGGCAAATCTAGTATACAGCTCGAGGAGCACTTGTAGCCCACCGTATACAAAGAGGAGAATACATCGAGTAGGCTAGTGCTGCAGTAGGGGTTTTACCTCCTCACGAGGGCCCCGAAGCAGGGTACATCGTGTGTGCTTTGTGTTCTTGCGGTTCTTGTTCTTGCTTGTTCTTCGTGTTCTTCGTGTGCGACTCCATCGCGCAATCCCTCCCCGAAACCACAAGCATCCGTTCGGCCCCAGAATAAGCCACCCCGTGGCATCTGCGTGTTCCCACCACGACAAATATCGTTGTTTGTTTCTCTGAATCTTGCACTCTGGAGCTGGATCTTAAGTTTTAGTCAGGATGACATCCTACATGAGTCCGGCTATGATTTAGTTACTTGCTAGTGGATGCAACAACCTTTCGGTCAGAAGAGCTATGCTCAATATCTGATGTCAATACAAGATTTATTTTTTCATTAGTTTTCAGACTTGATGCTTACTATCTTTTGGTAAGCACATTTATCTCCAAATTTACTTGTATTTGTCACCTGTACCGTCCTTCATTTTTCATTTTGTAGCAAATAGGACTAGATATGTACCTTGTGAAATGTTGGACCTCTTCCTAGCTGCTAGTCTGAGTTGTAATAATAACATCTGCAGTTAAGATCTGTTCATTTTCAGCATTACCAGAATTTGGAAATACCTATGAAACCAGACTATCCCCTGGACAAAGGCTATTAAGTTTACAAGGCTTTCAGGAGAGCTGCAGAGCGAATAATGAAACAGAGAGAAAACTAAGAAAGCATGGTGTATGCCAGTCCTGCCTGTCCACAGCTCCAATGCACTATGCACGCTCGTGCACTGAGATGGAAGAATGCGTACCTAGCTTCAGGTTGTAGCTTGTGATCGCCTTTGCCGTCAGTGTGTAGCCAACTAGAATTTAAAGTGTTTTTCCATCACCAGGAGTTCTTTTGGCCACAATCCAGATTGGGGTTGGCTGGACTGAAACCAGTGAGTTTGGAGCATCATAAAATTTGATTCTCTCCTAACCGAACTGTAAACGCGCCACCTCTGAATGGGGACTTTGCACCTTATTCACCTCTCAGGGTTTGGTTGGTGGAGGGGTACTTGTTAGAGCAACTCTTGCAGGTACTTGTTCGAGGTACTGCGATGATAACATGTTGGTATGTGGCGAAAGATGCCGGGATGTTGTCTAGGGAGGAAATGGTTCTGAAGTAGCTTAAGTTTCTGATGTTTTCTTCATAACAGCTGGGAGTGGTGGATGTGATAAGTAGCTTGAATGGCTTCTTTTGTTTCGCTGCTGTTTTTCTACTTTCAGGTAGTTTCCTGTTTCGGTCATATACTTTGTAAACTGATGTGAAAAACAATGTCAGCACGGGGATGGACCTTCTCGGCCTCCCGTTAGTTGCTCAATTTATCGTCAATGTAATGCATTCTGCCTTTTCTTTTTGAGTGAAATGTATGCCTTCTGCTGGACTGCTCGAATGGTTCTTCGGGCTGGCCTGTTGAATTTCGATGCTTGGTGCGCCTTGCTTTGGGCCTGGGTATTTCAGTATTTCACGCCCGGTTCAACTTATCACGCATAGGCTGTAACAATAACATGCTGAAAACCATGAGGATATCTGACCGGGTGACTGCACGCATAAACTGGGTCCGTCGCTGATCTCCTCGGATTCCCTGCGAGCCAGGGTTACGGCGGACAGAGCGCGCGAGGAAATCAGCGTGAGGGTAACTGATTCAACGAAGCGGTGCACTTCCGTTGGTTTCATGCAGTCATAGAGGAGCGTTTCTTGGGAGCCTACACCTGTTCCACCATAGGTCAACAACCATATCCAGCCGTTCCTATATATGCAGACATCTAGTGCAGCTTCTCCTACGATACCTATCATCCTTGGGTGTTCTTCTTTGGCGGCCCAAGCGCTAAGCGGTAACCACATAAGCTACGCCGATCAATCGATCCATTGATCGACACCATGGCACAGTCTAAGAAGTGGACACCTGCGGTCTGCTTCCTGCTCGTTCTGGTCTTCACGGCCATGGCTTCTTCGTCGGAGGCGTATGTCTTCTATGCCGGCGGGCACGACGGCTGGGTCGTCGACCCCGCGGAGAGCTACAACCACTGGGCCGAGCGCAATAGGTTCCAGATCAACGACACTGTTGGTACGCGCATCACCTCCTCTTCGTTGCCACTCTACCATTTTCGTACGCGTATATATCATGAATCGACATGTTTATTGGCTCGCAGTGTTCGCTAACGGCGAGGGCGCTGACTCGGTGCTGCTAGTGACCGAGCCGGACTTCGACGCGTGCGACACCCGCAACCCAGTCCGCCGGCTCGAAGACGGGGGCGGGCGCTCGGAGTTCCGGTTCGACCGGTCCGGCGCCTTCTTCTTCATCAGCGGCGACGAGGACCGGTGCCAGAAGGGCAAGAAGCTGTACATCATCGTGATGGCGATTCGGCCCACGAAGCAGGCGCTAGAACCGGCACCTGGATCGCCGGCGCCGTTGTGGGCATCGGCACCGGCACCGGCACCGGAGTACGCGCAGGCTCCGGGCATGAGCACTGGTGACGAGGGGATGTCGCACTCGCTGCAGGCGCCACCGCCGACGGCGGGCGCGGCACGGCTGGACGGAGTGATCACCGGCGCTGCTTTGGCTGTTTTAGGGGCTTTGGTGCTCTGAGATGCCGTAGGGATCGGAGAGGTCGTTCGACTTCTAATTCCGTGCTGTTATGGTCTACGGATTAGTTCTTGGTTGTGTGAAAGACCGCTGATGTTTCCTTGTACTACAGAATACACACAGGACTAGCCGACTAGGGATCAAAGTAATACTCGGAGAGTTAAGATCTGTACACAGAATAAAATGATGATGTTTTCTTAGATTATAAAACTATGATGTTATACGTTACAGGAGTACTATGTTACAAGTACACGTGAATGGATACATAAACCTGTTTTCAGGATTATTTAGTTGACACAAGGACTTCTGAATCTTTTCTTGAGATCCGATTTGTTACTTAACGCCAGAAATTCTAAACCATTTTCAGTGAGAAACCCCGCTGGAGGAAGTAACAGTAAACACCAACTTTTTTTTTTTGAAAGGAGCTCGTGTACAAGATCAACAAGAACAAGCACGAACACGCACGAAGAGAGAAGAGAGGCGAAACGCACACAACGCACGCCAAACTCGGAGCCACCAAGCAGCACACCACCTTCCAGCACCGCCGCACGCCGCCGGGAAAGAAGGAGGCAGGCTCACCTCGCACCGAAGCTGCCAGCTCGAACAACCATGTTGAGTCGCCGCAAAATCCAGCTGACGCAGGCGCCAGCATCTTGACGTTGAACGGAAATCGGCTCCGAGCCGCCAGCTCGCCCTCGCCGTCTCACGCCGGAGACGAGCACGAGGACGCCATCCATCTTCCGCATCACCCACCGAGTACGCCGTCGCCGACGCGCTTCTCCCCTGCAAACTCCCAAGGATCTTAACCAAAAGCACCTCCATCCGCCGCAGTGGAGGACGAAGGACCCCCCAAACCAGAGCCACCACCGCCATCACGGACGGTGGCTCGAGGGGACGCGATCCGCGGCTCCGAGGAGCAGCAGACGCGCAGAAGGCGGCGGCTCCGCCAAGGGCCTCCACCGGAGCACCCAGAGCAGAGGAGGGGACCGTCGCCGACAAAAGCTTCTCCGGCTGCGCCGCCACCTCCACTGCGCCGCCGGCAAGCACCCCACGCACACCTAGGCTATGTACACACCGGGATCCGTCGATTCCCCGTCCTCCCGCCGCCGGAGCGGCCACGGAGGGCGAGGAATCGAGCGGATCCGCCGGCGGCGAGCTAGTCGCACGGGGAGGCCCAAAAATCGCCTCTTGCACTGTAGATGGGGAAAGAGGAGGAGGGGTCCGTGCGAATGGTTATGAAGGTAGGGGATCAGTAAACACCAACTTATTTTTTCAATCTACTGAATTCACCTTTTTTTGGCACAAACCACTAACTATTCCTGTAATAAGTTGTAAATAGGTCTAAATCTGACATTAATCTGCAAAGTGTTGCCCGCAGTTAATTTTACAGCAAGTGTTGGCGCCATATTAGCAAGGAGTTGCACCTCATGTTTTGTAAACACTCATTCTAATTTTCGTCCATGACAATGAGGAATCAGGATCGATGTACATTACATGTACGTTTACCTCGGCCCTTTGCTCATTCTTATCCCGATTTTTTTTTCTAGATGAATGTTTTCTTTTTTGCGGGTACAGGTGAATGTTACTACGAGGTGGGAATGCACCGATGTTCAAAACTCCAAACCCAAATGCAACTAGTACTCCAACTATGATCCAAAGATACATGACCGAATCCAAGTCCATATGCATCTGCATTGACTAAAGCGGTATCCATGTGCATGTATGCAAACCAAATCCGCAAAGTCCACCGGTATCAAATTCACATCTAATAAATTAGGTCGCCACCGGACCATGGCCACTATATCTTCCTATTTATGTTCTTGCCATTCCAAGTACATGGTTATTGTCACGCCAAATTCAGAAAAGTGTATTTTGGGTACCAGTGCTCCTGCCATTTAAAAAAAAATCATATTTCCGAGTTTCAAAACTTCTAAAAATAAATCGGGACATAGATAATGGTGTATCCCACAAACGTGTAAATATTAACTTTAAGTACTATGTATTATGGGCTACATAAAAATGACAAAATATCGTAAAATTTAGGGCGTGTTTGGTCACCCGCATTGATTTTGGGCCTTCTTTCATTCGTGGCTCACTAGGGCCTGGCTGAGTAAAAACGCAGTCTGGGCTATGTTCCGCAGTTCGTTTGGTTGCATGTATGTTGTTTTTCCTTTTTCCTTATTTTTCCCTATTTTCGTGTTTGGTTCGTACGATGTACTCTCACCATTTGCCAATGTGGTAAGCTTACCTCACACCATCACACTTAAACACGGAGTGCAATGCACTTGGGAGCCAAAGGGCGTGTTTGGTTTCCTGTGTGCTCTCGGGTCAGGCCTCATGGATGCAAAAACAAGTGTTTGGTGGGCTGCCCCGGTTACGCGTTGTTGGCCCGCACGAATCTCGTTCACCTTGGTGCAGGGTAGGGGAACACAGAGCCGAGCTTGGAGATGACGTGAGCTCGCGCGCGGAGGCAAAAAATCGGCGGGAGTTTTTCGTCACCGCCCCCCTTCACCCCCTCCGGCTGACCGCCAAAACTCGCGCCACCATTTCCCCCCTCCCCACACATTCGAGCTCTTCTCCTTCGGTCGACGGCAACAGAAGCAGAGCAGAGGCAAGATCTGCTCCTCCGGTCGGTGGTACTCGGCGGCGAGATCTTCTCCTCCGGTTGGCGGTGCTCGCCGGTGAGATGTCCTCCGCCATGTCCTGCTGCTCTCCCACTCGGTCCCTGGTGGTAATTAACCCTAACCCTTGAGCACCTCATAGATTGACTAGATTCTCCTAGATCTATGTAGTTCTAAGCAGATCGAGTAGTTTTCGCTCACTGTGGTAGTGTCATAGATATTTGAGCATGTCATCCTTGTGAGCAGATCCGCCCTAGTTCGAGTATGAGAGAGATCGTGGTACGACGGTTTGTTCTACAGTGTGTAGATCTCATCCTTGTACCACTGTCTCTCCCATACATGACTGATTGTGTGACTGTTTTACCTTGGATGCGTGCTCCGAAGCTATGAACTGCTCTTCAACTATGAAAACATTTTTGTCATGCATGTTTACACCCTACATCGTTCGTAGGACACCACCACTGAGGTCTTGTCCACCTCCCCGGATCTATCGGCTACATCGGTGCTGTCTGTGAAGCCGCTTCGATCCGCTCCGACATCTGAATGCCTTGGACTGAGAGCGGGGAAGGGTCCAATGACGTGGTCTCCGGCTTTATCCACCTTCGTTCTCACAAGGATGGCTGAACTCGTGGAAGGGGGGCTCGACATCAACAAAGGAACCAGAGACAAGTGCTTGGAGGTCATATGTGAAAGTGCATGTTGTCCCCATGCGTGGTTTTGGTAATTAATAACAATCCTTATGGACTAATGTTTTCATTGAGATATCCTTGTAGATCTTGTCCATAGGAAAATAAAGGAGTTCATGTGTTGGACTCTAGAAGCTTACATGGTAAAGTATGGCTTGGAAAAGAAGATTGAGCAAACATTCATGTTTATCTCCAAGCCATCCTATATGTCAAGAGAAGAAGATGAAGTGCAAGTTCAATATGATCCATCTCGGAAGATATCATTTGTTTGAAGCTTGCAATGGATACATGAAGACAGAGCTAAACAAGACTCTCCCATAATGGGGTATGGGGGAGTTGGAGAAGTCTTCATCAAGCATGTGCTAGCAAGCATGATCAAGAAAGGTGTTTGATACGTCCATTTTGCATCACTATTTTATATCATAATTTACTGCTATTCATCGATATATTTCATATTTAGAAGTGTTACTTATGTATTTTACCTATTTTGCATGTTTGATGAATAATGGAGAATTGGACACCGGAGTCAGGATTCTGCTGGAAAAAGCACCGTCGAGATGCACTATTTCTGAAGATCAATAAATCGAAGGAGACATATGGAAGTCCCTATTTTACCAGAAGATGGAGGAGGCCAAAAGGGGAGGCTGAGACGGCACCTGGGGAGCCCGACAAAGGAAGGGGGGCTCGACAAAGGTGGTCTCCGGCTTTATCCACCTTCGTTCTCACAAGGATGGCTGAACTCGTGGAAGGGGGCTCGACATCAACAAAGGAACCAGAGACAAGTGCTTGGAGGTCATATGTGAAAGTGCATGTTGTCCCCATGCGTGGTTTTGGTAATTAATAACAATCCTTATGGACTAATGTTTTCATTGAGATATCCTTGTAGATCTTGTCCATAGGAAAATAAAGGAGTTCATGTGTTGGACTCTAGAAGCTTACATGGTAAAGTATGGCTTGGAAAAGAAGATTGAGGAAACATTCATGTTTATCTCCAAGCCATCCTATATGTCAAGAGAAGAAGATGAAGTGCAAGTTCAATATGATCCATCTCGGAAGATATCATTTGTTTGAAGCTTGCAATGGATACATGAAGACAGAGCTAAACAAGACTCTCCCATAATGGGGTATGGGGGAGTTGGAGAAGTCTTCATCAAGCATGTGCTAGCAAGCATGATCAAGAAAGGTGTTTGATATGTCCATTTTGCATCACTATTTTATATCATAATTTACTGCTATTCATCGATATATTTCATATTTAGAAGTGTTACTTATGTTATTTTACCTATTTTGCATGTTTGACGAATAATGGAGAATTGGACACCGGAGTCAGGATTCTGCTGGAAAAAGCACCGTCGAGATGCACTATTTCTGAAGATCAATAAATCGGAGGAGGCATATGGAAGTCCCTATTTTACCAGAAGATGGAGGAGGCCAAAAGGGGAGGCTGAGACGGCACCTGGGGAGCCCGACAAAGGAAGGGGGGCTCGACAAAGGTGGTCTCCGGCTTTATCCACCTTCGTTCTCACAAGGATGGCTGAACTCGTGGAAGGGGGCTCGACATCAACAAAGGAACCAGAGACAAGTGCTTGGAGGTCATATGTGAAAGTGCATGTTGTCCCCATGCGTGGTTTGGTAATTAATAACAATCCTTATGGACTAATGTTTTCATTGAGATATCCTTGTAGATCTTGTCCATAGGAAAATAAGGAGTTCATGTGTTGGACTCTAGAAGCTTACATGGTAAAGTATGGCTTGGAAAAGAAGATTGAGGAAACATTCATGTTTATCTCCAAGCCATCCTATATGTCAAGAGAAGAAGATGAAGTGCAAGTTCAATATGATCCATCTCGGAAGATATCATTTGTTTGAAGCTTGCAATGGATACATGAAGACAGAGCTAAACAAGACTCTCCCATAATGGGGTATGGGGGAGTTGGAGAAGTCTTCATCAAGCATGTGCTAGCAAGCATGATCAAGAAAGGTGTTTGATACGTCCATTTTGCATCACTATTTTATATCATAATTTACTGCTATTCATCGATATATTTCATATTTAGAAGTGTTACTTATGTTATTTTACCTATTTTGCATGTTTGATGAATAATGGAGAATTGGACACCGGAGTCAGGATTCTGCTGGAAAAAGCACCGTCGAGATGCACTATTTCTGAAGATCAATAAATCGAAGGAGACATATGGAAGTCCTATTTTACCAGAAGATGGAGGAGGCCAAAAGGGGAGGCTGAGAGGGCCTGGTGGGCCCTCCCCAGCTGGCGCGGTGGGCCCCCTGCCGCGCCGCCAGGTGGTTTGGGGGCCCTGGCCCACCTCAGCCGTTCCCCCTTCGCGTACTTGACCCCCTCGGAACCCTAACACACAGAGGAGGCCATCGAAATATTCCGCCGCCTCCACGAGGCGGAAAACACCAGAGAGCGAAAAGCTCCCCTGCAGGAAGAAATCTGCCGGGGGAAATTCCCTCCCGGAGGGGGAAATCGTCGCCATCATCACCGTCATCGAGCTGGACTTCATCGGGATCATCATCATCATCTCCACCGCCAACACCATCATCACCGCCGCTGCACCCCGTCTCCGCTGTAACATCTAGGGCTGAATCTTGTCTATTTCATAGGGGAAACTCTCCCGGTGTTGATTACTCTTGTTATTGATGCTATTGGGTGAAACCATTGGACTAAGGTTTATGTTCAGATTGTTATTCATCATCATATCACCTCTGATCATGTTCCGTATGATGTCTTGTGAGTAGTTCGTTTAGTTCTTGAGGACATGGGAGAAGTCTTGATGTTAGTAGTGAACTATGTTGAGTAATATTTAATGGTTTGATGCTTAAGTTGTGGTGTTATTCTTCTAGTGGTGTCATGTGAACGTCGACTACATGATACTTCACCTTTATGGGCCTAGGGGAATGCATTGTGTATTCGTTTGCCAATTGTGGGGTTGCCGGAGTGACAGAAACCTGAACACCCGTTGGTATATCGATGCATGAGGGATAGCAGGATCTCAAAGTTTAAGGCTGTGGTTAGTTTATCTTAATTACTTTCTTGTATTTGCGGATGCTTGCAAGGGGTATAATCACAAGTATGTATTAGTCCTAGGAAGGGCGGTGCATTAGCATAGGTTCACCCACACAACACTTATCAAAACAATGAAGATTAATCAACTATATGAAGCGAAAGCACTTGACAATATTCCCGTGTGTCCTCAAGAACGTTTGGTCATTATAAGTACAACAACCGGCTTGTCCTTTGCTGTAGAAAGGATTGGGCCACTCGCTGCAACTATTATTACTGCATTTTATTTACTTGTACTTTATTTATCTGTCATATCAAAAACTCCTAAAAACTTGTCTGTGAGCATTTACAGTGAATCCTTCATCAAAACCGCTTGTCAACACCTTCTGCTCCTCGTTGGGTTCGACACTCTTATTTATCGAAAGTACTACGATACACCCCCTATACTTGTGGGTTATCAAGACTATTTTCTGGCGCCGTTGCCGGGGAGTGTAGCGCTATTGGTAAGTGGAATTGGTAAGGGAAACATTTATTGTACGTGCTGTTTTTATTTTTGCCTGCTGCTATATCTCATTATGGAGGGGTCTTCTCTTGAATTCCTATTTGGGAAAACAACTACCACTGCTAAGGTAGTAGAGGAGGCGCCAGATGAGCAGGTAATACCGTTCAAAATTCCTATGAAAATTGTTGAACGTGTCACAAATAACCGCTATGCAGGAGATGGAACTGTCCATCCTGGAGATCATTTGTTATTTCTGCATGAATTGTGCGAGTTATTTAAGTGTGCAGGTATCTCGATGGGAGAAGTTAAGAAGAAATTATTCTCTCTATCACTGTCTGGTAAAGCTGCACATTGGTATAAACTGCTGAAGAATGGGTATTCTCTTGGATGGGAGGAAATTGTACCTCTCTTTTACTCCAAATTCTATCCTCCAAGTGAGATTCATAAGGATCGGAACCTCATATATAACTTCTGGCCCTATGATGGAGAGAGTATCGCTCAAGCGTGGGGGAGATTGAAGGCATTAATGCTCAAATGTCCCATTCATGAGCTTCCTGGTAATATTGTTATTGATAACTTTTATGCAAGACTCTCCTTTCAAGATAAAACTCTATTGGATACCACTTGTGCTGGATCGTTCACTCGTAATAAAGAAGAGTTTAAGTGGGACCTTCTTGATCGGATTCAGGAGAACACTGAAGGATGGGAGAATGACAAAGGTAGGGAGTCAGGTATAACTATGACTTTGAGTGTGTTAAAATTTTATGGATACTGATGATTATCGCAAAATTAGCACTACTTATGGTCTTGACTCTCAAATTGTTGCAAACTTTTATAAAGCCTTTGCTTCCTATTTCGGTTTGCCGAAGGAGGGTTTTAAAAATTATCATGAACCATATAAAGATGAATCTGTTTCTCATATATCTAAAGGTGTTGAGGTTAATGTTGTGATCGCATTATTCCAGAACCTTATATTGAAAAAGTTCCTTTTCCTAATAAGATTAAGGAACATACTATCATAACTGGTGTTGTTAGTAAAAGTAATAAGAAAACTACCAAACCTGATGAGCAAATAACTGTTGAACCTGTTGTAGCATTGGTTAAAGATCTTGTCACTGAAAATTTAGAAGATAGACACATTATCTTTTGTGAGGATGCTTCTAATATTGTCTCACATCCTAAAAGTTCTAGGAAGTCTAGTGTTCCTGTGCTTTCTGTTGGATAGGTGATCATTGCTATTATGGTTTATGTGATATTGGTGCAAGTTCTAGTGCTATTCCTTATGAGCTTTACAGGGAAATTATGCACGAAATTGCTCCTTGTAAACTTGAAGAGATTGATGTGGTTATTCAGCTTGCTAATAGGGAAACTATCTCTCCAATTGGTATCATTAGAGATGTCGAAGTCCTTTGTGGTAAGACTAAATACCCTGCTGATTTTCTTGTACTTGGGTCGGCTGCCAATGATAGTTGTCCTATTATTTTTGGTAGACCTTTTCTGAATACTTGTGGTGTTATAGACTGTAAGAAAGAGAAAATCTTTACTAAATTTGCTGGTGAATCTTATGAATTCAATTTCTCTAAATTTGCTAAAGCACCTTATGAAACTGAATTGCCTAGTGAGGATTTTGAAATTGCTCAACTTGCATCTATTGTTCTTGCTCCTAACAATGCTTTGCAGCAACATATGGAGAATCATGAAAGTGAGAACTTCAGGGAAGAAAGGAATGAGCTTGATGAAGTATTCCTTCGTCAACCTATGCTCAAACACAATTTACCTGTGGAAGATTTGGGTACCACAATGCCACCCAAGGAGGATCCTGTTTTTGATTTGAAACCTCTGCCTGATAATCTTAAATATGCTTATATTGATGATAAGAAAATATATCCTGTTATTATCAGCTCTAAACTTTCAGGTACAGAGGAGGAAAGGTTATTGGGAGTGTTGAGGAAACACCGCGGAGCTATGGGATATACTCTTGATGACCTGAAGGGAATTTCTCCTACTATATGTCAGCACGCCATCAACATGGAACCTGATGCAAAGCCTGTTGTTGAGCATCAGCGTCGTTTAATACCCAAGATGAAAGAAGTGGTAAGAAATGAGGTATTAAAACTTCTTGAAGCTGGTATTATTTATCCTATTGCTGATAGTAGATGGGTAAGTCCTGTGCATTGTGTTCCTAAGAAAGGAGGAATTACCGTTGTTCCTAATGAAAATGATGAACTAATTCCTCAAAGAGTAGTAGTTGGTTATAGGATGTGCATTGATTTTAGAAAGGTTAACAAAGTAACTAAGAAAGATCATTATCCTTTGCCTTTTATTGATCAAATGCTTGAGAGGTTGTCCAAGAAAACTCACTTTTGTTTCCTTGATGGGTATTCTGGGTTTTCTCAAATTGCTGTGAGAGCGCAAGATCAAGAGAAAACTACTTTTACTTGTCCTTATGGAACTTATGCTTATAGACGTATGCCTTTTGGTTTATGTAATGCTCCTGCTACTTTTCAAAGATGCATGTCTGCTATTTTTCATGGCTTTTGTGAGGAAATTGTGGAAGTCTTCATGGACGATTTCTCCGTCTATGGAACTTCCTTTGATAATTGTTTGCACAACCTTGACAAAGTTTTGCAGAGATGTGAAGAAACTAGCCTTGTTCTTAATTGGGAGAAATGCCACTTTATGGTTAATGAAGGAATTGTTCTTGGACATAAAATTTCTGAAAGAGGTATTGAAGTTGATCGAGCTAAAGTGGAGGCAATTGAAAAGATGCCTTGTCCCAAAGATGTTAAAGGTATTCGTAGTATTCTTGGTCATGCTGGTTTTTATAGGAGGTTTATTAAAGATTTCTCTAAAATTTCCAAGCCTCTTACTAATCTTCTTCAAAAAGATGTACCCTTTGTTTTTGATGATGATTGTAAGGAAGCTTTTGAAACTTTGAAAAAGGCTTTAATCACCGCTCCTGTAGTTGAACCACCTGATTGGAATTTACCTTTTGAAATTATGTGTGATGCTAGTGATTATGCTGTAGGCGCTGTTCTTGGGCAGCGAGTAGATAAAAAGTTAAATGTTATTCATTATGCTAGTAAAACTCTTGATTCTGCTCAAAAGAATTATGCCACTACTGAAAAAGAATTTCTAGCTGTAGTTTTTGCTTGTGACAAATTTCGACCCTACATAGTTGATTCGAAAGTCACTATTCATACTGATCATGCTGCAATTAGATACCTTATGGAAAAGAAAGATGCTAAGCCAAGGCTTATTAGATGGGTACTTCTTTTGCAAGAATTTGATTTGCATATCATAGATAGAAAAGGTGCTGAAAATCCTGTTGCTGATAATTTGTCTAGATTGGAAAGCATTCCTTATGATCCTATTCCTGTTAATGATAGCTTTCCAAATGAACAATTGGCTGCAATAAGTGTAAGTTCGCGAGATAGTCCTTGGTATGCTGATTATGCTAACTTTATTGTTTCCAAGTACTTGCCTCCAACCTTTTCAGCTCAGCAAAGAAGGAAATTCTTTTATGACTTGCGGCATTACTTTTGGGATGACCCACACTTATATAAAGAAGGAGTCGATGGTATTATGCGAAGATGTGTTCCTGAATATGAACAACAGGAAATACTGAGGAAATGCCATGGAAGTGCTTATGGAGGGCATCACGCTGGAGATAGAACTGCGCAGAAAGTTCTACAATCAGGTTTTTATTGGCCTACCCTCTTTAAGGATGCAAGAAAGTTTATTTTATCTTGTGATGAATGTCAAAGGGTTGGTAATATCTCTAGACGCAATGAAATGCCTATGAGTTATTCTCTTGTTATTGAACCATTTGATTGTTGGGGATTCGACTTCATGGGTCCTTTTCCTTCTTCACAAGGTAATACTCATATACTTGTTGCTGTTGATTATGTCACTAAATGGGTAGAAGCTATACCTACTAAAAGTGCTGATGGTGAGACCTCTTTAAAAATGCTTCAAGATGTCATTTTTCCTAGGTTTGGTGTACCTAGATATCTTATGACTGATGGAGGTTCTCATTTTATCCATGGTGGTTTTAGAAAGACTCTTGCTAAATATGGTGTTAATCATAGAATTGCTTCAGCCTATCATCCTCAAACTAGTGGACAAGTAGAATTGTCAAATAGGGAGATTAAATCTATCTTGCAAAAGACTGTTAATAAATCTAGAAAAAATTGGGCTAGTAAGTTAAATGATGCTTTATGGGCTTATAGAACTGCTTATAAGAACCCCATGGGCATGTCTCCTTATAAAATGGTTTATGGTAAAGCTTGTCACTTGCCTTTAGAATTAGAACACAAAGCTTATTGGGCAGTGAGAGAACTTAATAGAGATTTTAAACTTGCCGGTGAGAAAAGGTTGTTGCATTAAGTTCTTTAGATGAATGGAGAAGTGAGGCTTATGAAAATGCTAGACTCTTTAAAGAAAAAGTTAAGAGATGGCATGATAGGAGAATTCTTAAAAGAGAATTTAATGTTGGTGAGAAAGTTCTATTGTATAGGTCTCGTCTCAGATTTTTTGCAGGAAAGTTACTCTCAAAATGGGAAGGACCATTTGTTATTGTGGAGGTGTATCGTTCAGGTGCAATAAAAATTGCTTCATTGAAAGATAACTCTACACAAGTGGTAAATGGTCAAAGACTCAAGCATTATATTTCTGGAGATTCTATTAATGAAGAGGTTGATACAATTAAAGTGGTGACTCCGGAAACTTTCATTGAAGAACATTTTTCTGGGACTGCAGAATTCGATTCGAATAGGTAACAGTTTCGGTAAGAAAAGTTTCGCGAATAACTTTCTAGAAGATATTTTCGTCGTTTTTATTAAATATGGAAAAATAAGAGACCGAACCGGATGGGAGACGGCACCCGTGGTGCCCAAACCATAGGTCGGCGCGGTGGGCCCCCAGCCGCGCCGCCTGGTGGTTTGAGCACCCCGGAGCTCGTCTCCGATCAGGTTTCCTCCTGTACCTTCCTTATGTTGTAAAACTTTTTGCTATATAACTCACCCGAACCCCCGAGGTTCGTATCTCGCCTTTTTCGTGTTTCGTTTCGAGCTGTTTCTGTCCAGATATTGTTTTCAGATTTAGAAGCGCCATGGTCTCCAACAACAACAACAAGGGCAAGGAGCCTTTGGAAGACGAGACTCAAGACCCCAAGCTGAAGGAGGAAGTCAAGAGCAAAGATGAAAGCGTCATGAAGGAAGTAAAGGGGATGCCGTCAACAAAGGGAGAACAGCCTGCAGTCAGGAAGCCCACCTTTGTGGGATCGGTTAACGCTCAACGTGCTTTTTCTCATAACCTGCAGGGAGCAATACCACCTATTCCGGACTACAGCTCTTTTCCGGCAGTGACGGAAGTACTTCGAGTTACAGATGAGTTCTGTGATCAATACCGAGCCCTGCGGAGGGAGGTGGAAATACTCCAGGAAGAGAATATCAGACTCCGCCGAATGCTGGAACGGTTTCTTACTCCAATCCAAGTCATACCGCCACCACCACCGAAGGAGTAATTCATCATAAGTATTGGCATCCCCTTGGTTTGTTCCAAGCTTGGGGGAGTGCCGCGGTATCACATCATTATCTTTACCTTTTACTTTTCCATAAAGTCATATCGTGAGTAGGGAAGTTATCTTATATGATGGTTTGCAATGTGGAAGTATCTCTCTTTTAGTTGGTTATCTATGTATCCCTTGGTGTGAGTTGCCGTTATGAAATATTAATGAGAAGTTTTATCATTTACTTTCTGCATACTTTATTTTAGCTTGCAATTCTCTTTCATATTGATAACCTTGTTGTTAGTATAGGGATCACTTTTTAGAGCACCAAGTTAATCTTTTTGGTTTTGGCAAACTTAGCATTGGTCAGTAGTAGACAATACTTTGAGACTTAAGTAGAGAGAGGGAGTGCATGCAAATATATTATTCCATGATCTTTCTTTCTTTGTAGCTCATAAGCTTAGTATTCTTAAGTTAAACTATTTGTGCTTCTAAGGAAGATTGCATGATTATTCTTATCACTTGTATAATTG